>OX030956.1:13486718-13499218 GCA_943735955.1 Piscicola geometra
TCCCTCAAGGTGCAGAGGAGTGAGCGATCAGCCGCCTGCTGGGGGGTCGCCTGCAGGTTGAGCAGTTCGAAGATGCAGTCGCAACGGGCACACTCGAGCTCCGACCGACTGATCTGCGCCTTGCCGTCGCACAAGTTGCTCTGTGTGGTTGTGGAGGTGGTGCTTGTATATATAGGCGGTGATACAATTCAATACCATACAATACAATACAACGACGAATATTATTAACGTGGCGTAAACCCGGATGAGCGTCAAGGCCAATAATGATGATGAATATAATGGCCTGGTGGTCGCTGGATAAATAACGCCCAAATAACAGCGAAGCCGATGCAGATGAAGGCACAAACTCATCGATGAAAATCATTCATCATGCTTCGTCGCATAATTTAACCCTGCATTTATCGTATTTCATGGTAGTCTATTTCTCTTAATATGGTTCAGTACGAAGTGGTCAGAAACCATGAAGAGTTGGGCATGCTTGAAGGCCTCGACCAGGTTTGTTGAGCCGAGAAGGCGGAAGTTGAGGCCCTGGTTTATGTCGAGGTTCAAGCTGTCGTCGTGGTGGCAGTGGTGATCGATTATTTTAATTATTTGAAACACTGACAGTTTTAAATGAATTATCATTCATCGGCTAACAACTCAAAAACGACGAAAATACATCACAACCACCACCCACACCAACCACCCACACCAACCACCCACACCAACCAGCCACACCAACCACCCACACCAACCACCCACACCCACACCAACCCAAAGCCATATGCCAGGCCATTTCCTCGGATGGCCCGCCACAGGGGACCCTCCAGCATGTTGACGTAGTAGGTGAGGACCAGGAGGGCTGCGTAGTCGGGGTGCGTGAAGTGGTTCAACGAGGGCGAGTGCAGGCTGAGGTAGGAGGAGTCGGTGGAGGCGAGACCAACCAGGAGACGTGTAGGGGGCGATGATTGATCAGCCACGTGGTGAATGTCCCTCATCGCTGGCCACCTGGGATGCGGGTGAAATTCATCGTTATCAAATGGAGGTTACCATATGAAGCACTGTATATGTTTCCATCTTTATAGCACCACAAGAAGTTTTAACAAAAACTTTTTTAATCCTTCACAAGTTTTGATATATATTAATAAGATAATGGTACAGTATCTTAACGTGAATACATGTACATTAGCGTAAAATAATTTTATTTATTTATGTTCTATGACGCTACAGAAGATTTTCTTCCCGATGCATACAAACACTGCATCGACTCACACTAGCACTTGCGAGCAATTCTCCTCCTTCAACCGGCTCACGAACTCTTCTCGCCACACCTGAGCGAGCGCCCCTGCAGCATCGCCCACTGGCGTGCCGATGGAGGCGTTCAAGAGGTCGAAGTCAGCCCTCATGTCCACCATCATGGCGCCCCTCCTCAGCAGTGCTCTGGCCACCTCCTGCAGGTTCTCCAGGTCCTGTTGTCCAGATGGTAGTTGTGGTGATGATGGTAGTGGGCATCGTCTAAAGAATTGATTTATTGTGCGACAGTCAGTATCATGCAATTGATGCATTGAGCTATAAACTATAGCCTATGTAGTTAGTATAATGCAATTGTCACCTCGAAGCTACCTTAACCCTAACGTCGTCTCAATAAAATAGCATTTCTATTGGAGCATATACCTCATAGTATTGCATTTCACAGTACATGTATGTAGTAAGTACATAATATAGTAGTAAGACACCAACGGCAGTGTTGTCCTTGCTAGCGAGCAGGCGTTTGAGGAAGGGCAGTTGCTTCAGCATGCCAGTGGCTGCCACCGGAGAGTCTGTGGTGGCGGTTGAACGCGGTGACATCTAGCCACAACAAGCTACAACAAGCAGCAGCAGCAAGTAGCAACAAGCCACAAGAGTAATAGACCACATACAACAACAAGACGCAGCAAACCACAAAAACAACAACAAACCAAAAGAGCCGCAGCCACAACAACCACCTTTCTTGAAGACAGACAACAAGTTCAGCTGCTCCATCACCACACGAGCATCCTTCTTGCCACTGGTCGCGTCTCCGAGACACTTCGACGCGACACTCCTGAGCCTCTCCTTCGTGAACTGCACACCAGTCAGCAGTCGCCCACACCACTTCACTCCCTCTCTGTACTTCTCGGCTTCCACCTGCAAGCGCAAGTATTTTCCCGTTCATCAGCGTTGAAAAGTCTCTACTATTAAAAAGAATAAGTTGAATATTATCAAATAAAATAAAATAAAGAATTTAAAATTATATTATTTTGTAAGTATGTCTAACGATCGATTTCGGTGAAATTGAATAAATTTAAATCACAGTGCCATCAAAGACATTCCTACGCAACAACAACAACACAAGTTCATTTGACACCTTGATGGAGAGGTGCACGTATGATGCGAATTCACCGGCGACGAAGCGATCACCCTCGATGCCGACTGAGGCTGTGTACTCTACCGTCTCCTCGACCAGCCTCGCCACCACCTCCTTGTAGTCCATCAGCTCCCCTGGTATTGGTGTTGGTGATGGTTTTTGGTGTTGTGTGTTCCTGAGAGCTGTCCTGGCTCAGGGAGCTTAGATGATGCCGTACATGCTGGAAAAATGGATGTCACCCAAACCTAAACTAAAAAAGTTAAAAACTGGAAGATCACTGATGTCACCTGAAGGCAGGAGGACTGGTGACTCGAAGAGGAGTTCGTTGAAGAGAGAGAGGTAGGGAAGCAGATGCTTGGGCAGTTCAGAAGCGTCCATCAGAACGTGCATCTGTGTGTACGTGTTAGAAGAACTGCAAACTGGATACATGTACAGTGGAGCTGTGTAAGAGCAAAAGAAACTAGTTAGAGAAACTTCACACTACGTACAATTTATATAGTATGTAAAGAGACAACACACTACATACAATTTATATAGTATGTAAAGAGACAATACACTACGTAAAATGTATACAGTATGTAAAGAGACAACACACTACATACAATTTATATAGTATGTAAAGAGACAATACACTACGTAAAATTTATACAGTATGTAAAGAGACAACACACTACATACAATTTATATAGTATGAAGACTCTCTAAAGTGTATTGTGTTATATTGTATTCTTCTCAAGCTTGTTAAATACTGCATGTAGAGCCACTAACTATCTCAAATGTGTTGACATCACAACATAGTGCAGTAAGAGAAATTAATTTAATAAACTGATGCATCCTAGCCTTCATAGGCACACATAAACGCACCGTAACAAAAGCAGTGTCGATGTGATGGAGATGGAAGGTGAGGGGCAGGTACTTGAAGGCAGGGTGGGCGAATGAGTCGAAGGGCAGAACACCTCTGGAGAGGGAGGGCAGGTGGTTGGAGAAGGTGGAGATGGTGTGGCGACGGATGGACGAGAGGGAGGGCATGTCGACGGCCAGGAGCACCTCCTCAGGGATGGGTCTCTGGCGAGGTGTGAGTGCTTTGTCGAGATCTCGTGATTTCTTCTCTTTTAAACGCAAACAAATAGAAAGACAAACAAATACGCATACAACCTCAAACAGACATACAAAGACACACACATAACACCTCGAACAAACACACTCACACACATACAACCTCAAACAAACACACATAAAAAACACATACAGCCTCAAACAAACACACATAAAAAACACATACAACCTCAAACAAACACATATAAAAAACACATAAAACCTCATTAAGTTCAATAGCAGCTTTCAGCTCATCTGCCTTCTGTTTGAGACCTTCAGTGCCCAACTGTTGCGCTCTTAGACGCACCCTTTCCTCCTCCTGCGCCTCGTTTTCCTTCGCCACCGAAGAACTAGGCTTTGCAACCACCTGTTCATGACGAGGTTGCGGTGAAAATGTAGTTGGGCATTAAAACAAAAATTCAAAACCCTTCAATCTCAAAATTCAAGGCTGTAAACCATATACCCAAAAATATAAACGGACACTTAAAAACGACTAAAAAAGAAAACACCAAAAAGGCAGCATACAGTGACTGATGGCTTAGAGAGGAGGGCAGAAAGGAGCGACGTCCAGAAGGCGCCTTCCTCTCTCGACAGACTCTCCAGAGTCGCCCTGACGTTCAAGCGCTCCTGCGTCTGCCGGTGTGGGTGGTGGGTGTTTGGTGTGGACGACGAGATCGAGTAGGATGTCGAGTTTGTAGCTACAGAGTTTATGGCTTATGTAATACTTTATAAGAGAAAGAAATGAGGGAAAGAAGATTATTGAATCGAAGATGCGTAAATGAAACTGAGAAGATGTCTCTATATGTTTGATTGGATATGGATGAGTTGATGGATGAATGGACACATACGTGCGTGTTGGTGGATGAGTAGAGGAAGTCCACGGTGAGATCGTGAGTCAGCGTTTCAGCTGGAGAGTTCTCCAGCTGATGTATTCATTTATTGGTAAACACACACAAACACACACACACACGCACAAACACGCACACACGCACACACACACACACACACACACACACACACACACACACACACACACACACACACACACACACACACACACACACACACACACACACACACACACACACACACACACACACATTATTAAACGTCTGGATAGAGCGGTTCTTGATGACTGACGCCATTCGCTTCATGTCAAAGCCCTCCTCGACCACCCCTGAGAGCACCTGCACTAGCCTGCAAGGTGATGATGATGATTATGATGGTGACGATAATGATGAAAACAATGTTGATGATAGTAGTGATAATGATCATGATTGTAGTGGTGATGATGATCAAATCATCATCAGGAAGACGAGACATCATGGAGGGTACATAGTCTTAAAGTATTCCAAGATGACTTACTTGGGCTGTATGAGGGGCAGGTCAGGCAGAGCGACGCTGGAGAAGGAGAGAGACAAGGCAGTCTCAAGGTTCTCGTAGACGCTGTACTCGATCTGAGGAGGCGTCAATTACAACTACAACTACATAAACTACAAATAAATCAACCACATCAACTATATATACAACTACTACAACTAAAACTAAACCAACAACAAAGACAACAGGCGTTTAAAAGCAACAGTTGCAAAGCAGTTTATCCATGCCATACTCCAGCAACACATCCACAATCCATTTCACACATCCACAATTCATTCCACACACCCACAATTCATTCCACACATCCACAATCCATTCCACACATCCACAATCCATTCCACACATCCACAATCCATTCCACACATCCACAATCCATTCCACACATCCAAAATTCATTCCACACATCCACAATTCATTCCACACATCCACAAACCATTCCACACATCCACAATCCATTCCACACATCCACAATTCATTCCACACATCCACAACCCATTCCACACATCCACAATCCATTCCACACATCCACAATCCATTCCACACATCCACAATCCATTCCACACATCCACAGCTCCCACAGCACACGCACATCAGAGCACAACGGCTTGTCGACTTCGACGAAGGCCTGGTACAGTGGCGACACTGTACTGTCCTGCAAGTACTCAAGAATCACGGAATAAGCCGTCAGTTCGTGAAAGTCCTGTGTGTGTGTGTTGCTGTGTGTTTATGTTTGTGTGTTGCTGTGTGTGTGTGTGTGTTTGTGTGTGTGTGTGTTGCTGTGTGTGTGTGTGTGTGTGTGTGGATGTGATTGTGTCTGAACACACACGCACCTTAACATTAGGACCTCTCCAGGCCACCACCACCTCCCCCTCATCCTCCTCATCACTCGGAAACAACACCTGCGAAGTTGAAAATCACCAACTATGAAATGCAAAAATCAAACATTGCTCTAAATGTAATGAAAATTAGAATAATTCAATTAATTAATATAATTAAATACAAGATGATTCACTAGGAAATTTAAAGACTACAAAAGCAAAGATACTTGGATTAAATAACTTCTTTCCCAATCACAATCGTCACTATCATCAAGACAACACCTGCACCACAGAGGAAGTGAGGAGAGGTTCAACTGGGGTCTGCCAGGGTCTTTGGAAGAAGGCACTCAAACCCTGTGCAGTGGTTGTTGTTGTTGTTGCATCTTACTAAACAACGTCGACATAACACGGTTCAAGTGCTTGAAAGCAGTTTAAATGGCATAATTATTCATAACCCGAGTGGTCTTGAAGCTCGTTTGGGTCTACGCCACGGCAATAATATTCGTCGTTGTATTGTATTGTATTGTATATAATCACTTCAAATAACGCTCCTTTGATCAATTCAATTCGTTAGTGTGTGTCTTGCAACAACAAAACAACTGATGGCACTACTTTGATGAATGCAACTTGTTAGTGTGTGTCTTGCAACAACAACTCAACGGACCTTCTTGACGATTTTCTCCTCGAAGGGTGCCAGACGCCGAAAGAATTCCTCCTCGTCCACCTCACCCACCACCAACAAACTCATGTTCTCCGGCCTGTAAAAACCCCTGTGGAATTCCCTCACCTGCGTGCGTGTTTGTGTGTGTGTTTGTGTGTGCCATTGTGATACTCCACACGTCCATATGTGAAAACACATGTGAAAATAATTGAAAACACACATAGGACAACATACGCACACACACACACAAAAACCCACCCATCCATTCCCCCCCACCTTTTGATTATTGGTGGAATCCCTTATATTATGCAGCAATCCTCCAGTGTTGTAGCGGTATCCACACTGCTCCGCTGGATAGAGGGCTCTTCGCAAGGCCAGATCAACGAGATCTTCCTTTGAATTCTCCCTCTCCTGCATCTCGCTGTACACCGTGCCAGAGTCCCTGCCCTCGCCGTCCACGTGGTGCACCTCGGTCAGGTATGCTGCGTCCTGTGTGTGGGGTGGTGGTGGCATGATGGTAATGGATTGATGTCTCAGCGGGTCAAAACGAGATATCACATTGAAGTATTTGCAAGTTTGTGTGGTGTTGTGTGAAAGCTTTGATGCCATGGAATATAAACAATTGTGTATATAGCAAAACCATTCAGACACTAGATACAACTACCTAGACAACCAGATTTAGACAAACACAAATCAATGCACGCACAGTAAGGTTGGGGAAAAGGATGTGCTCGAGGTAGATGGGCATTATGTTCAGAAAGCCTTCCTGGCCTGCAGTGGTGATCTCGTAGATGGTGACGTCAGTGTCGGTCGAGGCATTCGTGCCGTTCGAGAAGCACCTGGTCGCCACCTTGTCAAGCACCCCCTGGTGGTTGTGGTGGTTACAGTGTTGCGAGAGGTTTTTACTACATTGTGCTTATTGATTATTTCTGGATTATTTTTGATGTTATAATGCAATCAATAGAAACATCTACCACTTAAAATCGTAGTATATTGTGACTTTTTAGGCTTTGGCATCTCTAAACCTAACGCATACTTTATGAGGATATTCTTCACTCCCGAGAAATATTGCATGCTCCAGAATGTGAGGCAAGCCATCGTCACTCAAGTCCTCAGTTGCTATGGTGAATAATAATTAATTTGAGGTTATTTATTCAATATTGGTTTTATTGTGCAATTAAAAATGAGAATGTATAGTTATCATTTATCTCTTTTGAGATTTTAAATTAGTTGTGAATTGTTTAAATCTCAAAGCCCAAAAGTTGTTTAATGACAAACCTAGGCAGAACTTGCCATGCACCAAGGGACCTGGCACATGTGCCAAGACAATCTTGAGGCGTGTAACGCGTGACAAGTACTTTTTGACCTTTATCTTATTGTTGAATAAACCATCATACGTCAACTCGTATTCTCCATTTAACGCCATTGCTGATGTTTGGTATGACTTTTTGGAACCAACTTGAAAAATGCTGAAAGCTCTGAAAACTGTGCTACCAATATTGAAATGCCTTTTAGTTTCTAAAAAAAATTTGAGCATTCATGAAAATATATTAAATCCTAGTGTCTTTGCTACTCAAGAATTGCAAATGCTTTTTATAAAATGAAGAATAACGGTTGAATGAATGATTAAAAGGAAACATGTGTGGAAAGGTAAAGAGTCATCTAATGTCTAACGCTTCGTAATTGTTTCAACTTTTTCGAACATTTATTTGTTATACAGATAAGATAATATATATTTTTTTGTAGTTTGTAGTTTTTTTTAAATTTCAAACAAGTATACTTACTTTTAAGAAAATTTTAGACGTTTTAAAAATGCGTACTTAAGCTAAAATGAACAATTTGCAAGTAGTAGCAAGATACGCACAGAGCTTAAGCTTCATAATTGCTGACTTGCCCAAAGCACATCAGCAAAATCATTTAATTTAAAGATTTGAAACAGCATAGGAATGTCATTATCAAAGTTACGAAGGATTACAGATGCTTCCTTGGAGTATGACAACAGCGTTTCCCTTCAACACACATCTGTTCCCATCCACACATTCCACCATCAGTTCTCCACTTCTCTTTGAACACTGAATAGCTGATAAATGGGTATTGATAAAAACTTGTTTTAAAATCGGTAAAACAATTTATACGATTTAAATTCCTTATGCGTTGACAATAAAGCGTTTACAATTTTGAGCTGCCAACTAGAACATTGCAAATGAGTCCGTGATCTTTCAAATGTTTTAAAAGTCCAAAAAGTCTACCGTGGAATGTTTTCTTTCCAAGGATGGTGCTCCAGTAAGGGGCAAGAACTGTGTGTGCAGAGCCTGTGGGATAGTGGGAAAAGTCATATAAAAGGGTGGGAAAATAAGTACGAATGAAAATAGAGAAAGAATGAGTTTCAAGATATTTGAACAAGAAAAATAAATTATTTATAAATATACAATATATTGAATAAAACTATTTTTTCATAATTTATTTAATATAAATGTCAATTGGTTAATCGAAACCTGTGACGGGGTCTTCATTGATGCCCACCCAAGGAGCAAAGTACCTCGAGTAGAAGTCTACTCCGTCTTGGTTGTATTAAGTGGAACATTAACGGGTTTAAGGAAAAATGCTTCAGGCAATGTCAAAGCATTTAGTTCAAAGCCTTTAATAATCTTTAAAATCTGATTTTAAAAATATTTAAAATTGATTTTCGCATTAATAAATTGAAACACTGTTGGAACAACTATCAATAACTGCAAACCTTCCATTTCTTGTAGGCGTCTGCAAGTGACGATGACGCCCTTCACCTTACAACAATCATGTCTCAACATCTCAGCGAAGTTTGGCTTCAGTTCCTCAAGTAGTTCCTTCCTGCGATTAACGGTAGTTTTTTAAACTCAATTTTTTCAACACTTAGCATTTTTATTTATTTAAATCAGTTTTGTTTTTTCCATATTTTTTCTTCTAAAAGAGTGGCCTAGAAACACGTTTATTTAGAATTAATTGATATATTTTGACTCAAACGACGGAACTGCTTATCGATAAATAAATTAGGAGCTTCTAGAGCAATGAAGTAATGTCACCATACGGGTTGGGGCAGTCTGCGAGCCTGAGCAGCAGTTTCTTGGTGGCAGGGGAGTACTGCGTGTCCACCACACTTGCACTCTTGTCCGCACACACCAGCTTGGTGAGGGGAGAAGATAATAATAGTAAAATAATAAAAGAGGATAGTGTTTACTTCACCAATCCGCAATTGAATCAAACAATTATAACTTTACGATTTCGTAATTTGTTGTTGTCATTCTTTCACAATTTTCAAATCCCACTTAACTGCACTTTCAGCCCTCCACCATTTAGACATCACAGAGCTATAACAGAACCACAACCTTCAACTTTTCTACCAAACCACTATAACTAGGTTTATATTGATATAAAATATCTTAGAAACAAACAAATACTTGCTAAAGATTTTTAAGGGGTTTTACCTTCGCCATTTCATTAACGGATTCTTGAAACTGAAGGTGGAAAAAGAATTAAATAATTTAAAGTTTTGAAGTAATGGTTTTATTCAGCGCTCAACAAGTTGATGAGAATGGTAGGAGATGCGTGCTAAAGAAACGGAGTCTTATAAAATCACTTAGATCTAAAAAATTAATAATGAAAGCAAAAAAGATCCCACTGAGATATCAAATCAGATCAAATCAAGATTTCAAATCCCAGATTCAACATGCCTCAGACAACACTAACCTCTGGTGTTTGCACTGCGGTAGGTGGGTTGAGCGGGAAATCGAGGCTTATGACGTCATTTGGGTCTCGAGAGGCCTGCAGGCGTCCACTGAGCGTGTGGAAGGTCAGTCGAGAGGCTTTGTTGTCTGAGGAGTTCGTGTGGAGGTCGTTGTGCAAAGGTGAAATATGAATGTGTTATGCTTATCATAATATTTTTTAATTTATAAAAGCAATAGCAACAAAATAAAAAGCTGAGTTTGTTTTCTCAGTGCCCGAGAAAACTGAATATCTCTCGGTGTGACACTAAGTTAAAATTTCATTTTTCCACTGCCTGCTTCACACACGCACCCATGCACTGGAAGAGAACACACGCAGACGCCAGAGTTGCATGCCCACAAAGAGACACCTCATGTGTCGGTGTGAACCACCTCAGTGAAAACTCCTTGCCTGAGGGTGCGCACATGTGTGTGTGTGTGTGTGTGTGTGTGTGTGTGTGTGTGTGTGTGTGTGTGTGTGTGTGTGTGTGTGTGTGTGTGTGTGTGTGTGTGTGTGTGTGTGTGTGTGTGTGTGTGTGTGTGTGTGTGTGTGTGTGTGTGTGTGTGTGTGTGTGTGTGTGTGTGTGTGTGTGTGTGTGTGTGTGTGTGTGTGTGTGTGTGTGTGTGTGTGTGTGTGTGTGTGTGTGTGTGTGTGTGTGTGTGTGTGTGTGTGTGTGTGTGTGTGTGTGTGTGTGTGTGTGTGTGTGTTTCAAATAGTTACTTGTTTCATAAGAGTCAGTGGATTTGAGAAGCAGTACAAAGGCAGTCTCCGACAAGTTCATCTCTGCAGCGATCTCTCCCATTCTGCTTTCTGTTAATCCCTGTCAGTCACTTATAATCAGTCCACAAGATATTTAAAAAAAATGAATTCAAATTATTTTCTCGCAGCTGACAAAAAAATTTCATAAAAAACCCGAATAAAACACATTTTCAAAATGAATGAGAAACATGAATGGTGGAAGAAGTGGGCACAGACTTGAGTGCCTGGGAGGCAGATGGCTGCAGGGTTTCCTCTGAAAGCAGTGCTGCTGAATGCGTCCACTGTGAAGATGCTCAAGAGCTGCATGTTCTCTTGATAGATCCGAGCACTTTTCAAAATTATTTATTAAGTTTATTCGTGATTGCATGATGGGTTGTGTATCTGTTTCAGAAAGGTTCAGATAAATTCTTGGAAATTTAAAAAAGTTGATTTAATGTTCTAAACAAGTCATCAAACCGAAATAACCGAAGAGGGTTACCTTTCAAACTCTCAAATAAGACTTTCAAATAATCCAAAAAACTATTTTACAAGTTTTTTCAAGATCACATTAGAAGCAAATATGTATTGAAAAATGAACAATTACAATCGAACAATGTCTTTATAATTCATTTTAGTTCTTGAACTTTGCACCAAAACAAGGTTAACCTTCGAGCTCTACAGCTTGATTTTAAGTGTCTGTGACCACATAAACTCTTCAGTGAGTGAGATTAGCTGTTCATAATTGTCTTTCCCCGAAGACTATTAAGTTTTAAAATTTGAATTACAATCTCATCTTTGAGTTGTTAGAATTATTTTTGCCCTGTAGAGCTGAAACCACGACATCTTGTAAAACGAGGAACCTCTCAAGAGCTTTTACTTGAAGTTAGCCAATAAAAATGAAATGACTTAAAGCTGATCTTTTGAGCTTTTACTTCTTAGTCTTTTTCTTTCTATAGTGTGGTGGCGCTGATATTTTTGTCTAATAGTTTTTCAGATTTAAAAAAATCGTTTTCTTTGAAGAAAACCTTCATCTTATCTTGTCTTATAATGATAATAACAATAGTAAGAATAATATTCTTTTTTTTTATTTTACTTTTTTTTAAGTTTGAAAAAAATAAAAATTAAATTTTCCTTAAACTAGACAGTAAAGTGTCAATAAATGTGCACTTGCAATTAGCACCTGTTCTCTGCAACAAGACCGTTTGATGTTCAGCATTTTAGAAAATCGTTATTTTGACAATGAAATTATTTAAACATTGACATGATCACTTTAAATCAGAATATTAACAAATAATTTCTAAAGTTGAAACAAAAGACGATAGACTTGTTATGAGATTAATTTGGCATTGCATGTGTTTTTATGAGTATTGAAGATAAGAACAAAATACATTAGTCAGGTCTACATAAAAAAATAGCCTAGAGCAAAATGAGCGCTATAACAAGAAATTATGCTCAAAGGAATTGGCCTCAAAATCCCAACTATAGTGGTTAGAATCAATAAAGTTTCACTGCGTTTTGGAATCAGTATAATCTATTTTTCATATAAAAAGATTATTTTTTAATTAGCATATTTACTCACCACAACATTTAGCATGATGTGCCATAGTGGCTTGCAACATAAGATTCATATCTTTAATTCTTAGCATTTGACTTATTTTTATCTTTTAAAATATTTTAAAGCTTAAACTTTAAAAGAAATTAAAAA
>OX030956.1:13504218-13624218 GCA_943735955.1 Piscicola geometra
GGGAACGGGAAAAACGGGAATAACAGTTATTGGGATTGGATTCTTTAACAATGCTTTTTCAGCAAACTTCTAAGTATGGAAATCTTTATTTCATCGATACTCCGTACTTAAAATAAGTATTAAATGCAATGGAAAAGTATAACGAAGCCACCATTGCCAATATCAAAACCTCCAACACTACATTTGAAGTTGTTATGATGAGTCCAAAGATTAGGGAGATTAGAACAAATGGGTGATGATGAAAACTTTTCAGATGAAATCAAAATGGTCAGTTATATTATTTTAATTTTATAAATTAATACTTTGAATTTGAATGATTAATTTCCAAATGATTGCTCAGTTGATCATTCCGACAAAAGAAAGGATGCCATTGATCTTATTCGTATGACAGCATGTCTGTTGCATCCCCAGTATGAAATAATAATAGGAAAAAAGTTTGGGATAGAAAAGAAATAAATACCAAGACTTTCATTAGAGAAAATTTAATTCTATTTTTTACAGCCAGACCAAGCTGCAGTGCCTTTGAGAAAAAAACAAATGATGGTTATTTAGACCTATTATGTTTGTTTTTATAATGTAAAAATTATAATAAAATTATTATACTATCAAATTATACGAATGATTCTATATTTGCAGTTGTAGAGAATAAGAATGTTGTTAAAAAACATATTTCTAACATTATTGAAGAATTAGTAATAATGAACAAAGAAAAAAATTCAGAAGAGGATGAATTGAACAAATATTCACAATTACGTCCCAAAAAAAATTGCAAATTATAAAGATGTTTTATTTTATTGGAGTAAAATGAGCAATTTTAAAATAGTACAAGAAGTAGCCAAAATTTTGTTTAGTGTATCTGCATGTTATATTCGCTGTGAACAGAATTTTTCAATATGTGGTCGTTTAACTTCAGACTCAAAATCATCTCATTTGAAAGCTGAAACTCTTAACGGTTTAACCCGTGTGAAAAGCAATAAAGACTTGATTGAATAACTCAAAAACAATACTTTCATTTCAATAAATATTTAACTTTAAATCGTGTTTTTTTATTTCATTAAAAGAAATATTCTCTGACTTTCAAATAATAAATTTTAAGAAATTTTAGAACTAGCAAGTTTGGGACCAGTAAAAATGGCAGCGAAAATGAATAAAAAACAAAAAGCTTTCGGGAACGGGTCGGGACGGGAAAAAAAATTTCGGGAACGGGACGGGACGGGAATCAAAATTCTGATGTCCCAGCGGGAACGGGACGGGACGGGAAAAAAATTTCGGGAACGGGACGGGACGGGAATCAAAATTCTGATGTCCCATCGGGAACGGGACGGGACGGGAAAACAAATTTCGGGAACGAGACGGGACCGGGAATGAAAAATCGTCCATGTCCGACCTCTATTGCCGACTCAGCTACCCGTTGTAGAAAATAATTGTTTTTAGTCACTTAAATAATTATTTTATTTTAATATTGCACATTTGTGTTAATATAAAATATTCACAAAACAATATAAAGGAACAATTAGGGTGAAATAAAAATATATCACAAACTTGAATAATTTATTTTTTAATGTACGAAAATATAGATATTTCTTCAACTAACGCCAAAAATTCTAAATTAATAAATATTGAATGTTTGCATAATAACTTTTTTTATTCTCAATCAATTTAAAGTATTCATAATATTATTGAAATTCAGTTTCGAGTATTATTATCGTTTGCCATAATTACTACGATAACCATTTATTTTTTAAAGTTCATGTCCAAACTAAAGGACCAAAAAATAATTAGTTTTTTGGAAAATGATGCCATTTAAACATTATGGGTGTCTAAACGATCTGGTTTTTTACGGTAGTTTAAAAACTCCACAAAACTATAAAACTTTTAGGTTAAAAAAGAATAATCAATTCATTATATAAAAACTATTATATAAATAAAAATGAGCGTGCAATGCATAAAAAATATCAATAGATAAAATATTAATTCTAAGAAACATTTAAAAATTAATTAAAATATATTTGAGTTAGATAAATCCCAAAAATTGATTACTATCTTATAATAAAGTATCTTGTATATTTGAAGCGTTTTGAATGGTGGAGTAAAGTTTAGCTATCTGATTCTGTGAGGCCGACTTATCTACCAGTCACACAAAATGTTAATTTCTCAAACAAATGAGTTTTTAGTTGTGCGGATCAACGTCTCTTGAAAAGCAAATATGAGTCTACTTAGTTTTGTTAGATCATTTCTCATCACCAAATTAATAGATCAATGTTTTATTATTTCAAAAAAGACACGTGTGCATCAAAGAATGTTTTTTTCAATACTTTTATCAAAGTAATCCATTGAAGATCTTTAGTTTTTGATTGATCAAAAGCTACTAAAAGATTGAAAAACTTGTTGTCTTTCAGAAGACATTTTTATAGATAATTTTTTCCAAGAATAATGACGATAGTTTTCCAATTAAGAAAAATTTTAAACAACTCTATAAGACAGTTAAGTTTTTTGAAAAACAATTCTTTCCATGAGGTTTGTTTATACTTATTTAAACGTTTATTTCAGTTTTACTTGTTATCTGGTTTAAACTGGGTGTTTTAAGCAGTGCCTTACAGAAAAATGTGATTAATGGTACATCGTTGAATTATTTATTTCAATAGATGAGTCCTCAGAAGGGTCTTAAATAGGTAATTAGAGCATACAATGTGTATTGGAAACAACTATTTTCTTAAATGTTCACTTTTCTGTTTTATTCTATTTAAGCTTCAAAGTCAAACCTCATAGGCTGTAATCCTCGAGCGCAAGATTCAGACAGTCTCTGAAGAAGTTTCTCATAGAACAAACTTATTAGACTGCTTTCCTATTATTATAATTATTATTATCAATTTAACTGTTTTCCAGTTTTTGGTTGGAAGATTAATTAATTAAACTCTATATATAAAAAAAAAATTATTTGCTAATTTTTTTATTTCTTTTAAGAATTTTCATAACTTACTGGTTATGAATTACCTCTGGGTTCATGCAAATTGAGTTTTTATTTGTTTTATTCTATTTTATTTTTAACTCCGCTAAATAATCAATAATTTAGTTACATATCTTAAAAACTAAATCTTAATAAAGTATGAAAAAATGTTTAAACACGAATATAAAAAAATAAAATTCAAAATCCTAAGAAGCTAATCAAATGCGAAATACAGAAAATATCTAATCAGTCGAAAATGTCAACAGCGAACTAACGGTTTATGCATTCAATTAATTAGGCAAGAGAATTAGGAAAACACTTGAATTGTGATGTAGATCCACCTCCACTCAACCCTGTCCGATTAATCAAGCCTCATTTAAATCGAGTCAATTATTTCTTCCGCTTGTCCATTATTGTTGCTGTTAAGCATTATTCCCTTATCGCAAAAAAACATGATGGCAAAGGTTTATTAAAAATATAAATAGTTTATTATGTTTTTTATTCAAATAGTTTTTTTTATTATAGGAAAAATCAATATTCTAAAGCTGCAAAGTAAGAAGGTTTGTAAGAAATGTATAAAACTTTAAGAAGACAAACGAACCAAGAGTAAAACATACTCGCTTATATCCTATTCAATTATTCATCAGTCAATTATTCCAAGCACTTTAAATTATTAACGGTTCAGTGATTAGCCTTCTTCGACACGCTTCGTTTTTTGACATCGAATAGATTGATATATATATCCTTTCGTTTGTTTTTCTTTAAATATTCCAGGTGGAATACTTTGTAAACTTGTTTCTAAAGATTTTATAAACTTCTTATAAATGTTTGAATTCATATTCTCACAAACTTCTATGTGAACCCACACAAGCCTTACATTTATCTCAGACACCATGGTAATCTAGTCTTATTTTGTGTTGCAGTCTGCAATGAAGAATAAAGCCGTGCGCCTTCGAATTAATAATGCATCTTCTGCCTGCTTCCAATTAAATAGGCCTTCTTTACGACTCCCCGCCTCCGTCCTTTTTTGGCTTTCGTCTATATTTTCATCCGCAGAACTGGCAATTTCTTTTCTAATTGCTACACTGCTCAATAAAGTATTCATTAAATAATTATATTCATGTATTTTTTTCATTAAACCCGGTTTAAAGCCTTTAAGAGATGTAAAAGCTGAAAAGATAGTTAAATAAAAGTTTAAATTGAAATTCGTTCATTTATTTTTATTTCTATTGCGTTTTAGGTTAAGAATTGCATTCACAATTTTTTTGCGGTGTACTGAGACAATAAAAACATTTAAATAGGCGTATTATTGAAAAAAGATGAACTTAATTTTACTAAAATAAAAATTATTAGTGCGTTTGTTCATGGGGTATTATTTTCTCACCACCCCCTTATCGATTGCACTGTTGCTCACTCGAGCATTATAATTATTACACCCAGGTTTGTGTAGATTCATCATGTGATAGCTTTAGTTCCAGAGAATTTAAATGAAAAAATGAAAATAATAAAAAGTTACTACTGAAATAAAGTATCTTTTGGTCTCAAGTTTCTTTTTCTGTTATTTTTCACCATTTTCTCACCCCAATTTGAAACCAATGATTCAAAATCAAGCATTTGAAGTAATTTTCGACAAACTCTTCCACCTGTCCACGTCTGTTTCTCTTTCCTCACGGTGACGCTTTCATCCGTCTTTAAAGAATTATGGAACAATAGGACCGTAATTTGTCATTGTTAAGCGGAAAATTATCTTTTTGAAATTTCATTATTTTTCTTAAATATTTTGGCCGTTTTAATGGCTGCCGAAACGATACAAGATGAAGATTTTATCAGATTGTTGAATTGAAAATACTGTAATGGTTACTGCACCAAACATATTTTCACTAATATTTATTAGGCAGCGAAGAGTGAGAATTTCTGCAAGTTTTTGTGCTTCCGATAAGTCACACGAGCCGACCAATTATGCAAAAAGGCGCTGAGAACGCGTGATTTGTACAGTGCGACTTTAGCATTGAGTTACTTCTTGCGTTTTTGTCTACATTTATCATTAAATCAGCAGTCCTTGCAATATATCTATTTAATATTTAAAAAATAACTGAGTTTAAGGCGATATTTTGCGATCATGTGAGCAATAATATTCCCCTGGAAGCACTGCGCAGTGGTTCTCACACGACTCATCGAAGAAGAGCAGGTTTGAGACTCGTTTATCAATGTTCCTGAGCCCCCCAGACCTGCAATGCGCACAAAACAATGCCGACAATTCGCAAATATTGTAAAGGTGTGTGAGTGTTTGTGTGTGTATGTGTGTGTGTGAGTGTGTGTGGGTATGTGTGTGTGTGAGTGTGTGTGTGTGTTTGTGTGTATGTGTGTGTGTGTGTGTGTGTTTGTGTGTGTGTGTGTGTGTGTGTGTGTGTGTGTGTGTGTGTGTGTGTGTGTGTGTGTGTGTGTGTGTGTGTGTGTGTGTGTGTGTGTGTGTATGTGTGTGTGTGTGTGTGTGTGTGTGTGTGTGTTTGTGTGTGTGTGTGTGTGTGTGTGTGTGTGTGTGTGTGTGTGTGTGTGTGTGTGTGTGTGTGTGTGTGTGTGTGTGTGTGTGTGTGTGTGTGTGTGTGTGTGTGTGTGTGTGTGTGTGTGTGTGTGTGTGTGTGTGTGTGTGTGTGTGTGTGTGTGTGTGTGTGTGTGTGTGTGTGTGTGTGTGTGTGTGTGTGTGTGTGTGTGTGTGTGTGTGTGTGTGTGTGTGTGTGTGTGTGTGTGTGTGTGTGTGTGTGTGTTTGTGTGTGTGTGTGTGTGTGTGTGTGTGTGTGTGTGTGTGTGTGTGTGTGTGTGTGTGTGTGTGTGTGTGTGTGTGTGTGTGTGTGTGTGTGTGTGTATAAGAAATGTTCATAAAGGAGATAGTAATCACGGACAACTCCAGGGAATAGTTCCCGTTGGTCTCCACTCATCACCCAGCTTTCACTAGTGTCGCTACGAAGCTGTACTATGCAAAGATAAATTAAGGCTCAACTTAGGAATCTTTTTTTACCTAAATCTTATTTATTCTGCAAGACATCTTATCATCCACCTCTCCACCTCCAAAATTTCTGTCTCAATAAAATATCTTTTTTTCATTTACACTCAAAAAGTTTTTTTTCACGGTGAACTGCAGTATGGCAAATGATCACAGAGTGGTTGAAAGAAACTCTAGGAAGCGCTAGCCTTCAATTTACTTTTTTTCATCTAAGTTGTATTCCTTGTGACAGCTCGAATATCTAAAAAACTTAAAACTCTCAAATACAATCTGCCTATTTGATTTTGTTAAGACGTGCTTGAGAAATATCGACTTTAAGCACTCGACACCACGGGGCGTGCAAACACCCGCATCTGGACAACGCTTCAGAACTCAAGTACTTTTAGCAGCCAAAATGCAGTGCGTGCGTGGAGAAAATGTCGCCAATACTCGAAAACCTTTGCAGTGACTCTTTGAGAATGCAAATCAATTGATCATTCGGAGAATTTTGCAACTTTTCAAAGTAAAAAGTGTAAATGTTTCATATAAATTATTTAAATTTTCGGTTCTTCTCTCCGCTTTATATCTCTAGTGAGTGCCAATTAGTTTAAATGTTCTTTAAATGTTTTTCTTATTGGTTTTTCTCAAACCAAAGTTATTAAATTAAAACAAATAGCCCATACATTTTTATCGTTTTGCTTTTCAAAAAATGAAATTCCAATCCTTGCAATTTCAGAAATTCACAAAGCAAAACAAAGACAATGTTATATAAATAGTAAATAAGCACTCGAGAATTATCCGAAATCTTTTAAAACATGCATGAAGTCTCTAATTGTGCCAAAGAAAAAAAATAGCGTTTAAAACAATTAAACCAAATAAAGAGTGATAGTCTTAGAAAAAATAAATATATTGTTAACTACCGGGTTTCCTAAATTATAAATATTTTATTAAACAAATAATAAACGAGTTACTAACTGACTATTATAAAAGTATAGCAAAAATTATACAAATAATTTCTGCCATAGAAAGCTGAATACAAAGGAATACAAAAAATCGAATGAAGAAAGGAACGAATGAAAGAGAAGGCTCGAATAGCAATTCAGAAAACTCGCTCGCTTTCTTGTACTCTATTATTACAAGATATAAATCAAAGGGTTTGTCCCTCTATATATTTGCATAAATTCAGTACATTGCAGACATCAAAACTACCGTACAAACAAACAAACAAACAAATAAACAAACAATCACAGAAACACACACCCCTCCTACTAAAAGAGCAGCCATTTTTAAAACACAAATTTACACACTTATGCCAGTAAAATAAACGTTCAGAAAAATTCCTGAAAATATAAATCGTCATGTCAAATTTATTTCATGGAATATAACTCAAACAAGATAAGGGATATATTTTATATTTTGAGTTATTCTTTAATTTTTGTTGAGTTTCCATGTCATAAAAAATGCGCGGTCAAAAATCTGACAATTGCGAACAATTCTCCAGTTTCAAATAAATACGGGACATTTAAATTGTCAACACACCTATAAAAAGAGCTGATGTTTTAAAATATTTTGTAAATTTAATGGTTATTTTCAGTTGACAGGATCTTGATGTAGATAAAGGACATTCAAATAAAGTTAAAATTATAAAAAATAGTCATATTGAAAATCCAATAAAAGTAAAAATTACTTTTTTTAATGTACTTGGACATTATCTTTCACGGTAGCTATAAACTCGAAATGGTTTCAAATGACTTCGGGCTAAATACTTTTTAGAAGATTTATGAGTAGCCCGCCTTAAGTTAAAATTTATTTATTTATTTTTAGTTAAAGTTAAATTTAAAAAAGAAAAAAATTTATATTATTTATTTAAATTCAAATTTGATTCAAGTAGCATTACTCAGAAAGATTCTAGGCTTCTTTCTGTGTTAACCTTGACAATATCGTTCTTGATTATTTTTTGGGTTTTTAAAGTACTTAAACAAGTTTGAAGCTAGCCAGCAGTATGAAGATCGCCCGAGACACTTTAAATATTTAGGAAATTTTTTTAAATCGTCGGATAATGATACTTATGCATTTAATATTCATCATCAGCATCAGCGAGCGGACGCTGCTCAAAAAACAGAAGGCGTCTTTTCCCTCGGCACGACAAATGACTTTTTCTTGGCGTCTTTTCACTGCTCATGATTTCAACTTCTAGACTTCGTGCGTTGCCTGTTCTAGATCAATGTGCGCAAAGAATTGTGTCGATATGATTTTAAGGCTGTCCATGCAAGACCATTTCGAATTTTAAAACCATGATCAGTGGACCCAGCATAGGGTCTAAGGTGTTTACAGTTTTCCACAATTGCGATGTCTTGACCATCGATGGAGAATTTTGCAGCCGAAGGTGTTAAGACGCATCTGTTCGGTCTTTTCAACATTGATGTCCATTTGGGAAGTTGGACCAGACTGGACCTCTGGGAAGCAAAGTTGAGACTTCAAAATATTTGACTACCAAACATATAATTTATTAGCGTGAAACAGTTCGCTGGAAGATTTTTGGGTCAATTTAAATAATCTTATTTCGCTATTTGGATTTCACTCATTTACGCTGATAACATATATAAAAATAAAATTTAATTTAATAGGTTTTTTTGTTTTCTATTTTTTGTTGTTGATCAATGTACATTTTTGATTTATCGTGTGGTATTATTGTTTTATTTATTCTTTGAAACTAGTTTTTTATACTCTTTTTGTATTCCTTTCGTTTGTTTTAACTGTATTACTTTTTTCCAATTTATTTTTATTTGAAGTGCGTGTCTTTACTCCGCTCAAATGGAGCTGGCAGCAAGCACAGACGACCAAAGTGTGTGACGAAGTTGATTGCCGGAATCATAAATCCTTCACACGTGACTGTTGCGTGGGAGATTTAAAAGGGGATTTGTAAGTTTAATGGACAGATGGAGAATACATAAATAGAGATTTTAAAAGGGATTTGATGGAAATGTTAGTTTTATAGCCATTTTTCAACGGCCCTACACAGAATTGTTCAAATTGATGGCTTAATTACTAATCAGTCTTTTAGGAATTTATGTTACGATTTTTTGTAATTATGTGCTCTTTTTGCATTTAAAGTCTGACAAATTCTTAGAATAGCTGAAGAAAAGTTTTATTTTGCAGACGTCTTAGTAAAAGGTCTATAATATAGACCGGTATCGAATTTATTTTGAACATGGAGAAGTTTGTGAATACAATTTAATTTTCTTATTTTAGGATAAAAATTGTTTCTAAAAGATTACTTTTTATTCCAGGAAAAAGACAAATAAGGGAAATGACAGTCTAATTATACTTTTCAGACTTTGGATGTCTCCAATAAAACACTTTGAAAAATAATTAATTTTAGGCTATGTCTTTTAAAAGGCCGGATTTAACTGACCAGACGGATTCGGAGCCAACACCCTCAAAATCATCAGTGCCCCATGTTTTCTTTAACAAAACAAGCAGGTCAAAAATCGATAAAGAACGCAATGAAGTAAACACTCAAAAAGGAATAACCCAAAAAAGCCATAAAACCAGTGGAGTAAGACAACATTTGAAAAACTTTCTCAGCAAGAAGAAAGCCACTGACAAAAGAAACCAAATGGAAAGTACCCAATCCACGTTCCACCACACTCAGTGTGGAGTTTTTGGATCGAAAAATGCTTCTCCCAATCATAATTTCAGCAGTTCCCAGCCATCTCCCAACTGCTTTGATGTGGATTGTCTGTGTTGCTGCAACAATGCTGTTGTCGAGACTGCCTGCAACAGCAAACACTTCAACAACAACAACAACAACCAAACAATCGACGCCCTTCCTATGCAACCGCTCAACTACGGCAACAACAAGTTCGCCGAATGCAACCTTCCCACTTGCATTGAGTTCCAAGGACAGAAACAAAGCCATTTAATTTGTGATGCCAATGCTTTTCGAAGCAACATTGCTCCTACAGCACGTTCTATTAATGCCACTGAGTGTTCTCAATGTGCCAAAGACATCTACGCCCCCTTCAACCACTCCTTCAACAACCAAAACTACATACCTAGCCCCTTCAAAACACTAAATGTCATTTCAAGCAATAACCCCAATACCCACTCACAAGTTACCCACTGTGACGGCCACGACTACGTCAAAAGTCTTGACTTGATCGAGCACAACGCTGTCCCTGAGAACATCGATGCCCTGGTCACTGTCGAAAACCACGACTTTGAGAGTGACAGAAACAACCCTCGGGAGAAAAGAGAGAGGTTTTGTGGTGCTGTTGGTGCTGTTTGTAAATTCAATCTTGACACTTTGAATGGTAACAACGCAGTGCAAAGCAGCAATAAACTTAATGAAGGCAACCAAGAAAATCAAATGAAAATGGCGCAAAAAAATATATTCACAAATATTTCAATAAATAAAGGGAATAACAGCCAAGGGGTGCCAATTAAGAATGAACAAGAAAAGGGAGGAGAGTGGTTAGAGGGGAAGGAAGCCATGTGCAAGAGCGGAGAAGCAAAAAGGTCACGAGTATCATTATCAATTCTCTTCTCGTTCCTCTTCGCATGCATTTCCCTCTCATGGATTCTCTTGAGTTGTCCTAATCTCTCTCCACTCGTGTGCTTTCTGATACTGGGAGTGGTGTTTGTTGCGTGTTTGACGATGCAGCTCAAGAGCTCGATGGTCAGATGCACCTTAGCTCTGGTCTTCTTTTCCCTCTGTTCGAACCGCAGGCAAGTCACTTTCCTCCTCGTCGCAGCAGGTGCGGTTGTTGTGTTCTATCACTTTTCTACGGCTTTTCAATTTCTTCGTTATTTATTAATCTTTATTTTTATTTTCTCAAAACGTGCGACCATAATTTTTAAATTTACAAGTAATGTGAAGATGAAGCTGGTTTTAGCATTATAATTAAAATATATTATCTATTATTAATTTTAATGTTTATAAAGACGTTTTTAGTATATGTTTACCATGTGTTGATGGGCTTTGATTCAACGCTTTTAATCCATTGAAAAAGTGATTAAATCCACGAAAAAAAACAGGCGCTATATAATAACACAGATATGCAGACAACAAAAAAGCCCTGAAGCATGTATGTGTGGTGTGAATAGGAAGACAGCGTCGAAACAATGACGTGAGCGCATTCAGGCGTGGAACAATGTGCATCTTGGAATAATTCTGCTTCAATAATTTTCGCTGCGTTTTACGTCGCCCCTGGGTACCGCAAATATGAAGCGAAGATTAGTCGAGCGCTCTGTTCATAAATAAATACGAATGTATAAATAAATAACAGTGCCAGCGGAGATGTCAGCACATACAAGCATGCTGCCACTCAAGTAACGACGCTTCTGCATTCTATAGACTTTTAATATAGATAGTCAGATACTACTTGTTCAGTTATTGTTACTTTTTACACATTTATAGTCATCATTAAATTATTTTGTAGTAGTTTTAATACACGTTGTGCTTATTAAAATGTTATGCAATTATGAACATCTTTGTATGAATAATTTATTTTAAAGAATGTTTTTTATTATCTCGGAATAGAAAGCGCCTTGAATGCTTCACCACGAATGTTTAAATTCAGGGAGATTCCCTTGAGGGACGACATGATTTTATTCTTTCACAATCAAAAAACATCTTTTAGCTTCTTTTATATTTTCTTCATTTTTAATTGTTCTATCTGTGCGAGAATATACCATGGACTTCTTATTATTAACCTCTATATTAAGAAGTCCATGGTATTTACAAAGAGGAGAGAGTTTGCATGCGAGATTGTTTGCGGTGCACACTTTTCATGTTTATATTGATCAACGGCTCAAGCAGAAACTCAGCGCGGGAATGGAAGAATTTGTTTAGATTGATGAGTGGGAGGAAACGGAGAGTGGAAGTGGATGAATTGGAGAGATGATGAGTAGCTGGAAAGGAAATGAATTGATGGCTAAATAGAGGAGATGAGAATGAAAGGAGAGAAAAGAATGGGTAATTATAATTCTTTCACGGAAAAAAAAATTTGCAAAATGTTTAACGATTATTTTTCACTTTAAAAAAATGAAAGAAAATTTGATTAACTTGTGAGATTTAAAAAAGAAGTACCAAATCTTTTGTGTGAAGTGAAGCATTGTTGAGAGCTTGACATCAAAGCTCATCATTTTGCAGGGAAAATAATCTATAATCTCATAGTGGTTTTAAAATAATATAGTGGAAACCTAGCATTAAAAATCTTTTACTCAATAATTGCTTAGTGGTTTGTCAGTAAAAATTCAAAAAAAACGTTTTTTTATGAAAAACATATAGATTTTTTTATTTTAAAGTTTTAAAAGGCACTTTGAAAGATACAAAAATTATTTTGATTTATTAATATAACAGAAAACATTCAAAGTTTACCAAGCACACATACCGATGATTTTACTCAGCCCAAAATATGATCTGGTGCTTATTGAGTTAATGCCCTTCCAGCAATATACTTCACTGTGTTATGTTTTAATATTCCTTTGTATTGTGTTGTTTTAAACGTTGTAAATCACAAGAATCGGTCCCGCTATTGAGTCAACAATGAAAGATTTTCATGCCACATTATTTCTGCCATCTTTACAGTCGGAATCTATGGCTCGTGACTAAAACTCACAAAAAAGTTAATACAATAGTGGGTGATAAATATAAAATATAAAAATCGATGAAAATGCATGATAAATAAAAGATTAAAAAAGGCTTTAACAGTCCTTTAATAGTTTTTGAGTTTTTTGTTGAAGTAAAACTATTTCTCTAGAGGCTAAAGGGCCGTTATTCCAGTGAAAAATCGTTCAGACTTTCGAACTATGGTTCCTGAAGTGCTGGGAACATGTATATGTTTTTGTGCTTTTGCAAAGAAGAAAGTGGTGGAGGTGACTATGATCTAAAATAGAACAAAAGAGTTAGAGAATCTAGTTTGTATCGACTTCAGTCATCATAGAAAAATCTTGATTCGAGAAAGAACTCGTGGAGTACGAATCTTCAAGAAGAACAACTCATACTGACGATTCTATATCTTCCTCGATCAAAATACAAATGAAGAAGTCTGGTTCACAGTTAAATGTACTTTGCAGTATAGATTATACCTATATATTTTACAGTTAATATTTTACTTCTAACTCAAACTGAAGAATCAGTAAGTTTGATTTCTTGCCATCGCCTAGTAGCCGGCATGTATTCTTTTTTATAGAGAAAGTGCTGTACCTGAAGAAATAGAAGGAGAAAGCATGAGTGTGTGTCACGCACGTTTGGAAGTGACGAGTGATTAGTGAAAGTAGCGCGGTGTATTTCCCATATTTGAGAAACAGTGTGAGTCCGTGATGAGTGATGAGTTTGGAAGTGAATTTGTTTTATATTTTTTGAGCACCTTTTTTTCCATGGCCATAAAAACGCTAAAAATTCTATAAAAACGATTGTTGTATAGAAACTGGGTTCCTATTAAATAATCAAACACCATCAAGAAATGGGTGGAGTTACGTAGTTATGGGGCGGAGCTTAAGAGTTAGGGTTAAGGTTATTATTACAAATTAATTTTATTTAAAAAAAATTAACTTTGATTCTTAACTAAATAATTTGGTGATGTTAGAAACTGTTCTTCCATTAAACTTTTTGCAACAATACCTGCTTAGTTTGAGGACAGTTTGCTTAGATGCTCTAAACGGGTTTAAAAATCAAAACACCGACGAATCAACTAATAAAACTGAAGCTTGAATGATGAAGAGATTTATTTATGCTTCCAGTATATTTTTCTATAGTTTCTTTTTTTCATTTTTTAATTTTTTTAATTTCAGTGTTAAGGAAGTCAGGCATATGAAAAGATCAACAGAAAGTGAATAATATTTGTCAAATAATAATCCGGGAACATAATAAGCTGAGTACATCTACTAAATGTATTCGCAAAAATATAAATTTCCAATTAAAACAACTGATAAAGCTCGCAAAATAGTTTTTGCTAAGTTCGAAAACGTATAGAACAAATCAGTATGGGTGGGAAGAGGTAGAATCCTCAAGAAAGTTTTGAGTTCGATGCAGACGCGACTGGCTTGCCAACTATTTCATTCGGCTTTGAAAGAATTAAACGTTTTAGTTAACTGTTCTTAATATCTTCAGATTTATTTCAATTTCTATGTATTATAACTTTAATTATAATTATTTAATTTATTTACTTTACTACTAATAATGATATCGATTATTAATATTATTTAGTTTTATTTTCTTTTTTTTCTCACTACTATTACTACTAATACTATCAATATTTTTATTATATATTTTTTCGCATTTCTTTAATATATTATTTACCCATGCTATTTATTCACTTCTATTTGATACCTTTAGACTCATGTAGGTTCAATGGAGTTGCTAATCATCTTGATTTTGAAGATTTTTCGTAATAAAGATTTATGTGTATGAGACAACATGAGAAATTTCGACCAGACACGCAGTTGTGATTCTGAGAAGAAAAATCACAAATCAATAGAAAATACTGGCGTTTGAATGGATTTAAAAAGTAGTATAAATAAGTATATAGCAATGCTATATTATATTATAGCATATATAGATATAAATAAACAAATATATAAATCAATGCATAATCTCGAGTAATATTGAGTACTCATCTATTCACTAATAAAACAGCACTTAGAATATTCAATAAGCAATCTATGGTTTTTAAGTTTTTGTATCTTTGCATAGCCATTTTATTGAAGAGTTTTTGTAATAAATAAAATTCCTTTTTTTGCACCATTAGGTCAATTGTATTTCCGTACGCATTGAAAAATAGTTCTACAAATTTCTGTCTTTTTGAGATGTGCTTTAAGGTTTTTTCAATTAACAGCCACCACTATCTAGATGTGCCAAATCTTGACTGATTTCATTAGTGATATGCTTCTGGAGTATTATTGGGTATATGGGCTGGGGTAATATGAAGTAACAAATGTTTTATTAATTATGAAATTTTTCATCAATGCAATATTGTTTGATAACAGTTATTCTTGTTTTTGCTTTCCCAATTTTTAGATCTAATGAACTGACAAGTTTCATGTGGCTTATGTTGAGAATGTCATTTATAAACCTATGAATCATAGGTTTATAAATAGGCTATGATCCACCATGTATCTGCCTAAAAATGTTTTTATTTTTTATTTTATCGTTTGATCAATTTAATATTGTTTCACAAAATTAATTTCGTTGTAATTTTAATATTTAGGTTTAATAAAAGCTGGGAAATATGTAACATTGAAGTATTAACAGCTACACAAATCTCTTTTAATTTCTCTCAAATAAAAACATATTTGATTAAATTTTTCACTAACGCATCGTATTATGTATGCTTAGCATCTAAAAAAAGTATAATTTCTTCCACTTTAATGTGAGTTAAGTTACATTTGCTTGTTGAGTGCCCATATTCATAGGCACCCGCAAGGAAAATTAATATTTCTTTTTTAATACAAGTTTTTGGCTTTTAAACAATTATTTTACAATAAAACACTCTAAGTCTATATAATGCAGCTCAAAGTCAAAAATAGGAAAGTATTTTTTGATTCCTTACAATCCAATTTAACTTGCGCTAATCCCATGTCTAAAATAATAAAATAGCGCTGGCTTACTGAAACTGGAAATAATCAATCTGCAGAGACCGCAGACGACTTTAATTTCTGTTTAAATAAACATATTTTGTTTTTAATTCTAAAAAGTTTTCTAATGACTCATTGCTTCATTCGTTCGTTTATTTCTTTATTCATTTATCCATTTGTTCATTTGCTCCCCTTCTAAAAATAAAATTTGCGGCGTTTATACCAAAATTTCCCAACTTTCCACTAATTAATCAGATTTCGAGTTTTTAATTTGTTAATTAAATCACATAAAAAACTAATTTCAATAAATTGTTGAAAATGTGATGTCTTCATTCAATCAACAACACGACAGGTTTTTTGATCAACGAGCCCATCAACAACATCCACAAATCCATCGACGGAATCGCTGTCTGGGTTAACTGCCAACAACATGAAATCTCAAAAACGTGGTTAAATGGTGTGGACAAAGGTTCCGACTCTATGAGGGAGTCTGCACCCCAAAAATGGACGGAAAAAGAATTTATCCGAAACCAAAACTCCCGTTATTTTTCGAACCAGAGCATTCACCCACAAAACTCTCCTCTTTCTGCATCTTTTCCTCTCTCATCAGACATTGTTCCCTTCGGCTCCAAAACTACCCCAGAACAAACAATCTCTTCCCAGCTCTTATTTAATTACTCTTTCAAGCAGCCCGCTTCTCACTTCTTTCCGTCTTCCACTCTCGATCGAGATTCTCATTCACGATCTTATGACCTGAAAAAAGAGTATGTTACCAAGTTCAACCAAACTTTAACCAACCTCTTAAGTTTGTATCAAATGCCAAAGAAAGATAATTCACAGCCAAAATTAGTTTTACAGAACGACAAATCTTCACTCGATTTGAATGAAAAGGTATTTTCATGTTTTCAATATTATAATTTATGTAGAAAACAGAAAAATATAACTGAAAGATTCATTTTCATTAAATCGAAATAGTAAAATAGAAATCTGGAAATTTAATAAATCAAAAAACACTAAAAAATATCAAAAACTATGAAAATACCGTAAAAGACAACGCTGAAAAAGCAAACAAGGAAAAACAAAACGAGAAGATCAATTTTTACGACACCTGGAGGCGACATTATCCCTCTCATGTCTGAGCATGGCTGAGGGGGGATTCGGAATTTACGGGCTCAGAATGCTTTGCAATAATATGAAATACTCAAAAAATTTAAATAAAACTATGAAAAAAGCGCGTCTTTAAGAAGTAGAAATTCTTTTATTCGAGTTCGAATTTCGATTAGGAAATTTTAATGCGGAAAAATGAAGCGTAAAGTTTCGTTTTTTAAATAATTGAGCAAAAAAATTCATGAATCTTTTCTTAGCAATAATACATATTTCACCTTGAAAACACATGCTACAGACGTGTGAAGAGCTGGCAGAATCTTCGCATAACTCATGTGTTTTGAACATTGGAGTGGCAAAGGAGAGGTGCAAGCGGGTGATGGGGACGCTCTCTTCGGTCTACAAACACGCCAAAAACACTCTCGACACCATAAACCCAGAAAAATGGATGGCCAAACAGCACCGCATTGAAAAGAAACTACTTTACCAAGACGGCACAAGTAACAATTCACAATACCAAGACCAACAACAAAAAAAACAACAGCAACAACAACAACAGCAACAAAAACAACAGCAACAACAGCTACAACAACAACAACAACCTCGATGGATAAAACACGTGGAGGAAGAAGGACAAATGCGAGATGGCCTACCTCCGCACCAAGCCTCATATACTAGCGACCAAACAGCCACTTTGGCCACTCTCACGCACCAGCCTCACAAGCAAAATAGAGTTTCTCATAAACAAGCTCCTAGTAAATATACCCTTCTCGAGAAGTTGAACCAGTGAGTGCCCTGATTATTGTATGAGCGATGATACACCAGCTATAAACTATCTGCTTGTTATACTTATATTTTTTATATTTTATTTTAAAGAATGAAACTTCATTTATTTCATAATAGTGAATTTTTATCACAAATATCAGCTATTATGTTTAGGATATTATTATTATTCTTAAAGCTCCATTTTTTTTAGTAACGTAAAACTTATTTTGCTTTAAATGTGCTAAATTTTTATCTTTTGAACTTTCCATATTCAAAGCTCGCTCCTTGAACATGATATTTTTTTTCTCCATAATTAAAATTTTTTCAAACTTAAACAACAAAATCTTTTGAAAATAATAAAAACACAAAGGCGTGTTCTTCGTTTTCAAACTTTCTTCAAGATGTAGGAAAATGCTTCTTCTTCATAATTCCTTCACAAACTCACAGCCAATTTATTTTCTATTAAAGTTTCACATAGACATCGTTTTTTCGCTTTTCCAATGGCAACCTCATTTGCATTTTCGGTCTTGCCAAAAAAGCTACCGTTTTATTGGTAATTTCCAAAGTGAGCTGTCAAATCGGTACTGCAATCGCTTCAAACTACTATATTGATCTATTCAAAATTCTATTTAATCTTATTAAAAATGATGCATTGTTTTATAAATATATCATAATTCAATCTTTCAAATTCATCATCGAAATATTTCATGAACTTTTCAATAAACAAATTACAGCCCACCAAAGCGCACTGGCTTCCTGTACAGCAGCCTGATGGCAAACACTTCAACTGAACAACAACAACAACTGCAAGAAGACAGAGACCTCTGCGAGCCGATCGACTCAGCACAGATCTGCAGTTCTCTGAAAAATGTCTCCAACACCTGCAAGCCATCTCACTCAACCCTCCAATCCACGCAAGAGACGGTTATTCTGACTCTGAAACTAGTCAGAGATGTCCAGCACTCTCTCAGGAGCATCATCAAAAGCCATCGGTTCTACAAAAAATTTTCAGACAAAAATAAAACTCGGGGTGAGATGATAAAAAGAAATATATTAAATTCGAAAAAGATTAAAAAGTTTTTGTTTTTTTCAAATTATATCAATAGCGCTTGGAACTTTTTAGTTAAATTTGTTTTTTTACCTACTATTTTATTGAATTTAATATTAAAATCTAAAAAGAACGTTAAAAACTACTTGTCTTTAAAAATCCAGAACAGCGTTTATATAGACAAGTGGCTGGTGATGTACGACGATTATAATTTAAAATTCGTTTCTGACGATTCGAAATTGATTCCTTTAAAACAATTTGAAAAATATGTTTTAGCGGATAAAGGAAGTTTGAGAGTGAGCAAGTACGAGAAGGAAGAGGTGATAATGAACTTGCGAGCTTTCTTTGTCTACTCTTCCACCCTCGTCGTCTTCATTACGATTGACTTTCTTCTCTTTTTTGCCATGTCTTTTAAGCCAAATAGCTTAACCTCTTTTGATTTAATGGAAGCACAGGACAATGACAGTAGCTCCATCCTTACACTGTCTCGAGTGAGTTTCCAAACTGCCAAGCTTCTGCAGGACTTGTGGAGATTGGTGCAGGTGGAGGCTGCATTTGAAGGAAATGCTACCCACTGGCAGCACCAAATGACTTTTGAAGACTGTCCCCTGAGCCTGCACCCCCCGTCTTACACTTATTTAATCATCGTGTCTTTGGTGTTCTCTTTTAGTCTTTTCACATGCGTTACGAACCCGTACGCTTGCCGCTTCGAAGACACCATCATAGGTTTCTATTACGCAGAAACAAAATGGCTGAGAACAAAATATTCGCATGAAAAAATTCTTAAAAGAAGAAAGAAAAAAGACGATTTGTACCGCGAAAATGCAATCAAAAATTTGAATAAATACATTGAAAGCAAACATAGGAAAGCATTTCTCGAGGCCCAAAGATCGAAACATGCTTTGATTAACAAGGCATTGAGGTGGATAGAAGCACACTTTTGGTTCAACTATTGCTTCGTATGCGAGAAAACGTTTCATGGTCTGAGAGGCTGTCCTTGGAACACCTGTCAGGTTCTTTTGTGTTTCGACTGCTTGGAAGACTTTTGCCTGACGTGTCCTGTGTGTTCGTCCAGAGAAGTCATCGTCGAGAATCCACTTTTCAGCGGGAGATTCGCTTTCAGTGCTGGTTCAAGCCCCAAGAAGCAATACATCGCATGTGGAGGCGAGAGCAACAGCGTCTCCCATTGCTTCGCCAAACGCGTATCAAGTTATTACGGCTCAACGCACAACGAAGAGTTTCTTTAGTTTTCTTTTTTTTTTGCTAAAGACGGAATTGTTTGAACTTTCAATGTAATTAATGTACAGATTCAATGGAGTAGTGCAGCGGAAAGTTGATAAAACTTTGATTTAATTACGTTCGATGGAGACTGTTTTGCAATGTGGATTGTGATTATGCACCACGAAAGAAACATTTGAGTTTTAGATTTGTATTCCGGAAATCGCGTTTGATTGTGTGATTTTTGGGATTTCAAATAATCAATTTGTAACATAAAAGCGTTTAAAAATAAAACATTTGCCGCGTTAAATATAATGATTATTTAACAATCGTGGAAAACTAAATGCAAATAGTTTTTGACGACTTTAAGTCTGTATATTTGAATAGAAACTTTTTGGTTTTGTCTCTATACTCGAACTGGAAACATGTTTTTGCTTATACAGTTTTTCAAACGTCATATAAATGTTATATTTGACGGGTTATTGAGATTTAGAAAGGGAAGAGAAAGCATAATAAATAGAAGGATGTTTAACTCCCCGTGGACTAAATCAAAAATTCTCTTCAGTGCTAGTCTGCAAATGTATTACGGTAACAATACACCGAGTGTGATTAAAATGCATAAAGATTCCTGCATCTAGATTTCTGAGTTTGTTGTATTGGAACCAAATATTCATTCTGGAGAGCATACAAACTATCGATGACTTAATTAAAATACATTTAACTCGTCTCTTTTTGAAGAATTTCGCATTTATGTGTGCATTTTATTTGAATTTCGAGAATGTTTCCTGCATCTGAAGACTCAATGACACAAGTTTCACACTCGAGAAGACAATCGGCTCGCTTGAATATTCGCCTCTGATTCGCTACACTGTGGTGCCAATCGAGCTTTTCAGCTGAATAAACTCTCTAATTTAATGAATATTTAGGATCTAGACAATCTTGCGGTTAAAATAAAAAAATAATATTTTGTTTTATATTTTATAAAGTTCACAGTTTGTTTTTATAAGACCATTCTGGCTCTTTTTCAACTCACATTATCATTTTTCCATGCTCTCAATGATTTTCAGTCCACTTTAAGTTTGCATTTTCTATTAATACTTCACATTATATTGTATTAATGGCAATACAAAATAATTTTTTCTCATCATTTCGAATGATTTTTAATTAAATTCAAATGTGAAATGTTTTAAATTCATTCTCTTTTGTTCACTTGTCTCCAACTAGGATGAATTTTCAATGAATGCTTTGAAGAATATTAAATAGGTTTTCATGTCAAGTGCACATTATTCAACATTGGATCGATGACTTGCTAGTAACAATGGCTCTGGCCCAAAAGTTGGGTCATCCAATTGCAGCGATGGTTTCAAAGTGAATATTAGTAAAAACGGGTCATGTTAAACCAATTTTTAAATGAATAAAATCTAAAAAATTCCAGCCAATTTCTATTGTAAAAACCACGGTTAAATAGCCTCAATGCAAATACAGTAAAGTGGTTCTAATAAACGAAAATATGAGGATAGTGTGACCAGCTAAGAAAAAAGCTTAAATTTAATGTAAAAAAATATTGAGAACAGGCGCAACGCTTTCGAAGCTTCAACATTTAGGTCGAAATCTGCGAAAGCGAAAGCGATAAAAATAAAAATTGTAGCTGTTGAAAAAAAATAAAAAATGTAAATAACTGATTATAGAGAACTTTATTCAGAATAAAAATGAAATGTATCAAAATTAATATTCAATAGTCATCTGAGCTTTGCTTTTTATGTAGTTATATTGAGGCAGAGACTGATTCTGTCTTTCAAGCACACGTCGTCAAAAGTTTTTTTTAAATTCTGTGGCATTGAAGTCGCGGTGTCATTTTCACGCGGGCTTGTATTATAGTTATCATGCTGCCTTCCTCCAAATCTTGTCTCTAAATAAAGAGTCGAACAAATCACAGCGGCAGACCTTCACAACTTACCTGCTAATTTACTGACCTATTGGAAAAATGAACCAGCAAGCTGGTCTTGCATGAATAAAAAATCATTTATTTTGATGATTTTTTTGAAATGATTTGCATTATTTTTTGAAATATTTTTTGGATGAGATATGATTTTAAATTCGAAAATGAATTTAATTTGTAAAAAAAATAATTTTGGATTTGTTTTAGATTTAGCAAAATTTGAGATTCATAATTAAAAAAGTATTTCCATTTTGCACTTGGAAGTTAAACCCCCTAACCTGGACTACCCCAGATCTGATATCTCTAGGTAAAAATAATAGGTTCTTTGCTACTTTCTTTAATATCGTTCACTACTTTAATTCTCGTGCATTTTAAAATGACTCAAGTTAAACGAAAACATGAAAGTGATGGCGAAGAAGAGGAACCAGAAGAGAAAGTAGTTCTTAACAGTAAGTTGTAATTTTTAATGATTTTAATAAAAACTAACTATCTTTATAAAGTTTATAATATAAACTTTATATCTATTGATATTAATCAACTCAGTTTATGTTAATGAAAATGTAATGATACTTAAAAGTGCAAGGGCCAATATACCCTGCTTATATTCTTCATCTAAAATTTAGATTCTAAATGATTCTTAACTGAAACTAACAGAAGACACAAGTGTGTATTTGAAATGCAGGCAGTTTGCAAAAATGGATGTGAAGAAAATTCAAGAGTTTGTTGAGTCGAAGAGCATTGATGTGGTGGTGGTCAACAAAAAAAAGTTTGTTTCTAAATTTAATTTATTCTAATTATTTGAATATTATTCCATAAAAACTATTTGAGCTTGACGTGCCTTCTAGAGATCTTGCATGTTTCTGATTCACCATCAGTTTCATTAAGACATTAATACAAATACTAGTTGAATCAGTTCAAATTCTTATGATTCACAGAATATTATAGTTAAATTCGTCATTGAATTATATAATACAAATTAGTTAAAAGTATTAAATATTTCATTAATTATCACCAGGGCAAACACATGTTTTGTGGATGTCGGCTCAAAGGAGAAGGTGGCAGAGGCAGTGAAGGCGTTGCAAGGGATAGACTTGAAGGGTTCGGTCGTGGTGGCTAATGTGGTTCAGCCGAGCCAGCCTCTCAAGAAGAAGACTGTTGAAGGTCTGTAGAGGGACATCCAGAGGCATTTTAATTAGAGTTTTTTGTTGTTTGATTTAGTCATCAATATTTTATTTATATGATATTGTATATATTATATTTATGCCTTGAAGATGAAGCCTGTTTGCTAAAATTTATTTTGTTAATGCATTTGAGAAATAGAATGCAGAAACTTACAAAGGGCTTTAAAAGCTTCTCTTGTCATTCCAATTTAATACTCTGTGCTCTAAAAAGTATCGACTGCACACAGAGCTGAGGCTGCTGGACAAGATGTTGGTGCTGCGAGGGGTGACGAAGGGCGTCAGCAAAAAGGTGCTCAGGGACGTCTTCAAGAAGGCCGAGTCGATCTTTCTGCCGTGCCAGAAGGCTGACGCTCTCAGGTGCTCCTCTTCTCTGTTACCTTTCTTTCATGTTCTGCCCATGTTTGTTTGGAAGTATATAACGCGCCTCATCATGATAATGCCCATTTAGAATCAATCAAAAAACCATCATTGCAAGTCTTTGTGTAAGACTCTTCTACTGCAAGGCATTTTTTCTTCTGCTTTGTTTTTTTCATAATATAATAATAATATAATATAATAATAATAGTGGTTTATGACGATTAACCATTGGTTAAGCTGAAATTCGTTTACATTTGGTTACCTGTTCACCCGTTTTATGAATGTTTCAACATTGAATGCAAAGTAAAGTATAAAGTTTTTTTGAACTGCTGGTCACTTGTTCTTATCTCATTGCATGAAGACCTCACATTCATCAACCATCATCCTCATTCACCATCAACCCCCTTAATCATCATCCATCATCACTACTGCACAGAGAGGCGATAGTGTTGTTCAAGAGCGCCGAGGCGACAAAAAGTGCAGTTGCGGAGTACCAAGGCTGTGAGTTGATGGGCGGCAAGCTGGTGCTGCAGGCGGTGGCTGCTGTCGACGCTGGAGAGGAGATGGAGTTGACTGTTCCAGAGACTGATGCTGAGTCTGAGCCAGGTTTGTGCGCTTGGTTGGTTGACGTTGTCTTGGTGACTAAGCCTTGGTGGGTGGTTAGTGAGGTGTATGTCTGGTATTTATTGGGGAAGGTTTTTCATGGGCGATTTTAATTTAGTCATTTAGAATTTTTATATTTCTTATTTAATAATTTAGAATTCACAGTTATCTTATTTAATCATTTAGAATTCACAGTTATCTTATTTATATAATTTATACAGAAAAAGCCAAGAATTCCAAGAGCCACAAACAAGAAAGGAATGCTGCTGCTAAAAATAAGAACAAGAAAGTCACGAATAACGGGAAAAAAGAAACACAAGGTTCGGAATCTTCGAAGAAAAAGAAGGTCACGGAAAGCGAGAATGATTAGTTTGGGGGCTGCTTCCAAAAACTTTTAAATTATTTTAAAGATTTTATTAAGTGAACAATAAAAGTATATCGTTTTTGTATCTCCGGAAGTATGCGATATAAGCAGCAGAAGAATGAACAGTAGAACAATGCCTCAGTAAATGCCTTGCAGTTCTTATGTTCTTATAAACTCTGAGCCATGGTGTGTAATCAAATATCGAAGAATTCTAACAATTTTATGTGCGTTTGAGAGTTAAACTGAAAAGTAAATCAAATTGGATAATTCATTCCAGTTTATCCCAAGGAAGTTTGATTTGTTTGAATAATGCATGACGCTGAAACTCAAGACCTGGAAACAGGCACGCCTTGGAATGGTGGTGGTGGTGACCAAGTGAAGAAGAACAAGAACCTGAGAAGGAACTCCACCCTGATGAACAACATCACCAAAGAAGCCAAACAGAGTCACCGACTCCTCTCCTACCCCAGGAAATCTGCATCCATTCTGGCTGTCCTTCACATCTTCATCGGTATTCCTTGTTAATTAATCAATCTCTGATTAACCTATTAACGCATGACTCAAAGAAATAAACTAATTTTTTACATTTTATTGAAAAACTGATTCTAAAAAATAAAATAAAAAAATTATTCTGAAATATTTTATACAAAAAAAGTTATGATGAAAATAAAAAATGTTTTAAAAAAAGAACAGTATGCTTTAATGGGTTAATGTATGTTGTTTTTTATACTTATTTTTTAATCGTTTGAGTATCAGAAAGAGTACTTTGAATTGAGATTTCAAAGTATATAGAGGTTTTTGTGAATTCATGATCATCAGTCTTGAGACCATGCCTAAGCTCTTGGTTATTTAGTCGTCACAACTGTGTTCACAGCAGTTATTCAAGATCACTGCTTTGGAAAAACAATGTCATCAATATCATTCTAAAAGTAGCTTGATGAATAAAATGGTTTAAATGAAACCTGCCATGAGACTTGCTCAACATGAGCTCAAGTTATCAACACAAAAAGCCTCATACTGATGCTTTTTCATCCACCAGGGGCAGTCTGCATAGCCTGCATGTCAGTTCATGTGTGGGACTGCAACGAAGACTGCAAGGCGATCTTCTGGAGGATCGGATATGGAATTTGGAGCGGTGTGCTGGTGAGGGGTGTTGGTGCATGGCTTGTGTGTTTTCTCGTGAATCAAATGAGGGTTTACCAATCGGCAGTGCTTTAAAAGCATAAGATAAGATTAAAAAATTAAAATTTAAAAGATATGATGAGATTTGTTGTGAAATTCATGCTCCAAATATATCAAAAATGACAAACTATTCCCCACCAGTACATCTTCACGGGCTCCTTTGGCTTGTGGACCACCTACCACAGTTTCAGAGGAAGTGTTAGTGCTGCTGATAACAATTTGATGATGATGATGAGTAAAAGCATGATTATGATTAGGATAATGATGATTATGAGGGTGAAATCGTTAATCTTCTAAAAGCTTTTTAATCAAATATTTATGAGGGTTTTCATAGAAAGGTTGAGCTACATCAAATTCTTGACTTGAAAACTTTGGATAGAACAATATTTTCCAAGCTCGAAGTTTTTGAATAATACCAATTCTGTAGAATATTGTTTCCTAAACCGAGAGCCATGGCTGAATATGCATATTCTATCGAATTCTATAACTTTCGGAAAGGTGTGTTACTACGGCATGTTGTGTGTGGTGACGGCTTGTGAGAGCACTCTGCCATTCTCGTTTGCCGTCTGTGACTCTGTCTACTCCACCTACAACGCCTCTGACCCCAAGGTGGGTCTGCGTATAAAGATTGTCTGCATATAAAGATTGTCTGCATATATTCATGCCTTTAAAACATTTTTTTATTGATTATCCGAAATATTTTGGTTTTAACTTATGGATAATTCATTCAATTGAAGTTTTGTTAAATATTCATAATAAACTTCAGAGTAAACCGCAGTTGTAATTGCAATAGTAGTTTATCCGCTTTTTTAAATCACGACCGAACCGACAGAAACTGTGGAGAGTGATGATCGCCATTGTGGCAGCCTTCTCGCTGCTGGAGGCTCTCCTCACCATCATCAGCGCCAGCCTCTGCTTCCACACGCTCTTTCGCAGAGTGCGCCGTTCTTCCATGAATTATCTCTAAGCATTTGTAAAAAAGTTTAATTTTCAGTTTCATTGTTGGTGATTGAAGTAAACGTAAAAAAGATTTTTTAAAAGAGTAGAATTACTTCTTATTCTTAATTGTATTATTAATAGCAAATAAAAATCATACTACCAAATATGGGGATATTTTAACATTAAATCTGTATCGACGACTAATTCCAGGGCATGAAGACTTCCAACAATAAAAACAAGAAGGGTACAGTGGACAGCGGTAACTGAAACAGCAGCTGAAGTAGCCGTCATTTTTGCAAAGACTTCTGACTTTTTCTGGCCTGATTTTTTTTCATTTCATTCTTCATTCGACTGTAATTATTGTGCAACTCTCTTTGCCGCCGTTCAAAACGCTTTCAATCTGGTTTGTGATTATCATTTGAGTTTATTTACGTGCAAATTCAGCATTTTTATTATTTAATGATATGTAAATACTTTCAATTTTAATTAATTTTGTTCTGAATCTTTCTTTGGTAATCATAGTGAAGTTGTATAAATCGTCAGTTTACATGGGCAGCGATCCTGGGGGGGTCCTGGGGTCAGGACCCCCCCACTTTTTTCCATTTTTGTATTCAAAAATTTCTATTTGGATATGAGCATAGTCGTCAACCACGGCATAAAAGTAAATGTTTATACAGTAATACATTGTGAGTATGTGTAGTTATAGTGATAGCTGTCTAAAACAAAAATATTTTTTGTTTACTTAAATACTCCTTCACCTAGTTTTTTTATCACTATGGAGTAGGCGGGAATCCTGAGGGGGTCTGAGGTCCACCTCTACAAGGACCCCCTCACTCTTTTAAAAATACACATTTCTCAACTCTAATTTTAAAACGAGGCTAATCGTCAACCATGGGATAAAAAAATGCTAATAGAGTGAGTATGTATGGGCAGCGATGCTAGGGAGGTCTTGGGGTCCATCTTAACATGGACCTCTCTCAGTTTTACAAATACAATAATTTTTCAACTTCTATCTTAATACAAGCATAATCGTCAACCATAGCAGGAAACAGAATTTTTATTCATTAATATATTGTTTCAATTTTCGCAAGCAGACATTCAAAATGATTTTCAGAAAATATTAGTTCACTTTTTGCAAGCAGACAGATTTACATTTTTATAAAAAAATCATTTATATTGTGCTACTTATTTTGCATAGGCGATATTCATAGGGGGGTTCTGAGGTCTACTTCAATATCGATCTTTTCTATTTTTTATATGAACCAAAGTTAATGAATTTCAAAAAGCTTCGAACATTAACTAAAGTTGTGGTTAAATCAATCTACAAGTTTCATATCGCATAACTGCCAAAAAGAAATGCTGAGGCTTTCAGCTCATTTTATCGTTAGAAACATAGTGTGCACTGTTAATGCCGAATTAAGCCAGTTTGGTGTTGTGGTTGATGGCACACAAGACTGCAATGGGTTAGAGCAGTAATCGATATGCATTCGTTTTTTTAAGAAGCTCTGAATGTTAATGAACAGTTTATTGGTTTATTCAGCCCACCAGATACGATCGAAAAAACATTATCTGCTGTAGTAAAAGATTTTCTGATCAGAATTATGCTACCTATAGAAAAACTAATTGCTCAGACTTATGACGGCGCTACTAGCATGAACGGCCGATAAATGATTGTCAGGCTATTATCAGCAGTGAGCATCCGCTTGCATTGTTTTTCCACTGTTCTGCACACTGTGCAAATCTTGTTGCCCAGCACACAGTTGCCGCAAATCCCTTTGTGAGCAATTCACTTAATTTCAGTTTGTCCAAGAGTTAGGTGCTTTTCACAATCGTTCAGGGAAGGTCAAGAAGCAGTTTAGTGATGCTTTAGTGTCTCTTATAATTGACTTTCCTGATGAGCTACTGAATAAAAAGTATAGTATAAAATTTTTTTGTCCTACAAGAGGACTGACCAGAGTTTTTACAGTGTCTTCTGTGCTTGAACATTATGAAGTGGTACTTGATAGCTTGGAATCATTTGCTTCCATTGGTACTGCTGATGAAACAGCTGAAAGGCTTGAAACTTTTTTTCAACAGGGCACTACTGCACTGGCCCTCAAGATAGTTGTTTTGGTTTTTTCACTTTTGGAACAGTTAGACAAGTCGTTGCAGCCAGCAAGCGCAAAGTTCAGTGGAATGGTTGCAGCAACTGATTCAGTTGTGCAAGAACTGCGTCACCTACGATCAGATGAACAGTTTAACGCCATTTTCAGAGATGTCAACAGAATGGTTTTGGCATATGATCTCGAGCCGATTGCTGTACCTCGGGTGCGAAAGCCGCCACAAAAGTATTGTGGCTGGGCCCAGCTTATGTAGCAACAACACCAGAAGATCATTATCGAGCAGCATATTACACTGGATCGTTGGTTAGCGGCTGCCATTTTGGCAGCCGCTCAAATAAATTTGTAGAATAAACGGTTTTGGGTATAATATATTAAAATTTTAGAATCTTAAGTCTAAATACAAATTAAATTTAATTAATTAGAATTTTTTAGTGCGAATGTTGGTTGTTTTGAATCTGTCGAGAATGGCCGCAGCAGACCAAGATGGCCGCAGGGAATCAAAGCGCTCAAGGAGAAAGGATAAAGGAGAAAGCTTTCCACTGCAGCAGCAGTACCAGCGTTGGCAAAGACTTCTCCTTCACCCTCTTTCGCAGCCTCGGCACCAGTGGCAAGACAGAAAATTGAGAAGAATGATGATTGTGTTTTGAGGATGATTGTGCTGTGGTATGAGTGTTGGTATTGTGGTGATGATTGAATTTTTTATTTATGGTGATAGTGATTTTTGGCGGTGATTGTCATGGTGGGGTGGGTGAGGTTGGATTATTGAGGTTGATTGTGTGTTTATATATATTTTTAAATTTATATATATACATATATTGGTAGTGGTCTAAAAACCGTTTTATTTAACAAATTTATTTGAAGAGCGCCTTTGTTCACTTAGTAAAGGGCGCTATACAAATCATTAGTGATTGATTGATTGATTGATTGATTGAGTGATTGACTGTCATAGACATTGCAATCATGCAACTCACAGAAAGGTTTAATCGAGATTCACCTGGTTTGCGTTCATACTTGCTTCTGGAGACAATGTTGCTAACTGGTGAAGTGAACCATGATATTTGCAAGCAGTATCGTGAGTTAAATGAAACTGGTCTTTGTTCACAGTTAGCTATGTTTAAAGACCAGAATGACTACAGAACTTTATCACAAACGCAAAGAATTGTGCAAGCTATGATCCCGGAAGAAAGACATCTGTTTCCTTAAGTTGATAAATTTATCAAGTTGATGCTTGTGTGTCCAATAACGTCATGCACTGCAGAAAGATATGTTAGTGCTTTGCGGCGTCTTAAGACTTGGTTGCGTGCACCTATGACACAGCCTCGTTTGAATTCACTGGCCGTTTGTCATGAACATCAGGATATACTTGACAGTCTGGATTTGAAAAGACTAACAGAAGAATTTGCTAGTCGGTCAGACATTCGAAGGGGTCTTTTTGGAAATTGCAGTAAACGAGCTGTGGAGAGAGGGCAGGAGGACAAGCAGAGAGGGTATTTCATGTTATCTAAATGGCCCACAATGTATATTTAGATTCTAAATATACACTGTGGGCCAAAAAAATCTCCCAATGTATATTTGTTTATAACTTTGGCAAATTTAAATCTATTTGTAATTTTTTTAAACTATTGTACTCAGAAATGAATGGAAAACAAGATCTTATGAAATATATTTGATGGGTTGATGGCTAGTTGTAATTGAATTTATATAGACGACAAATAATAAAGGGTACTAAAATCACTATTGTTTTTCTTCAAATCGCTCATAGTGGCAATAGAAAACTATTCTTATTGAGTATCAAATTTTTTAAAATGTTTAGTGATACAAATTTTAATAGTAGATACAAAAATAATTTCCACTACAGTAAACAATACTGAATAGTATTGCTTGTACTGTATTGGTCGATACCGGTCTTTTGATTCCAACCCTAGGAAGGACCCCTCCAAGATTTTCCGCAGATCGCCGACCCTGTATGAGTGCTTAGTTGAAGTTAGAGAAGAGGGTAAAGAATTCCATAAAAAAGAACCAAAGTAAGAAAAAGAACGTTTAGAAAAAAGAGTGCTTACTGGAGAACGAAAAGAACGCTTAAAGGCAGATGATCTTAGACCAGATTTAGGGGGTTGTTTAATAATATTTTAAAGATTAATTGGAGCAGTACAGTTATGAATTGTAAACATATTTAGGCATATTTTAAAATTCACTCTAGATCTCAAAGGTAACCAATGTATCAAACGAAGATGAGGTTGAATGTAAAAAAACTTAGGAGCACGAGCAACAAGACGAGCAGCACAATCAAAGGCTTTATTTAGAAGAGCTAAAGTAGAATCAGGGAGACCATAGTAAAGAGAGTTGCAATAATCAATCCTGGAGAAAACTAGAGAAGATATAAGCTGCAAAGTAGGATCATCGGGAAAAGGAAGAAGCTGTTTTATACGACGAGTGTGGAAATAACAAAGTTTAGAAACAGATAGATCTTGAAGAGCTAAAGACAGGTTAGAATCAAAGATAAAACCAAGGCTACGTATAGAAGATGAAGGGTTTAGAGATAATGAGGAAGGGGGAGGCAAAACTAAAGAAGGAAGGGATAGTAAAGACTTTGATTTTTATTGAAATATATGAGTTTAAATTTGTCTGGATTAAATTCGAGAAACATAGAAGAAGCCCAAGAGATTATAGATTGAAGACAGAGAGTTATTTTATTAACAGCAAGGTCAAGAGAAGAGTCAGTGAAAGGTGTATAAATATAGGAGTAATCAGCATAAATTTGACTATCTGAGGAAGATGAAGAAATAAAATTATGTAGTTCAGAGGTGTAGAGAATAAGCCCTTTTGCAGCAATCTGTTTTCATCTCTTTTTCAATGTTGCTGCATTGGTCTTCCATCCACTCTTCTTTGGCCTCTTTCACCTTCCTCCACACTTCTTGGTTTGCATTTTGGCATTGAAACTGGAAAACTGGTTTGTTATTTTTGGCTTCAGTTCTCTTTTTTTGTCACAGAGTTTCATGACCGCCTAGTCATCCAATCTTATTTTTTACGTTCTTTACCTAGAACTTCTTCGGCTGATGATAGCAGTTAATGAGGGTGTCGAGGTTGAGTGCTGCAAACTTTCCTGTGCCTTGAATGTTTCTGCAACGGTAAAGACCTTCAGTTTCTCTGGATCGAATCTAAGGCTAGTTTTGTTGGTAATCATAAAATATAGGAATTTGGAAATACAATGAACCAAAAAGACAAGCAAACAGACAACTAGGCAACCAAACATGCAAGAGTACCACGTGTATGGACAAGTGGTGGTGTTGGTGGAGGAAGGTGTATATGACTTTATCTTCAAATCGAAAACAGTTTGCGAAAAGAAAGGAGTTTTTTTTCCAGACGCTGACACTTACTCAACCGTCATCGTCAAGCCTCCCTCCAACCTCGTCATTTACGCCAGTCTCCTCAGAGTACCTTATATGAGGTGTGTGTGTGTCTAACGGACTACAATAAAAACGTATTTCAAAAGGAAGAAGTGCTTGGGCCTCAAATTGAGCATCAGTGCATTTTTGTGTGTGTGTGTAAATTAGAGGTCGGACCGGGTACCCGATTTGACCGGGTACCCGCGGGACTCCCGCGGGAACGGGAATGAAAATTAATTTCGGGACGGGAAAAGTCGGGAACTGGGAATAGGTTTTCGGGACGGGAACGGGAACAGGAATCGAAATTCAAATCGAGAACGGGAAAAGACGGGAACGGGAATCAACTTTTAAATCGGGAACGGGAAAAACGGGAATAACAGTTAAAGGGTTTGGATTCTTTAACAATGTTTTTTCAGCAAACTTCTAAGTATGGAAATCTTTATTACATCGATACTCCTTACTTGAAATAAGTATTAAATGCAATAGAAATGTATAACGAAGCCACCATTGCCAATGTCAAAATCTCCAACACTACATTTGAAGTTGTTATGGTGAGTCCAAAGATTAGGGAGATCAGAAAAAATGGGTGATTATGAAAACTTTTCAGATGAAGTCAAAAATGTCAGTTAAATTATTTCACTTTTATAAATTAATACTTTGAGTTGGAATGATTAATTTCCAAATTATTGCTCAGTTGATCATTTCGACAAAAGAAAAGATGCCATTGATCTTATTCGTATGACAGCATGTCTGTTGCATCCCCAGTATGAAAGAATAATTGGAAAAAAGTTTGGGATAGAAAAAAAATGAGAACTAAGACTTTCATTAGAGAAATTTTAATTCTATCTGTATAGCCAGACCAAGCTGCAGTGCCGTTGAGAAAAAAATCAAATGATGGTTATTTAGACCTATTATGTTTGTTTTTATAACGTAAAAATTATAATAGAATTATTATACTATCAAATTATACGAATGATTTTATATTTGCAGTTGTGGAGAATAAAAATGTTGTCAAAAAAATATTTCTAACATTATTGAAGAATTAATAATATTGAACGAAGAATAAAATTCAGAAGAGGATGAATTGTACAAATATTCACAATTACGTCACAAAAAAATTGAAGATTATAAAGATGTTTTATTTTATTGGAGTAAAATGAGCAATTTTAAAATACTACAAAATGTAGCCAAAATTTTGTTGAGTATATCTGCAAGTTATATTCCCTGTGAACGGAATTTTTCAATATGTGGTCGTTTAAATTCAGACCCAAAATCATCTCATTTGAAAGCTGAAACTCTTAACGGTTTAACCCGTGTGAAAAGCAATAAAGACTTGATTGAATTAGTCAAAAACAATTACTAACTTCAATACTTTCATTTCAATAAATATTTGAAATTTAAATCGTGTTTTTTTAATTTTTTTAAAAGAAATATTCTCTGACTTTCAAATAATAAATTGTAAGAAATGTTAGAACTAGCAAGTTTGGGACCAGTGAAAACGGCAGCGAAAATGAATAAAAACACAAAAAAGTTTCGGGAACGGGTCGGGGCCGTGAATCGCAGAGTAGGTTTCTAAGCAATTGAAGCCGTTGACGATCGTCTTCTTCAAGAGTTCATATTCTGGTTTTTGTGTTCCCAATTGCTAAGTTTATTATATTCAACAACATTTTCAACAGTGTATCAGATAGATTTATTCGAAAAATTGTTTTTATTGTTCCAATTGATGAAATTCTATTTATGATTAAGCCTCCTTTACATTTCTATTAATGCTGCTCCAAATTTTATGTAAAAAAATAATTTCTAAAGTAAATGATATTTTCAAATTATTTTATATATAATTTTTTGAGTTTTGAGTTACGATGCAATGAGACTTTTTTAAACCTTTAATGAGCCGGGCCCTGATTGGATGGATCTCCAAAATGACGAAGCTTATAATTTACTTTTATTCGATAAACGACGCCAGTAGCTTTAAATATTTTACAAAACACTAATTCACCATGTCAACTTTGAAAAGAATCAACACAAAAACTTTCTGTTCAATTCACGACCTAATTCGGCTTTTAAAAAATCAAAAAGATGGGTTTCAACCTGTTGTTCGTGACCTAATCGAGGGTCACCTAAAAATGTTTATAGGCTGCTCATTGTAGTTGGAGTCCGTCAGTCTCAGCAGACAACAAACTTGCACCTGCTGCGGCCTGCACAATGATCACTGTGCTATGCAAGCCCACTCTAGAGCGGCAATCTCTGCCACAGCTTGAACAGTTCGATTCGACTTCTGGCCGCTGCTGCTGGTCTTTTCTGCGTGAGCGTCGGTCACTGGCGAGTTGGCGAGTCTTTACTTTCCCCGCTTCTAGTCCCATGCGCACAGCTTGTCTCCAATTGCATCTATCTTGGTCAAGCGATTCCTAGGTGCTGACATTGATTTTTGTAGACTTGAAATCACGCTTGCAGACACGACCTTTTAGGTATGGCATGCCCGTTCCTCTGCCATCTGAGACAAGCTCTCCAAACAGAAAGTCTTTGGCATTAAACCGGTAGCTGAGTGTGCGACAACTCGGCTTGACCAGTGGCTGGTCCTAGGATCAAATGCAACCGATGCCCTAGTATTTAGTCGCGTAATAATTGATTGCAGCGATGTACCATGTAGATGTAGATGAGAAGTAAGCCGTCATCCATCCGACGTCCATGTAGTGGAAAATCGCCTCCACGTGGCAGAACCACAATCTTGGGTTGGTGGTGAAAAGAACCGGTAAGCTGAGTGAGCCTACTTGTTGAGTTGGCTCTGCCCTCATCTCCTTCTTTGACGTAAATTTGAATATAAAATCGTCCATAACGTGCGTGTTTAACTAAGCCGGGGTCACCAATTATAGCGAGCTATAAGTTCTGAGACACAAGAGAGAGAGATTTTTTTACACGAAAACAACGTTATATATATGACGTTAGCAAAGGTTAAACAAAGTTAGCATGCCCAGGACTTTCTGTCTGGTGAGCACGTGTGCAGGTGGGTGCCTATATGTAGATCGCTCCAATGTCCCAACCATCGGAGACGTCACTAACGGAGGAGAGAGGTCATGCTTGAAATGGCTGCCCTCGCCAACACTTCGTTGTTTGTGACGCGGTCTTTCCATGAGATTCCGAGCATGCGTCTGAAATTTCCGAATCGTCATCTTTAGTGTTCAGATTGCTATCTTCAGCTGAGCCAGATTAAAAAGACTGTCTTCTGACCTGGAATAAAGATATACACCTTCGGCACGTTTCAGCATAACAGGAAAGAATTTTCCAAAGAGTTGGAGCAAGCGAGAAGCTGGGCAGTTGTTTTAGGAACGAAGACTCAGCTATTCATATGCTATTCTCTTCGAGAGGGTGTTGCGTCTCCTCATTCCTTTTCCCACTTGTCTTTTCAAGTCCACTGGTAATCAAGTCTAAATATAAAAATAGACTTGATTGTAAAAATGATTTACGTTTTGCTTTTTCAAATACAACTCTTGGGCATTTTGAGCGGAAAATTAAAGCAAGCACAGCCTTCATACAACTTAAACCATTACAGGTTCTAACTTGAACATCAAAATTTCAAACTGAGAATAAAAATGATACAAAATAAATTATATATTCATGTATGGTACAATGTATACCATTGGTAAATTCTCATCTTTCTAGCGCAACGTGAAGTTGTAGGAAAAATTGGTCTTGTTAATCGCAATAAAGTTTTAAAATATTTAAATAGATCAAGATTTATATTTTTATAAATTTAAAAGATAAATTATTGTACACTTTTTTTGATTTGATAATAACATATTATGGTGATAAATACATTATTATATAAATAAGATCGCATAACACCTATAAATAATAAGCTAAAAATGTAAAATCTAACTTCAGTGCAATACTAATGGATGTAAAATGCAATAAGGAGTCCAACTTAGAAATTTATAATTGGAGATCGTCACGGCATGACGTTCGTGCCGCTGAAAAGATTGAGAAGCGTTGCTTTAGAAGGTTTTTATTATGAATGACTTACATTTAAAACTAAAAAGCCGAATATATCTTTTTGAATAGAAAGTTGGTCATTTAAAGTTATGAAAAAACCGCCAAAGATTCAATGAACAAGTCTCATTGAGACGAGGATTCTCTGCACCTCTCACAGCGTCAGCAGGCCTTGCACCGAAGTGTTCAGAGCTTGTGCGCAAGTCTGTAGTGCCTGAAGCTTGTATTCCAGAAAAGTGAAATCTTCTTGGAGGCACTGGTGAGGGAAATGTCACATGTTAAACCAATTGAAAATCTCTTCATGTCCGACAATGCCAAAGCGCAAACGAATCATGTGCAAGCAGTTGGAGCAACGCCCAAAGGCCAAAGGGAATCATTCAAGAGGTCAGACACCTTTTTCTCTTCAATCAGTTCTCGTCGAAGGCAACTTTCCGAAGCTCCGTCGTCTGAATAGTATTATTATTATTTAAATAAAATACAACGGCAATTATTATTTACGTGGCGTAAACCAAAATGAGTTACAAGACCACTCGGTTATGAATGATAATACAACTTCATAGGTAACAATGAAAATATTCGAAAAAAGTATTCAACAAATTAAACAAATAATTCTTCATTAATAGTAATAAAAAACTTCATCACCACCCACCATCACTCCCATCACCATCATTCACCACACATCATGAGCACTTCTTGCACCACTCCAGCACGAAGCACTGCCTCACAAAAGCATCTCCTTTGTCTGCTTCATTGCACTCATCGTCGTAGTCCAGCTGACGTGCCTCGCTCAGGTCTCTGCAGCTCTCTTCCCACTTGCCAAGCAGTCTTTAGACTTTCCCTTCCACTTGTAGCACATGGCAGAGTCTGGGTTGAGCTGCAGTCGACGTTGCCGACACACACAGATGCTGGCTCGCTTGGCATAGAGGCTCAAGTCTCATCTTTCATGGTGTGAGAGACTTCTTCGTAGGGTGGAACAACTTCATCCTGCTCTGTCTCCAGGTCGCTTTTCGGTTTTTCCTTATCTGCTTCTTCTTCCTCTCTTTCTTTTCAGGCTTGGCATCCTCATGGGAATCCTCGCACAAAGACTTTAGAGCTATTTTTGGTAGAAGACGAGGTCAGGAAAGTGGTGAATAGAAGGCATCTCTACAATCGTATTTCCATCATAAAACAAACAATTTCAGATTGTAACAGCAATCTCACAACTAGAGATAGCGACATTCAGCCTCTACATAGCGAAACATTAATGTCTTACAAATGCAATACAATGTGATCGAAGGTGTTAGTGTAGAGAGGATTTGAGAATGCTAAATAGTAGAGTTATTCCACGATTAAAAAATTTAATCGCCGTTAATCGTTCAATTAAAAATTTTAACGCAATGTTTTTAGCATAGTTAACATTAATATAAAATAGTATTTAAATTTTTTTATACAAATCTAATAAAAATTTTATCAGAATTTTTTAATAAAAGTAATCCCCATTAAAAAAATAGAATCCATAAATTATAAAAATGAAATTTTTACACATTATTATTAAGTCAGTAGTAGTAGTAGTAGTATTAGTCTTTATAGTGCCTTTGTCTCGACACTCCATATATTGATCTTCATCTCTTCCTTTCTCTCTTCTGCCTCTGTCTCCAGATCGCTCCCACACTTCTCATCACCACTTCTTCCATCCTCCGATTTTCTTCCTGGTATCCAAGGATCCCTTCCATCGGGTCTTGTTCTCCACGCTCCCTTCTCCAAACCGTCAGCCATTCTTCTCTCCACTCTTCATACAACCTACACTCCAGAAAAACGTGTCTCTCATTCTCTTCCTCCCCACAAACACACTTCCTATCTTCCTTTTCATACTTCCAGCGAACAATATCAATATTCTTTACCGTCAAACTGTCCCCCCTACACATCATCCTAACTTACGCTCCATCTGAACCATCTACATATTTTTCCAACTTCCTGCTTTCTGACTTCTCCTCACGGTACCTTTTCAGTCTTTCACATTCCTGTATCTTATTCCTCCATTTCTCCCTTCCCCTTTGTTGGATCCTTTTCACTAGTTCCCTTCCCCCTCTCCCTCCGATCTCTCTTTCTGAAACGCCCTTTCATAAACACTCCTGCTCATGTATTTTTCCCTCCACGTACCATTCGGCTCATAACCTCCAAACCCAATTTTTTTCTCAATTTGCCTACATCTTTCCACCATTTAGATTTATTACCTATTTCCTCTACATATGCTCTACCTACTCTTCCTACCATTTCTTTCCCCTCTAATGTCCTAATGACAAAGTCTGTCATTACCTTAGTCTCTCTTTTCCAGAATGTACTCCAGGCTGTTTCACTATGTCCTACAACATTTCTAACACTGGTCTCTACCCCCCATATCCATCTCCCAAACTTAGTCTAAAAAACCTCTAACTTCATTCTCTCCTTAGCTGACCAACCAACTGCTGCAACCCCATACATTATCTTTCCTACAACCAAGCTTTTCCATGCCTCCCTGCCCATGATAAAACGACTTCCCGATCTTTTTGTTCCATATTTTACCATGCCGGTTAGGCTTCCAATGTTTTTCATAATTTCACTAAATTGATAAATCTCCCCCTTTTTTCCCCCTTTAAGCTTTAATCCTAAATACCTTACCTCATCACATTTTCGTTTGGTCCTACCTCTAATTACCCATTCTTGACATCCTTCTATTCCTGTGTTACCAACCAGTTCCACAACTTTAGATTTCTCTTCATTCAGTTTCATTACATATTTCTCTAACACCTTCAGTGCATCCTCTAACACTATCTTCATATTATCTTCATTTCCCGCCGTCACTAGGATGTCGTCAGCATAAAGCATTCCTCCAAACCTCCACTCTTTCCTACTATCCTCCCTACCCATTTGATTATGTACTTTCATCACTACCCCAGCTCGATGGTTATCCAGGACCGCTGCCACATCCCTAATGTATAAATTGAAGAGGATTGGAGATAAAGGACAACCCTGTCTAACTCCACTTGTGCACGTAACCCATTCTGTCTCCAAGTTCCCAACACAAATCTCACTCTGTTCTTCTCATACACCTCCCTCAACACCCTTGAAATTCTTTCACCCATTCCCATTTTCTCTAACACCTCAAACAAATTACCTCTGTTCACCCTATCATAAGTCTTTTCTAAGTCTAAGCCCGCTACCAATAGTCTTTCCCCTCTTGCCTTTGCAATTTCAACAACCCGCCCTAACATATAGGTTATCATCCCCACGCCTCCCTCTTTTAAACCCTCCTTGTGTTTAATTAATTATACAATTACTTTCTGCCCTGCTCTCCACTCGTTTCCAAAAAATGACCATCATTAGCTTACATAAAATGCTGCTAATTGCTAACGGTCGATAATTCTGAATTTTCCGTCTCTCCCCACTTTCATGAATTAGGACGATCCGACTATACCTCTAACTTTTCGGTACTTCACCTCCTTCTAATATTTCATTAAACCAATTCTTCACCTCTTCTCTTCCTCCGCATTGCAACGACTTCAACAACTCCCCACTTGACCCCTCTTCACCCGCTGCTTTTCTTAGTTTAAGTTTTTTCAGTACTCGAGCAAAAAAGTAATCCACATATGAAAGAATAAAAACGAATCCATAATTAACAAAAAATGCAATTTTCACACATCCTTTTTGAGCCAGTTACTCGAACAAACAAGTTTTTCAACACAAGTTTGATCTAAAGAGACTCTTTTCTTGCTAACTATGTGTTCTGACAAGCTGTACTTGCAGGAGATGACAAGTACTTTCTTGCCAGTTTCGCAAGAGCCAGATATGCCCCTTCGTGTTTTTGCCGCCAAACAAGAGAACAACTCTCAAAGCCTACCTCAGATTCTTTTCTATGACGTTTAATGATTGACTTAGTAATCAATGAAGTATCTTCATCTTCAGAATCTGAAGTTACATATTTTTGAGGTTATTTGTATGTTGAAGGCTGTATAGTTTATGAGGTTTCTTCCCTTCCTATAGGCTATAGTTTTTTCAACTCTTTCCTTTTTTGAAAACATGTTAAATTTTTAAATCGGGGGTTTAATGGTTTGGCAATTTTTGAGCATTGGATATTCTGATTATTCATTCTCTGTTCTAATTTGAGAAGAAGTTTTGTGTGTGAATCAAATGACATAAGCTGGATCATTTTCTGAATTGCATATTTCTTGTGTTGAGTGACAAATTGAAAGTAAGACTATTGAAAAATTCAAGTATTTTTCACCCCCAAGAAGTTCTGTTGCAAATCTTCAAGAAATGAAAAGTTTTTTTGATGAAATGCAGTTTTTGCTATTCGTTTGTTGATTGTAAATTAGGAAAGTGTTTGAGCTCACTTGCTGACAGTGTAACCAAAACAGCGAATAAATTTTCAATTTAGATAATGAATTAAAATTTTTTACTGCGTTAATTTTATTAAAATGCGTTAATTTTTTTTAATGCGTTAATTTTGTTTAATGCGTTAATTTTGTTTAATGCGTTAATTTTGTTTAATGCGTTAAAATATTTAACAGCGTTAAAATATTTAACAGCGTTAAAATATTTAACAGCGTTGAAATATTTAACAGCGTTAAAATATTTAACAGCGTTAAAATATTTAACAGCGTTAAAATATTTAACAGCGTTAAAATATTTAACAGCGTTAGAATATTTAACAGCGTTAAAATATTTAACAGCGTTACAATATTTAACAGCGTTAAAATATTTAACAGCGTTAAAATATTTAACAGCGTTAAAATATTTAACAGCGTTAAAATATTTAACAGCGTTAAAATATTTAACAGCGTTAAAATATTTAACAGCGTTAAAATATTTAACAGCGTTAAAATATTTAACAGCGTTGAAATATTTAACAGCGTTAAAATATTTAACAGCGTTAAAATATTTAACAGCGTTAAAAAAATTAACGGTCATTAATTGATTAACGTGTCTATCGAAAGTTAACGTAGATTAAAGCACAGCTCTAAATAATACATATGAGAACATCAAGTAGCCGTAGCTGCTCCCACCTCCAGCGACAGATAGAGAGCACAGCTCGAGATTCGCCGATCCGACAGTCACGACAGCGACGTAGCGGTACTTCTCTTTGGAGGCGCACATGGCAGTCATCGAAATGTCGACCAGGGCAGTGGTGTGCAGGGACTTTGGTCTCCAGCACACCTCGTGGATGTAGGCGTTTGGCTGGTTGCGTCTCGGGTCGAACTCGTTCATCAGCAGGATGAATGCTGCTGTCCTCCTCTCACTCACTTGTGGCGTTGGGGCAATTATGGAACCAGAACAATATTTTTTTATTTATTATATCCGATATTTCAATTATTAAAAAAATATTATTTAAGTGATCAAATTAAAATTCTTTTAAAATATTATTTAATTTTCGATTAAATTAACTTTCCTAATTTAATGCAATCAGCAAATAAGATAAACGTATAAGATAGGTACAATTGATGATGGTGCCGCTCAGGTTTACTTCTTGAACAAAATACTTCTTTGCCAGATCGACCACCAGCCACGCCTCACTGTCGGTGTACGTGAAACTACACGTCTCTGAAGAATCGTCAGTCGCCAACGTTGCGCGATTGAACTCACGTGGGATGAAGGTACTGCTCATGTAAGCCCTACCTCGATAGGCTAGGTTCACATTGCTGTCTCCTGTGAACAAGCAGTCATTTGACATCATTAATGCTCATTTACAAACTTTTATTTTTTACTACATGTGTCGCAAACTAGATTTTGATCGAATAAAACTGAAACAAAGTAGAACTCTTCTCACCTCCGTAAACCTTAACTTCGGTGATAAGCATTTTGACATCGCCTCTCACCCACAACGACACGTAGCGATATTCCTCGCCCAGACAGTCGGCATTATGAGCGATGATGAGAGAGTATTCATCGGCAAGCGCCTCCGACTGCCAACAAATAAAATCCGTTTTCAGGTTGAGAATGAAGTTTTCCGGATCGAAATCACTAATCAGCACAAGGGTCAGTCTTGAGGTAGGTGCGCCATCTTGAGAACAAAATAAAGACGTGTTTGAAAGGTGTCTTAAAGCAATAGAAAGCCATTTATATAATGAAAAAGACTATGCATCTTCTGAAATAATTAGCAAACAAATTTGGACACATATCAGCAAGAAGTACAGCTTTTGAATCAAGAATTCACAGTACCTGAAGAAGTCAAAGATGCATCGATGGAAACGTCAATTATTTCATAATAGTCTCCCAGGTCGACCACCCACCAATGTTCAAAGCCTTCTTCCGCTGTTTGCGCTGAGGTGTCCATGTTCCCATCCACTGCATTGGACGCATCGGTGTTGAACGTCGAAGATTGGTATACTGACTTGTTAAAAGCTAGATTTGCTATGAATTCTGTAGATTACAACATAATTTTGTAATTAAACTATTGTGAATTCTTAAATGTATAATTAGGCTTTTAAAATATATAATTAGGCCTTTAAAATGTATAATTAGGCCTTTAAAATGTATAATTAGGCCTTTAAAATGTATAATTAGGCCTTTAAAATGTATAATTAGGCCTTTAAAATGTATAATTAGGCCTTTAAAATGTATAATTAGGCCTTTAAAATGTATAATTAGGCCTTTAAAATGTATAATTAGGCCTTTAAAATGTACAATTAGGCCTTTAAAATGTATAATTAGGCCTTTAAAATGTACAATTAGGTCTTTAAAATGTATAATTAGGTTTTTAAAATGTATAATTAGGCCTTTAAAATGTATTTAATTAAGCTTGATGTTATATGTCGTGAATATTCACTCTCAAAACTTAAATTTTCGCTATGTACCCTAAACATTCTCTGAAATGATAAATGTTAAACAGCTTTCTGTGAATTGTCACTTACGTATTTTATACCTTATTTGCTATTTTTCATGCATTTTCAGTACGATTTTCTTCCTAAGTGCAAAGCATATGGGGAAGGTGTACACAGTCGATCTTAATGTTTTTTTGTCGAAACCATATTTTATTGTTTTAATATGATGTTTCACGTGGACGAAAATATAGGTCACCTCATTATTTATCTTAATTTTGACTTGCATCTTTTTGGATAAAAAAATTAAGAGTATTTTTCAATTTCAATGACTAAAAAGTGAATATTTTAGATCATCTAACGAACCAATGTGTGTCTGAAGTAGGTAAGGTTAAAATAACCTGTGTTGCATTATTGATATATTATTCTATGCTTTATCGTGTGTACTTATTATATTTCGTATAAGGAAATAATCCTGTAAGTTACAGCCAGTATACCAATCATAAGCATAGGCGTATACAGTCGATCCTTATGGGTCCGTACACTGATATCTTTTTCAGCAAATACATTCTTTAAATGCATTTAATAATCAAAACTTCCAAAATAACTCTTGTCCGACGCAAGTTAAATATGGAAAGCCCCATCATGAAAAAAAAAAGAATTGCGACACTTAAATCTGCTAAGTTTAGAAAAAATTCAGTTGAAAAATAAAAGTGGAACTGCCTGGGTTTCCAGACGAGTATTATTTTTGTTAAATCTATTAGTTATTAAGAAACTTGTCTTGTTTGTAGCATGTGAGCTAAAACCTGATACATTTTCCCCCATTTATCACATATGTACGTATGTGTGATCGACTGTGTACATCGTCTATTTACACTTATTGCATTTATTTGACAATATTTGAATACAAAATAAAGATTTTGAATGACGGAGATTTGAGAAATAAAAAAATAATAGAGTTTCAATTTTCTGTAAAACTTCAGAATTTTTGTTTTGAAATTATTTCCCCCATATTTTGAGAAATTAAATATGGGGTGCTTCTAATACATAGGTGCGTCTTTTAAATGGTGTTTTACGATATATCAGGTTTAGATGGTGGAATTGTCAATTCTATCCATGCTAAAGTATGTGAAGTTCTGTTGGGAACAAATATAGATTTTAATAATTTATGCGGTGTAAGTACTGATGGGACACAAGTCAGGCAAGATTGAAACAGCATTTGATATAATCGGAAAAATTATTGTTAAAAATAAAAATCATAAAATGAAGAAAAAACTTTCTATGTGAGGGTTTTATTAATTTGAAGTCGAAAAGGAGCTCATTTAAGATGAGTTTTAAAAATAAAGTATTGCGCATTATACATGAAAATTTGGAGAAAAAATGGCCCCAAGAAATTTGAAAAAAAAAAGCAGAAACCTTTAAAGAAAACCCACTGATGTTTTGCAGAATTCTCCTGACTGCCCATTGAGAAGTACTTCACTGTTGACGTTTTTATAGAGGTCTTCGCTTATATGTATATTCGATTATATTTAGTAGCCCTTCATCAGAGTTTTAATTTTCACGAACAAAGAAAGCTTCAATGCTGGTTTGTAAGAATCAGAAAACAAGACCAAAAAAACGGAAAAAAGAGGGGAAAAAAAGTGTGATCGGAAAGAAGATTTTGTTCTCAGAACAACGTTTGAACCAGCTCATACAAATCTTGAATGGCTAAATTTTTATTAATTTCTCAATTGAATCCATTTGATCTTTGAAAATTATTTTTCAATTCAACACTGATCAAAGTCCGATATGAATGTGAAAGTTGTTACTGAGGCTTTTTTAACAAGAATAAGTTTTTGGCAATAAAAAATATTTTTATTTGACCGATAATTATGATTATAAGCAACAGTTGCCTTTAAACAATGAAGTGGCTGAGTTTTCTGTGATATATGACAACTTAAATAATAATTTAGTGGTTACCATTAATTATAAACTCATCAAACGTCAGTGTCGTGGCAGCATGGAAAGTCCACTGTAAAGTATCAAAGGGGAAATTCGACCATTTGTCTTTAAGATGAGCCATAAAAAAGTCATTATTAACGTTTGTGAAGCCGAAAAAATAAGAAAACAACTTGGAAGAGCAACAACTGAGATACCAAACTCAATAAGATTTGATGGATTTGGTAATCAATGTGAAAAATACATTTAAAAAATTAAAAAAAATACAAAATTCGAGCAAAAATGTGTTAAATGAAATTTCTGATCGAATTAAGCATATTTCGTTTGAAATTTTTTTAAAAAATTAGTTGTTTATAATACTACCTATTAACATTAGCTGTCTCCACTCTCGTCTGACCTTGATGTAGATTCAGCTGCTGACCTCTACAGCTCCACTTTGACTAGCATTCTCAATAAGTTGATTCCTCTTAAAACTGTTAGAGTGCACCAGAGGCCTTCGGACCCTTGGTTTGACCATGAGTGTCGCGCCTCTAAACGCCTAAAAAGAAGACTTAATAAAAGCTACAGTAAGTCAACAAATGAGCACGCGCGTATTTCTTGGTTCAAAACGTCGAAAGTCTATAAGAGTCTGTGCAGACGTAAGCGAGAACAGTTCTGGAACTTGAAGCTTTCTCAGTCCAAAAGGAAGTCAGCTGATATTTGGAAACTCATCAATAGCATCGCGGCCAGAAGTAAGACGTCGTCAGTCTCAGGCATCAGTGCTGATGACTATCACGCACACCTCACAGAGAAAGTTGCGTTGGCGAGAAGGTCAATCAATGTCCAAGATGACCCAACATTTTCTTTTAGCGAGCACGAGCTCAGTTTGAATGGGTTCAGCATAGTCGACGAAGAAGAAGTAGTTAGGGCTATTCACGGGTTTCCGAATAAGCAGTGCTCGCATGACCCGGTACCTACATGGCTGTTGAAAGAATAATTGCTCCTTTTTTAGTGAGCTTATTCAACGGGTCGTTTTCGCCAGGCAGGATTTCGAAGTCTTTCAAGTCGGCTTACATCACGCCACTGTTTAAGAAGCCAAGTCATAAACTCACTGAAACTTCGTCGTACAGGCCAATTTAAAACTTGAGGGTGTTGTCCAAACTCATGGAAAAATTAGTTCTCCGTGTATTTAAAGACCACATTTTTCCAAGAGTTCACCTATTCCATCACAAAACATAAATGTGTCATTTTGAAGACGGTGAAAATTATTTTACAGACTTGGTTAATTCTTCACTACAAATTTCGATGTACATCCAATCAACCCTTTTTGATTTTATCTGACAAGTTTTCATCATCACCCATTTGTTCTAATCTCCCTAATATTTGGAATCGCAATAACAACTTCATTTTTAATGCTGGAGATTTTGACATTGGCAATGGTGGCTTCGTTATACATTTCTGATGGCATTTAATCTTATTTTAAGTACGGAGTATCGATGAAATAGAGATGTTCATACTTAGGAGTTTGCTGAAGTATAATTGTTAAAAAATCCAATCCCAATAATTCTCATTCCTGTTTTTTCCCGTTCCTGTTTAGATTATTGATTCCTGTTCCCGTCCCGAAAACCTATTCCCGGTTCCAGACTTTTCCGTCACGAAATTAATTTTTATTCACGTTCCCGCGGGAGTCCCGCGGGTACCCGGTCCGATCTCTAATTTATATATATAATTTACGATGAGGAAATATTTTAATTTAGTAAATAAATTCATGTATACAAATATACGCCATAACGTTTACTCATTTAAGTGCAGGACCCATAGCCGGCTCAATGCAAATTAAAAGATGAGTTGAATACTTCCCGATTTATTTATGTATAAATAGAACTACATATAATCAATGTGGAGCGGGGATGACTTAGATGGTAGACGTCGGACTTGCAACTTAAAGGTCGCCTGTTCGAATCCCTGACGAGCAACCGTGAACTATCATATACCTAGTGCATATGATGCGGTGTTTGCGACGGATGCATTGAGAGATGTGTACGTCGTGTGGAGTGGCGTCTCTGGCGCATAAGAACCATGGTTCTCAGAACCATTGTAACATGGCCTGCGTCTGTCAGGCTGTGAAAAATACAGACCATAACAAAAAATCAAAACAATGTAGGTTTGCTATAAATAAATTAAATTAAATTAAATATGAAGTTCATTGATTTTATTAATTAATTAACTAAAATATATTATTGAATTATTTTAAATTATTTATTAAAGTATTATAGTAATTGAATATTATATTATTTTTATATTTTCATTATAAAGACCTGCGTGGTTCTAACTCTCTAAACCAAACTATATATTTTGAAGTTGAGAAAGACCCAACAGCTTTAAGAAAAAGTTTGTTTATTTGCAAATTACTAATTTTAAATTGATTCTACATATAATTTTGAAAAACCCTACAGGGTAAAAAAAATGTTGTAAGCTCTTAAAATATTCAGTCATTTAGCTCCTCCTACTTTGTATTTCTATCATTATTCTTTTGCAAAATGCGGTTATTATTATCCTTCTAAAAGATGTTTTCATAATAATTATTTTTGAAAATAATTCTTTTACAAAATGCGATTAATAATTTTTCTTTTAAAAGATTCTTTAACTAGATTCTTCATACGTCAATCAACTAAAGTAGAAGTTTGAATGAATATATTAAGAGCTTACAAAAAATATTTACCGCATTACAGCGTTTAGAAAGTTTATTCATTTGAAAATTACTAATTTTTAAATTGGCTATAGATTCTACACACATTTTTGAAAAGCATGGAAGACCCAATAGTTGAATCAGTGCCAGATAAAAGAAAATCAGGCTGGGTCCAGTTGAGAAAGAAGTTAATTTATTTGCAAATAAGTTATAGGCTATAACTTTTAGTTCAGCTCATTAGAAAATAAGGGTATCACTAGAGTCTAGTAACTTGACTAACATTATATTCTTTTCAGTTTACTTCAATAATGTAGAAGCCCGAAAAGTTGAAGGAAGTAATGCTGATTCATGTGAGTTGGAGTGAACATTTATAGTGGTTTTTTATATGTTACTTGTTGGATAACTTTGCTACTTTACTCATTATGAAACAGAAATATAAGCCAGACTATAGAGAACAAATTATGCAATTAATTGGAAAAAACTCGGAGTTAAAAGTCTAAAAGGTTCAGGCCTAAATAAGATGACCCACACCATTCAACAGGCCAGAGAAATAACTTTAGATGCTGTCAACCAGCTCATAGAAGATTTTAATTGATTTTTTTTTATTCATGTAAATGATTATATGTTTAAATAAGTAAATATACAAAACGAGTCTTTTTTCGGTTAACGGATAAAAAGTCTTCAGGATAAAAAGTCTTCAGAATAAAGTCTTCAGAATAAAAAGTCTTCAGAATAAAGTCTTCAGGATAAAAAGTCTTCAGGATAAAAAGTCAGTTTTCGCTGGTCCCAAACTTGCTTGTCCTAACATTTCTAAAAATTTATTATTTGAAAGTCAGAGAATATTTTTTTTAATAAAATAAAAAAACACGATTTAAATTTCAAATATTTATTGAAATGAATTTATTGAAGTTAGTCATTGTTTTTGAGTAATTCAATCAAGTCTTTATTGCTTTTCACACGGGTTACACCGTCAAGAGTTTTAGCTTTCGAATAAGATGATTTTCGGTCTGAAGGTAAACGACCACATGTTGAAAAATCCCGTTCACAAGGAATAAAACTTGCAGGTCAGATCGGGTACCCGGTCTGATCTCTAATACGGACTGAAAACATTGTCAACTAAAACGTAGAAGAGTTAGTGAAAAGATAATTTGATAAAAGACAGAGATGAAAACTAGTTTGTTACAGATCATGAGAAAGTACAGAGATTCCTCAGAGATAATGCTCATGAATGAAACTTCGAGATTTGACATTAGCATGGGCGGCGATCCTGGGGGGGTCCTGGAGTCAGGACCCCCCCACTTTTTTTTAGTGGGGGGGTCCACCTTAATAGGGACCCCCCCACTTTTTTTCAAATTTCGTTTTCAAAAATTTCTATTTGGATATGAGCAGAATCGTCAACCATGGCATAAAAGTGAATGTTTATACAATAATACATTGTGAGTATGTGTAGTTATAGTGATAGCTGTCTGAAACAAAAATATTCTTTCCTTACTTAAATACTCCTTCACCTAGTTTTTTTATCTTTTAAAAATACACTTCTCTCAACTATAATTTTAATACGAGCCTAATCGTCAACCATGGGATAAAAAAATGCTAATACAGTAATACATTGTGAGTATGTATGAGCAGGAATGCTAGGGGGGTCCTGGGGTCTATCTTAACATGGACCCTTCTCAGTTTTACAAATACAATAATTTCTCAACTCCTATCTTAATACAAGCATAATCGTCAACCATAACATGAAAGAGAATTTTTGTTCAGTAATATATTATTTCAATTTTCGCAAGCAGACATTCAGAATGCTTTTTAGAAAATATCGGTTCACTTTTTGCAAGCAGACAGATTTACATTTTTATTAAAAAAATCATTCATATTGTGCTACTTATTTTGGACGGCGATATTCATAGGGGGATTCTGAGGCCCACTTCAATATCGATCTTTTCTATTTTTTATATGAACCAAGGTTAATGAATTTCAAAAGGCTTCGAACATTAACTAAAGTTGTAGTTAAATCAAACTACAAGTTTCATATCGCATAACTGCCAAGGCTTTTAGCTCATTCTATCGTTAGAAACACAGTGTGCACTGTTAATGCCGAATCAAGCCAGTTTGGTGTTGTGGTTGACGCCACACAAGGCTGCAATGGGTTAGAGCAGGAATCGATATGCATTCGTTTTTTTATGAAGCTCTGAATGTTAATGAACAGTTTATTGGTTTATTCAGCCCCCCAGATACGGTCGGAAAAACATTATCTGCTGTAGTAAAAGATGTTCTGATTAGAATTATGCTACCAATAGAAAAACTAAGCGCTGCTAACATGAACGGCCGATATAATGGTTGTCAGGCTATTATCAGGAGTGAGCATCCGCTTGCATTGTTTTCCGACTGTTCTGCACACTGTGCAAATCTTTTGCCCAGCACACAGCTGCCGCAAATCCCTTGTGAGCAATTCACTTCAGTTTGTCCAAGAGTAAGGTGCTTTTTAAAATCGTTCAAGGAAGTTCAAGAAGCAGTTTAGTGATGCTTTAGTGTCTCTTATAATTGTCTTTCCTGATGAGCCACTGAATAAAAAGTATAGTGTAAAACTTCTATGTCCTACAAAATGACTGACCAGAGTTTCTACAGTGTCTTCTGTGCTTAAACATTATTAAGTGGTACTTGTTAGCTTGCTTCCAGTGGTACTGCTGATGAAACAGCTGATCGGCTTGAGACCTTTTTTCAACAGGGCACTACTGCACTAGCCCTCAAGATAGTTGTTTTGGTGTTTTCACTTCTGGAACAGTTGAACAAGTCGTTGCAATCAGCAAGTGCCAAGGTCAATGGAATGGTTGCAGCGACTGATTCAGTTGTGCAAAAACTACGTCGCCTACGATCATATGAACAGTTTAACGCCATTTTCAGAGATGTCAACAGTATGGTTTTGGCATATGATCTTGAGCCGTTTGCTATACTTCGGGTGCGAAAGCCTCCACAAAAGTATTGTGGGTTGGGCCCAGCTTAAGTAGCAACAACACCAGAGGAACATTATCGAGCAGCATATTACGCTGTCATAGACATTGCAATCATGCAACTCACAGAAAGGTTCGATCGAGATTCTCCTGGTTTGCGTTCACGCTTGCTGCTGGAGACAATGTTGCTGACTGGTTAAGTGAACCATGATATTTGCAAGCAGTATCGTGAGTTAAATGAAACTGGTCTTTGTTCACAGTTAACTATGTTTAAAGACCAAAATGAACTTTAGCACCAACGAAAAAAACAATGCAAGCTATGATCACGGAAGCCAGACATTTGTTTTCTTAGGTTGAAAGATTGATCAGGTTGATGCTTGTGTGTCCAACAGCGTCATGTACTGCAGAAAGATCTTTTAGTGCTTTGCGGCGTCTTAAGACTTGCTTGCGTGCACCTATGACACAGCCTCGCTTGAATTCACTGGCCCTTTGTCATGCACATCAGGATATACTTGACAGTCTGGATTTGAAAAGACTAACAGAAGAATTTGCTAGTCGGTCAGACATTCGAAAGGGTCTTTTTGGAAATTGGAGTAAACGAACTGTGGGGAGAGGGCAAGAGGACAGGCAGAGAGGGTATTTTATGTTATCTAAATGGTCCACAGTGTATATTTAGATTCTAAATATACATTCTAAATTCATATGTGGGCCAAAAAAATCTCCCAATGTATATTTGTTTATAACTTTGGCAAATTCAAATCTATTTGTAATTTTTTTAAACTATTGTACTCAGAAATGAATGGAAAACAAGATGTTATAAAATTTATTTGATGGGTTGATGGCTAGTTGTAATTGAATTTATATAGATGACAAATAATAAAAGGTACTAAAATCGTTATTATTTTTTTTTTTCAAATCGCTCATAGTGGCAATAGAAAAGTATTTTTATTGAGTATCAAACTTTTTTAATGTTTGGTGATACAAGCATTAATAGTTAAAACAAAAATAATTTGCATCACAGTAAACAATACTAAATAGTATTTCTTTTACTGTATTGGCCGATACCGGTTCTTTGATTCCAACCCTGGGGAGGACCCCCCCAAGATTTTCCGCATATCGCCGCCCCTGGACATTAGTATAAAATAGTATTTAAATTTTTTTCTCTTACAAATGTAATAAAAATTTAATCTTAAATTTTTTATATCAATCAAATCAATCAATCAAATAGATTTCTATAGCGCTCTTTCTTCAAATTCAAGAGCGCAAAAAAACTAATTTATATTTTAAAGAAGAAAAATCCATAAATGATAAAAATGCAACTGTCACACATCCATTTTGAGCCAGTTACTCAAGCCAACAAGTTTTTCATCATTAGTTGGATCTAAAGAGACTCTTTTCTTGCTAACTATGTGTCCTGACAAACTGAATATACGTTCACATGGAACTGAACTTGCAGAAGATGACAAGTAAATTCTTGCCAGTTTTACAAGAGTCGGATATGTCCCTTCGTGTTGTTGCCACCAAACAAGAGAACAACTCTCAATGCCTACTTCAGATTCTTTTCTATAACTTTTAATGATTGACTTAGTAATCATTGAGGTATCTTCATCTTCAGAATCTGAAGTTACATATGTTCGTAGTCTTTTGATTGGTGAAGGCTGTATAATTTTTAAGGTTTTCTTTTCTTTTTATAGTTTCTTTAACTCTTCCATTTTTTGAAAACATTTAAAAATTTTAAATCGGGGTCTAATGATGTGGAAATACTTGACCATTGGATATTCTAATTATTCATTCTCTGCTCTAATTTGGGAAAAATTTGATGTGTGAAACTAATAACATGAGCTGGATCATCATCTAAAATGCATATTTTTTGTGTAAAGTGACAAATTGCAAGTAACACTATTGAAATTGTCAAGTATTTTTCACTCCTTAGAAGTTCTGTTGCAAATCTTTAAGAAATGATAAGTTTTTTGATGAAATGCAATTTTTCCCATTCGTTTGTTGACAGTAAACTAGTAGTGTTTGTATTCACTTGCTGACAATGTAGCCAAAACAGCAAAAAACAGTTCAATTTGGATAAGTTTGAATTCATTAAAATTTGTAAATGCGTTAATTTTTTAAAAATACGATAAAATGTTTATCGGCGTTGAAAATTTTAACGTTCGTTGATTGATTAACTCGTTAATCGAAAGTTAACGAAGTATTATTATAAATCACAGCTCTAATTAAAACACAAACTGGTGTATTTCTTCAGATAAATAAACAAGTTTGACGTTAAATACGTTTAAATCACATTTTTTATTAAATACAATGTAATTTCATCTTAAGGAACTAAGCATTCCATCTTGGGAACCCAATTGCTTAAGATGTAATTTTTAGTGTTCATGTTTGAAGTAAAAAAACTTGTTTTTCTTTTTTATATATTTATTCTTATGTTTTAATTTACATAACTAGACAAGGTATCAATATAATGGCTGGATAAATTATAATTATAATTATTTCATATGCAATTGAGCTATGAGGATACGTTTGAAAATTTTCCCGCTTGTGCAACCTCTTTCTATATTATATAATTATTATTATTATCATTTATTTTTAAATTATTATAAACCTTTATTAAAAAAAACAAAATTAAAATTAAAATAGTAAGCAAGAAATTGATGAATGGGGATCAAATAAGCATTAAATTAGTGGGTTATTGTGATCTGTCAAACAAGCACGTTTTCAGGAACGGCTGAATGTCGCGGTTGAGCTCGGGGATTTATTGGGAAGAGTATTCCAAAGAGTCGGCGCTGCAAAAAATAAGCTTCTTGCATCTGCATACTTGAGTTTGTAGCTCTGTGGAACTACATCTCTTGACCTAGCAGATCTGAGTCTTTCCCTCTGGGGAAGACTTGCTCTCATGACAATGCTAGTTGACAAATACTCTGAACACTCATTAGACAGACATTTGTGCATTAGCAAGGTTTTTTTGTATTCAATTCTATTTTCAACACGAAGCCAGTGAAGCTCTTTGAGAACAGGAATGATTTGATCATACTTTCTAGCACCTGTTATGAGCCTAGCTGTGGTGTTGATTATAGACTGAGTTTTCTGCAGCTGCGTCATTGGCAACCCAGTAAGAATGATATTGCCATAGTCAATTCGACTGAGAACCAAAGCGGAAGCCAATATTCTCACTAGAGTCCTTGGCCAATAATCATCTTATGGATCGTATTTGGCGTAAAGAAGCAAAGCAAGTTTGAGTCATCTTGTTGATGTGTTTCGTCATGGTGAGGTCTTTGTCTTAGGTTTCTGACACTTTCAGAAAACATTATTTCGTTTTGACAAATGCGAACTGGATCTTTGGGAGTGTAAACAGAGTTTTGACGGGATGAGAGCCAGATAACTTCAGTTTTGCTCGAATTAAGTTTTAGCTGATTGGCACCCATCCAAGCAGCAATTTCATCAATGCATGATGCGTAACAGTTATTGTTTAAAATTTAAACTTTAAATCGTACATTTCTTTTACAGTTCTTGTTTACATCCAAAATTTTCTCTAATGCCGTTGTTTCTTTCTTCTATTATTTAAACTACATAAAAAAATTTAATTGATTAAAATATAAATAAAAGATAAATTCAATTATTAGAATAATTTCGTTCACTTTTATTCAACTAAGCTTGGAATCCATAGTAAGTCACTTACTGTAAGTGCCATTGAAAATCTAAAAATTAATATGAAAAGTAAACGAATATAGCAAAATCGCTATATGCCGAGAATATTCACGGTAAATATAATCTAGGTTGAAAATATTTATTAAATAATCGCATTTGATCTGAATCCGTCTTATTAACAGCAGGGCTCGCGCTGTCGAGGGCCACCGGGGCCAATGGCCCCACTTTTTCAAAATTGGCCCGAAAGAATCCTGATTGGCCCCAATGAATTTTTATATTTTTTTATCCAAATTTTATTTTCGATTTTTTGTGTGACATTTTTTAGATGTTTCTTTGTCTAAAAGAATGTCGCGGGAAGAGGTTATTATTGAAAAGTTGAGCCAATCAAAATTAGCCTCGTGTGTTAATCCGGTCATCTATCTATCTATATTAAAAATAAATAAGTGCGCATTATACATGGGACTTTAAAAAAAATTGGCCTCACAAAATTTTGACCCAGCGCGGGCCCTTAAAACAGATACGAAAAACGATTAACCAAAGATAAAAAAATATAGAAACTCTACCTGATTTCCCAAATGAACAGTAAACTAAAATACAAATTAAAGTATTTTTCCAAATCGTGCTTTTATTCATAGAATAACTCATTCTTATTTGAAGTTTTGAAAAGTTGAGTCGTTCACGAATGCTTGTAACCAAAAACACTTTACCTTATAAAATAAAATGTGTACTCTTTCAGGAACTCACGATTATTTACGTTTCAGGTTATATCCGGCTTCATTTCATATTCAGCTCTTTATTTTTTTCTGTCATTAAAAAGTTCATTTATCATGAAATATTAATAGTTCTGCACTTACAGCCTATATGCTATAGGCTAAAGCAATAATTGGTGAACGAGGATGGCTTTGATGGTAGACGTTGGACTTGTTTGAACCCCTTATGAGCATCTATCTATCTATCTATCTATCTATCTATCTATCTATCTATCTATCTATCTATCTATCTATCTATCTATCTATCTATCTATCTATCTATCTATCTATCTATCTATCTATCTATCTATCTATCTATCTATCTATCTATCTATCTATCTATCTATCTATCTATCTATCTATCTATCTATCTATCTATCTATCTATCTATCTATCTATCTATCTATCTATCTATCTATCTATCTATCTATCTATCTATCTATCTATCTATCTATCTATCTATCTATCTATCTATCTATCTATCTATCTATCTATCTATCTATCTATCTATCTATCTATCTATCTATCTATCTATCTATCTATCTATCTATCTATCTATCTATCTATCTATCTATCTATCTATCTATCTATCTATCTATCTATCTATCTATCTATCTATCTATCTATCTATCTATCTATCTATCTATCTATCTATCTATCTATCTATCTATCTATCTATCTATCTATCTATCTATCTATCTATCTATCTATCTATCTATCTATCTATCTATCTATCTATCTATCTATCTATCTATCTATCTATCTATCTATCTATCTATCTATCTATCTATCTATCTATCTATCTATCTATCTATCTATCTATCTATCTATCTATCTATCTATCTATCTATCTATCTATCTATCTATCTATCTATCTATCTATCTATCTATCTATCTATCTATCTATCTATCTATCTATCTATCTATCTATCTATCTATCTATCTATCTATCTATCTATCTATCTATCTATCTATCTATCTATCTATCTATCTATCTATCTATCTATCTATCTATCTATCTATCTATCTATCTATCTATCTATCTATCTATCTATCTATCTATCTATCTATCTATCTATCTATCTATCTATCTATCTATCTATCTATCTATCTATCTATCTATCTATCTATCTATCTATCTATCTATCTATCTATCTATCTATCTATCTATCTATCTATCTATCTATCTATCTATCTATCTATCTATCTATCTATCTATCTATCTATCTATCTATCTATCTATCTATCTATCTATCTATCTATCTATCTATCTATCTATCTATCTATCTATCTATCTATCTATCTATCTATCTATCTATCTATCTATCTATCTATCTATCTATCTATCTATCTATCTATCTATCTATCTATCTATCTATCTATCTATCTATCTATCTATCTATCTATCTATCTATCTATCTATCTATCTATCTATCTATCTATCTATCTATCTATCTATCTATCTATCTATCTATCTATCTATCTATCTATCTATCTATCTATCTATCTATCTATCTATCTATCTATCTATCTATCTATCTATCTATCTATCTATCTATCTATCTATCTATCTATCTATCTATCTATCTATCTATCTATCTATCTATCTATCTATCTATCTATCTATCTATCTATCTATCTATCTATCTATCTATCTATCTATCTATCTATCTATCTATCTATCTATCTATCTATCTATCTATCTATCTATCTATCTATCTATCTATCTATCTATCTATCTATCTATCTATCTATCTATCTATCTATCTATCTATCTATCTATCTATCTATCTATCTATCTATCTATCTATCTATCTATCTATCTATCTATCTATCTAGCACCATTTAATAAATCTCAATAGTGCTCTAAACGTTAGTTTCATGACAGTGAAACCAAATATGTTTTCAGCATTTTATTAAACATCTTTACCGTTAAACCCGGCTGCCGCAATTGATTTGGCAGGCTGTTCCATACAAGAGGGCCAGACACAGAAAATTGTCTTGCCCCTATTTTTAAACGTGTGGGTGGAACAGCCAAGTAGTTCACCTCATCAGAACGCAATCGAAAGGGTTGCAAAGTGTTTGTTTTCAAAGTGCACCTATCCATAAGTTATTTTGGTGCACGTCCATTTAAGCACTGGTTTGGTCATGGCTGGAGCGTAGGCACTGATGATAGACTGATAATCATTGATAGTGAGATGCTTCCTTCCCCCATCAGTGGGGGTTTCATGGTCAAGGGTTTTCCCAACTGCAAAGTTTAATTTCAGTTTTGGCTTAATTTCGGTTTTGGACGAAATTACAATTTCAGTGTTGGCCTAATTTCGGTTTCGGTCGAATCAAACATTTGAGTTTTTGTCGGTTTCTAATTCTGCATTTAGTCCATCGTTTCTGAGATTGCCTTCATCAGGCCAGTGGTCTGAGACTCTTTGGCAGATTCCAGATCCGGTAACACATTGTCTGGTAGGGTTGTCCCGTAACTCCCTACCAGTAGCTGCCTCCGCATCAACTTCTCCATTCCCACTTGAAACGCAGTGGCCCAGCACACAAATAAAGATTCGATGAGAAGAGAGAGTTAGCTGCCATTAGCTGAAATCAAATACAATATTTGCCTTGCTCCATTCTTCTTTCTAAATAAACCAGTTCAAAACTTCTCCAACTGCCAGTCTTTCAGTGTCCAATGAATTAATTTCAAGCCTTGTGTATTTTCTCCGGACTGAAACTTTTTGGTGCCCTTGGTACACTACCACTGCAGCTTCTTTCTTTCCATGCCTTGCCACATTCTTCACAGAACCGTCTCTGTAAATAGTAATGTCAGCATTACCATTCTGATCGATAGCAGCTTTGGCCGCTTCCAATTTAGTGAGATCAGAGTTGTGCTTGCTGTGTTGGAGTAGCTGATGTTGAGAAGTAAGTTGAACGAAGGCAGCTTAGGCTCAGATTCCGTTTTTAGCAGAGGGTTATCTGGGAGAAGTGCCATTGCTTTTTTAGCTTCAAGTTCTTGGTGACTAATTCCTCAATCCTTCTACTCATAGTTGATCCTTTTTACAGTTCTTTTGAGAAATGCTTTGTCCAGCTTCGATCCAAAGTTTTTTATATATTTTTTATTCTTGATGTTTCAAAGAACACACACAAATAGAAGACGAAAAGAAATCGAGAAAGCGAAACATGTTTAAATATTAAAATTTTATTGCTAACGCTTGCGTATTCCTGAATGAATGCTTTCACACTGGTGATGCAAATACAGCTTCTGTAACTGATCGAGTTGTCATCGGAGGTGCAAGGGTTTCTTCTCATATCCCAATCTCAGCATCACCAACACCTTTTTCAGACGAAACTACAGCATAAAGTTTCTTGAAGACACCCACGATCTAAACACTGGCACCAGCTCGACTTGATCATCACCCGGCAATCTTCTTAAAAAGTGTACTGCATACTCTTAATTTTTCTTAATCTTCTTGCCACTGGTGTTGAGGCTGCGGAAGGAGGTTAAGGAGAAGTCCTTGCCAACAATGAAACTGTTGTGGAAGGTTTTCTTTCTTTTTTCGCAGCTCACCTGGTTCCCTGCGGCCATCTTGGTTTGCTGCAGCCATTCCTTGACAGATTTAAAACGACCAGTATTCAAACAAAAAAGATTCTAATAAAGAATATTCTATTTTTATTTAGATCTATTATTTTAAAATTTTAAAATACTATACCTAAAACGTTTATTCCACATATTTATTTGAGCGGCTACCAAAATGGCGTAATACAGTCGTTCCATGACAATATGAAAAACACTTTGCAGTATGATGGGTCAACATCGAGTGCTTTTGAGATTGACAGGGGCGTCAAACAAGGCTGTGTTCTCGCTCCCACTCTCTTCGGCATCTTCTTCGCTGTTATGCTGAAACGTGCTTTTGGAGCATCAACAGAAGGTGTATATCTTCACTCCCGATCAGACGGTAGTCTTTTCAACCTTCGTCTGAAGGAAAAAAATTAAAACACGAAAAGTGACAATCAGAGACATGCTGTTTGCTAATGTTGCTGTGTCTACATCTAGGTCAGTGCTAGATGAAAGTGGAGACAGTCGAACCTGTTGAGCAAACTCTGCTCTATCCAAGAGTTTCCAACGTCTACTAAAAAAATTTTTTGTACAAAGGAGGGGGCTTGGCCAGTTGACACTTCTAGACCAACGGTTTGTGGTCAGAGAAGCCTACCTCAATGCAGTCGACTTCAAGACTCTTTCTTGAGGCAACAACATCAAGCCACCCTCCTTGACTATAATTGTTAATAATAATAATAATTGTCATTTTTTTATAGCGCCCGGGCACGCAACTGAAGCGCTCTCACTGCGTCGTAATGCAATAAAGAAATAAAAGTAATTATAATAGTTTTATTTTTTATTTTTTTAGTTTTTTTTATAGTCTTTATTGATCACGGTTTGACAGACGCAGGCCATGTTACATGTTGCATAAGATACTAGATAATAGTAGATAGTTATAGGATACTGATGCTAATGATAATGGTTTGGAAAAAAAATACTGCAAGACAAAGGATATGGTGAATAGGTAATAATTAAGTAGATAAATAAGTAATAAGAATCAGAGATGATAATATAAATATAAATGTAAATTATAGAATGTGATGTTTAAGAAGACGAGGGAGGAATGTTTTACTTTCAAGCGTAGTATATATAGGGGTATCAAAATTGTGTTTACGGGGTCTTAAGTTATGAGTAGATTTTTTAAGGGGGGGTAAGAAATGGTGAAGAACGTGGTCAGAGTTAGTAGATATTTTAAAGAATAGTTTGGTGTCTAAAGTGGTAAACATAGAAGTGATAGATGGGTAGAAAGAGGGAAGGTAGTTAAGTCTTATGAGTTTATTAATTAGGGACTGGAGTTGCTTAATATGAGGCTGATTAGCAAAATCCGACCAAGAAGGAGCTGCATACTTAAGGTGAGAGATGATGAGGGACTCAGTGATGTAAAAGAGTTTGGCACCAAAGAGTCCATGGGAACGGATTGTTTTGATGGCATGAAAAGTTTGAAAGCATTTATTGATAATGTGATCTATGTGTGGTGAAATGTTAAGGGTGTCAGTGAATGTGATACCTAAGATAGTGAGTTTGTTAGTGCGTTGAATGGAAGGATGTAAAGTTGGTGGTGTAATGCGTTTATAACTATTATGGACTATGAGTTCAAATGATTTTTTGAGGTTGAGTGAGAGATTACTGAGCTTGGCCCACTTAGAGAAGGAGTCAAGCTCTGATTGGATGGTGTGGGTGTTAGATGATGGAATAATGAGATAGGTGTCGTCAGCGAATTTTAAAATATAATTAGAAGGGTGATAGGGTTGAAGTGAAGAGGCGTTGATTATATAGATAGATGGACGAAGAACTGAGCCTTGAACCACGCTAGAGTTGATGGGAAGGATACTAGAAAGTTGATTTAATTAAATGGTGGAATGTGATCGGTTGGAAAGGAATGAAATGAGAAGGCTATATATGTTGTCATCAAAAGGAAGAAGTGCAAGATTGGAGGCGAGGGTATGGTGATCAAGAGTGTCAAAGGCTTTAGTAAAGTCAAGAGCAATAAGGTGAACATGACTATTAGTTTTAAGAAGTGAAGTGATCGTAGACGTGATAGCAATTATGGCAGAAGTGGGAGAACCTGATGGGCGAAAGGCGAATTGATCTTTAAGAATAGGTATTACTGAAGGGTGATTGAAGCAAGGGTATATATATTGAGAAACTATGATTTTTTCGAGGAGGCGTGATAATATTGGAGTGACTGAAATGGGGCGAAAGTCTTGAGGCGATATTGGATGTTTAGTTTTGGGAATGGGATGAATAATGCTGGATTTCCACTGAAGAGGAAAATAAGAAGTGTTAATGCAATAGTTGTAATAGTAGTGTTATGAAAAGGAAAGCAAAGAGTAGCATGGAGTAATTATTAAGAGTGATAAGCTAAGTTAAAGTAATGAGTTTTCAGTTTGGCTTTGAAAGTTTAAAATTGGTTGATGCTTCGAAGTGCAGGTGGAAGGGCATTCCAAGTTGTTGGAGCTGCATGACGGAATGCTCTTTTTGAGATGTTGTTTGTAGTGGATTCTTGGTTGAAGAGAAGAGATGAAGATGAAAGCAGTTGTTTGTTTGATGTTTTGTTAGTTATGAGTTTGCTGAGATATGAAGGCATTGAAGTTTGAAGAATTTTGAATGTAGTGATGGCTATTTTGAAGGATATTCGAAAATCTATGGAAGCCAGTGAAGTTTTATAAGAATATCATTTGATGACTGAACAAGGTGATGGCCTGGGTAATCACAGTTGAGTGTGATTCTAGGAGCCTTGTTTAGAACTGACTGTAGACGATTTCCTACTTGATTGGTGATATTATATAATAGCATGGGCGGCAATCCTGGGGGGTCCTGGGGTCAGGACCCCCCCACTTTTTTTTAGTGGGGGTTCACTTTAATAGGGACCTCCCCACTTTTTTCCATTTTTGTATTCAAAAATTTCTATTTGGATATGAGCATAATCGTCAACCATGGCATAAAAGTAAATGTTTATACAATAATACATTGTGAGTATGTGTAGTTACAGTGATAGCTGTCTAAAACAAAATATTATTTTCTTACTTAAATACTCCTTCACCTAGTTTTTTTTATCACTATGGCGTAGGCGGGAATTCTGAGGGATCCTGGAGTTCACCTTTATGAGGACCCCCTCACTCTTTTTAAAATACACATTTCTCAACTCTTATTTTAATACGAGCCTATTCGTCAACCATGGGATGAAAAAATGATAATACAGTAATACATTGTGAGTATGTATGGGCAGCGATGCTAGGGGGGTCCTGGGGTCCATCTTAACATGGACTCCCCTCAATTTTACAAATACAGTAATTTCTCAACTCCTATCTTAATACAAGCATAATCGTCAACCATAGCGCGAAACAGAATTTTTATTCAGTAATATATTTTTTCAATTTTTGCAAGCAGACATTCGGAATGCTTTTCAGAAAATATCAGTTCTCTTTTTGCAAGCAGACAGATTTACATTTAAAAAAAATCATTTATATTGTGCTACTTATTTTGCAGGGACGATATTAAAAGGGGGATTCTGAGGTCCACTTCAATATCGACCCTTTCAATTTTTTAGATGAACCAAAGTTAATGAATTTCAAAAGGCTTCGAACATTAACTAAAATAGTGGTTAAATCAAACTAAAAGTTTTATATCACATGATTGCCAAAAAGAAATGCTGATGCTTTTAGCTCATTCTATCGTTAGAAACACACTGAGCACTGTTAAAGCCGAATCATGCCAGTTTGGTGTTGTGGTTGACGGCACACAAGACTGCAATGGGTTAGAGCAGGAATCGATATGCATTCGTTTTTCGATGAAGCTCTGAATGTTAATGAACAGTTTATTGGTTTATTCAGCCCACCAGATACGATAGGAAAAACATTATCTTTTGTAGTCAAAGATGTTCTGATCAGAATTATGCTACTCAGAAAACCTCAGAGCTCAGACTTATGACGGCGCTGCTAACATGAACGGCCGATATAACGGTTGTCAGGCTATTATCAGCAGTGAGCATCCGCTTGCATTGTTTTTGCACTGTTCTGCACACTGTGAATATCTTGTTGCCCAGCACACAGCTGCCGCAAAACCCTTTGTGAGCAATTCACTTCAGTTTGTCCAAGAGTTAGGTGCCTTGTACAATCGTTCAAGGAAGTTCAAGAAGCAGTTTAGTGATGCTTTAGTGTCTCTTATAATTGCCTTTCCTGATGAGCCAATGAATAACAGTATAGTATAAAACTTTTTGTCCTACAAGATGACTGACCAGAGTTTCTACAGTGTCTACTGTGCTTGAACATTATGGAGTGGTACTTGTAAGCTTGGAATCATTTGCTTCCATTGGTACTGCTGATGAAACAGCTGAAAGGCTTGAAGCCTTTTTTCAACAGGACCCTACTAAATTGGCCCTCAAGGTAGTTGTTTTGGTGTTTTCATTTCTGGAACAGTTAAACAAGTCGTTGCAATTAGCAAGTGCCAAGGTCAGTGGAATGGTTGCAGCGACTGATTCAGTTGTGCGAGAACTGCGTCACCTACGATCAGATGAGCAGTTTAACGCCATTTTCAGAGATTTCAACAGAATGGTTTTGGCATATGATCTCGAGCCGATTGCTACACCTCGGGTGCGAAAGCCGCCACAAAAGTATTGTGGGCTGGGCCCAGCTTATGTAGCAAGAACACCAGAAAAACATTATCGAGCAGCATATTACACTGTCATAGACATTGCAATCATGCAACTCACAGAAAGGTTTAATCGTGATTCTCCTGGTTTGCGTTCTTACTTGCAGCTGGAGACAATGTTGCTAACTGGTGAAGTGAACCATGATATTTGCAAGCAGTATCGTGAGTTAAATGAAACTGATCTTTGTTCACAGTTAGCTATGTTTAAAGACCAGAATGAACTTTAGCAACAAACGCAAAAAATAATGCAAGCTATGATCAAGGAAGTAAGACATCTGTTTACTTAAGTTGAAAGATTGATCAGGTTGATGCTTGTGTGTACAACAACGTCATGTTCTGCAGAAAGATCTTTTAGTGCTTTGAGGCGTCTTAAGACTTGGTTGCGTGCACCTATGACACAGCCTCGCTTGAATTCACTGGCCGTTTGTCATGCACATCAGGATATACTTGACAGTCTGGATTTGAAAAGACTAGCAGAAGAATTTGCTAGTCGGTCAGACATTCGAAGGGGTCTTTTTGGAAATTGGAGTAAACGAGCTGTGGGGAGAGGGCAAGAGGACAGGCAGAGAGGGTATTTTATGTTATCTAAATGGCCCACAGTGTATATTTAGAAACTAAATAAACACTGTGGGTCAAAAAAAATCTCCCAATGTATATTTGTTTATAACTTTGGCAAATTTAAATCTATTTGTAATTTTTTTAAACTATTGTACTCAGAAATAAATGGAAAACAAGATGTTATAAAATTTATTTGATGGCTTGATGGCTAGTTGTAATTGAATTTATATAGATGAAAAATAGTAAAAGGTACTAAAATCGTTATTATTTTTCTCCAAATCGCTCATAGTGGCACTAGAAAAGTATTTTTATTGAGTATCAAACTTTTTTTCAATGTTTGGTGATACAAATATTAATAGTTGATACAACAAAAATTTGCACTACAGTAAACAATACTAAATATTATTGCTGGTACTGTAGTGGTCGATACCGGTTTTTTTATTTCAACCCTGGGAAGGACCCCCCCAAGATTTTCCGCAGATCGCCGCCCTTGTCAGTTTAGTAAGCAAAGCTGTTTGAAGTTTCTTTAATAAATGGAAACCGCAAATATTGTTGAAAAAATAGTTTTTGAAGAAATTTGTTTTTTATTCGATTTGTCAAATTAATTTATTTTGTTATAGGCAAGAGTTTCAAGATTTAGCCCATCAACTCAAAGTTTACATCTCAGTTGTAATTTTTAAACCTCTCTACTATACAATTTAAAATTAGTTTTATCAATATAATTTTTCGCAAAATCTTTATCTTCAACGGATAAATAATGTCCGAAATGAGAGTGAAAAAACAACGAGTTAATTGAAAATTGTAGATGTCTTAAAATTAAGATTGTCCGAAAATATCATTATTTAAAAATATTTTATTTGAAAAAATAATATTTGAAAAATTAAATATAAATATAATTTACGGTTCTTCAACAAATGTAAATTTTTGAACAAGTATTTTTCAAATACATTTGTGTGATAAACTTCAATGTTCCACTCGAAGTTTTGCGACATCTTCGAAATAAAAGGTTTGAACTTTTTCAAATATACTTGCCACCTTGAATCTGTTTTATTTTCTCATCCAGGGAAACATGGGTAGTTTGTTGGCATCAGGCCACTGGAAGTTGATGGAGTAGTTGGTGCATAGAGGCTCTTCTAGTCGTTTCGCCATCTTCCTCCCACCCACGTTGTAGTTCGGCGTGGGGTTGATGACGTAGGGGAATAGACGGTGTTTTTCGGGCAGTTTGAATGAGTCTGTGTACTCGGTGCTCCCAGGAAAATCCACCATGATTCCAAACTGCTCCTGGATCGATCTCAAAGAAATCGGCTTGCATCCTTAAAATCGAAAAAGTTATGGTCGTTGAACTGATTATATTTGGTTTCAGTTTATAGCATTTAGATATGAAAGTAAGTCGTCAAAAAGTTGCAAACTTGATGTATTTAATTATTTAGTAAAATTTAGTTTTATTTTATTTATATTTGAATTCTGGTAAACCTTAAAAATCCTTTCTAGGCTCTGCAAAGTACTCACTTTCTTCAGTTTCATTACAAAAAACATTCTTTCGACTTCTTTCCAGAATTAAACTTTGTGAGACTTTTGGTGGAGTGGAAAGCAGGGGGTCGTTGAAGGGCTGGCTGAGGTTGTTCCTGAAGCCGGAGAATCTGTCGGTGACTCCGAGGTTGGCGCAGTACTCGTTGAGGTTGTGCGTGGCCACTCTGACGTGCGCTGCTAAGACCTGTGTGGTGAACCAGGAGTTGCCTTGCTTCATCAAGTGAAACATACCCGAGAAGTGTGAATTGAATTTTTATAGTTTGCTGAAATACAATTATGTGTGGGAATTATAAAGTCTGTTATAGCTTGTATTGCTGCATATTATTTAAAGCGTAGTTTAAAAGTAAATTTGAAATCAGATGAAAATATGGTTTATCCTGGAATTGAAGTCAAACAAGAGAAAGAAATTCCTTCAATAGAAGCTGTTCTGAAGATATGGAAGGTTTTATCTTTTGAGAAAAAGAAAAGTCTACGATTTCCTTATTTTTTATTTGTCACGAGTTTGAAAAGAGAAGATAAAAGATGCGGGTTTATTCGAAGAGGATTTCCCAAAACTAAGGGCTATTTCGATTTCTGACAAGGCATTGAGTTTCTGTTCCGAAAAAAATCATGTTTCCAGCAGCATTTCAAGCCACCTGTTCGATGGACAAGAGGTCTTGCATGGTGAAGTGGTAGGCCTGTCTGAGTTCCAGGTCTAGAGCTTGGTGCAGTTTGCACTTGTTCATTCTCCTTCTGATCCGTTCAAACTGGTCTCGACACCGGATCACTGAGGCCAACAGCTCGTTTTCGCAAATATCTGTCACAATTAAACTATCTATATTTTTTATTAAATCGATCATTTTATTATATTTAAAACAAAATTACTGAACATCGATTAAACAAGCTTGGGATTTTAGATATTTAAAAGATATAACTTTCGAATAACTTAAAATATCCAAAACTACAAGTTGTTTCAAGCCACCCACCGCCTGAATGCAGGGAAGTGGAGCAAGACTGTTTCTTCTTGAAGAGGTTGTATGCCAGTTTCAAGGAATTAACAGCCCTCTCGATGCATCGCACTTTCTCAAATATCTCAGGCGTCACGTAATACTTTCCAGAATTTAAAAAGTCCTGGCACTCTTGCTCCAGACACACAAACTTGTTCCACGGACACCTAGCGAGGTTTTCTATTTTCTCCTCTTCGGGCTCGACGTATGGAAGACAATCCATCTCGAGGCAACTCTTAAAGCTATCTTGCAGCTTAATTCAGGTTTAGAAACAACTTGCCCAAGTTAATCAATAAAAACGAATACTTTTTTATTCAAAAAAAGTAAAATGAAAAGAAAAATAACTACGTCATTTCAGCTTATTGCTAACGTTGCATTTTATAAAACTTCCGGATTTATAAAAGAAAAACAATTTCGGATTGATCTTAACAAAGGTCTCAAATATGACTAACTTTTATTGTTTAATAGTACTAACAATTAACATAAAGACTAAATGAAACAAATTAAAATATTCCTTAACAATTGAATTACTAAAAACCACGATGATATGGCATGATTCATAAGACTCTGGTCAGCAAGAGGGGATTCGTGGCTTGGAGAAGACTGCTGACTGTACGCGCGAAAACCGAATCAGCCTCGTTCAAACGGGTGTTCGGATCGAAGGGTTTCATCTTCAGAAGCAGGTGGTACAGGTTCGAATGAAACTGTAAGTGTTTTATAATTAAAGTTATAATTCATGATTCAAAAAGAACTTTTATAGATTCTTTCATGTCGAAACGTGTAATATTGCCTATTGATAGTACATCTTTTAACATTTCCAGAGGGATATTTTTGTAACACAAAAGATTAATTTATTGCTTGTATTGTTATCCATTAGCAACCCCAATCGACTTATGCTAATGAGCAAAAGTGACGTTTTACAGTAAAATTATATAAAAGTCTTAAAATTTAAGTTATGCGTAATTCTATCGAAATAAAAAAGCAAGTGCATGAAATACAATTTCATTATCTTTTAAATGAGTATTTAATAAATAAATTATATATTATGTAAGCTTTCAAATAAAAGGAATTTAATCAAAATATCCCTTGAATCTAGCGTAACAGTGAAAAGCTATAATTTAGGGACTGCTACTTTTTATACGTACTTATTCATTTCTTATTTCGCTAACCAAAAAATTACGTATAATATTGAATTATACATAATTAGATTCGTCTTTAAATAATCTATCATTATATTTTTCTTAAGTTGAATAAATATTAAGTGAGAAGCCAGAAAACTCGAGGCAAAGCTCTAAATTTAGTAATTCGGGAATCAAAAAAGATAGTTTTTACTTAAGAAAGTTATTGAAAAAGTATAGGTTATACTCAATAAAATTCTGTAAAAAAAAATTTGAAAAAACATTTTTTAAGTATACGAAATAGATTTTAAAGTGTACATGCTTTCGACTTAACACAAAATTGTTAAGTTATTAAGTTAAAATACGTATAACTTTTTTTAAAACAAACAAATTAAAATTTGGTTAACGTATTTAAAATCAGTAAATAAAAATCTACAATTTGAGCGTTTGAATTACAAAAAAGTATATAATAATTAATAAGAATAAACTACTGTAAAGGTTGATTTCTTCCATAAGTGAAGCTTTTAAAATGTTAATAACTTTGTCATTTTGAAAGATATACTTCTTTTAACTTTTAATTCTGATTCCTTGAACCAAATTAAATAAAACTAGTGATTTTCAACAATATAAGAAGAAAAAAACAAAAGTTATGACAAAAAAACAATATTTCTGTTTTGTGAGGGGGCCGTGAATTGCTTTTAGATTATGACGTAAAAACGGTACAAAAAATGTGTTCTTTTTAAATTTTAAAACAGGTATATCTTTTTTTTAAACAAACAAATTAAAATTTGGTTAACGTATTTAAAATCAGTAAATCAAAATCTACAATTTGAGCGTTTCAATTTTAAAAAATGAACATGTTTTAAAAATCGATTGGGGTTGCTATATCCATCCTCGATAAGCTGTTCAATACAGAATGTAATAAAGCTAAGAAATACGTGGTTAGCGAAAGTGGCGTAGTTGTAGTTCTCGTCACCCTCCTGCATCTTGAGATGGGAGGCGTGCTTCAAGGTCACCTCCACCATGCTCCAGCCCTCCTAGCCGTTGTTGTTGTTGTTGTTGTTGTTGTTGAGATGTATTATTTATACACAAGTTAGTTATTATTCATTACTCGATCTATAACAATTGAAAATCACTTTAGTAAATATTTGACTGAATAGAAATCAAAATAGTGTAGTGCAGATCAAAACGTTAAAAAAACATTATAAATACTTGCAATGCTGCAACAATGAAAGAGCAATCAGACGTTGTCATGGGAGGAAGGGTCGTAGGAGGGGTTCATCTGCAGGAGGAACTTGTGTTTGTCGTTCGTGTTGTTGTTCCAGCGAGAACTCTTGAAGGCCGCCTGGAAGGCAACCATCCCCATCTGCGAGTACAAGCGGCCCAGTGAAAACTTGCTCTGTTTGATAGACGCAGAGGGTTGGGGATGTTTTACGTTGTTGTTGTAATAATTAATATTATTATTAAATCGTACAACTGAAATAAAAAAATAAATATCGATTAAAGTTATATAATAATAATAATACATTTTATATTCTCCTAACAGCTGTTCAAACAAAAAGAAAATATATTTTGTTGATGAAGTTGAAGAAGAGTATTGGAAAGACCTTCTCTTCGACATTGACGAAGTTTGACAGCTTTTCTTTGTCGAAGAAGTTCAAGCCTGCGAACTCCATTTTCTGCAAGTATAAAATGTCTTGAGATCGATTTGAGATGTCTCAGTATTCATGAAAAAACAGTAACGAGTAATTTGAAAAGAGCGGGAACCCAAATAGGGCTTTAGGTCCACAAAAACAAACTTTTCCACACGCACAGACCTTCTGAAGTCTGCCCAGGGGCATGTACTTGTTGAGCAGACTGTCCAGCTCGAGGTCTTCTGACACACTAGAAAGACACACCAGACTGTCCTGCGAGATTTTTTGTAGTAGTCGTTTACAGCACCCTTCAAAAGCCCTGCAGCTCAACCTTGTGTTGCTAAATGAAATGTTTGCATGAGCAAGAAAAATAAAAAATATCACTGCGTGTGTTTCAAAAGTGGAAAGAATTCAAAGTGTAAACAAACTGCAAGACTCAAAAGACGCACCTGAACCGTGAACTCAACGCTGACGAAAATCCCCTTGATGCTCAACTTCGCCTGCAATGAATTTGGAAAGTTAATAAACTTGAAAATGTACCAAGTCTTTGAAAATAAAGTTAAATCTTATGAATTGACTTTAATAATTTTATTATATATTTTTTAATTTTAGTTTATTCTTTTGCGGCGCACACCTTGTTGAGTTCGGCGCAAGGCACGAGTTGGAATTCTCTGTAAGGCATGTTGGTCGAGCTGCTTTGGAAGAGTGCCATCGTGCCGAACCTGAAGATCTTGAAGGAGATCTGCTTGTTGCCTGTCGTGCCAAACAAGCAAACGACTGTTACTTAAAACGTAAAATGAAAAGAAATGGGAAAGTCAATGTTTAATGCATTTGTTCCAGCAAGGCAGGTCAGAAAAGATTCGTTTTTACTAGATTACGCAGATGAAATGATTTGTTACTTGCTAACTTTCGTTGTAAAGCACGTCTGAGACCTGGTTCAGTTGCCACTGACCACTCTTCGTCTCTAGAGTCCCCACAACAGGCGTTTTGAAGAATACTACGCCTGAAGGAATTCTGAAGAAGAATGAAATGCGTGAAGTAAATTTTAAATATAAGACAAAATAACCTTAAAATAGGCATCAAATATAAGAATAATGAAATATATATAAAAGATTAACTTCTAATAAATTCTCCAAAATAAAAAAAACCCATCAAATATGATCAAGACTTGAATGAGAGCATGAGTGGCGTGGGCAGAACGGCGTCTGCTGCGGTTTCGACACTTTCGGCACTCGCCTGCTTCGAGTCATCGTGACTGCTTGGCTCTAGTTTGGGCTGAGCCACACTGCGTTTGGGCGAAAAGTGCTTTGCTGGCGCCTTGACCTTCATCTCCGAGCTGTACTCGATCGGGAACATACGAGGAGGGTCTACCACTGTGTTTTGAGTTTTGAAAGATTAAATATTCATTAAATTTGAAAAAGGACTAAAAATTGCTTTATAATCGCCTGCAGTTTTATGCATCCTAAATGAAGATCAACGAAAAAGGTTTTAGTACTGATCCTAAGACCTTTAAAGTCTCAAAGACTGACAAATTCAAATATAATAAGGAGAGAACGAAGAACCCGTTTGCATGGTCCAGTGTTTGACGGTCTTGGGCTGGTCGGGCAGTTGGAAGAGGTCGATGCTGAAGACGCCTCCCACGTTCGCCATCTTGGGCTCCTTGACGTACATGCTGTCTTCGTACGTGGCAGACTTCTCTTCAATCTCCAGCTCAGAAGCTTCAAAAATTATCTTTATTAAAACGATGTAGAAAAAAACATTAAAATTCTATTGAAAATTTTAAAATACCATTTATTTCATAACACCACAATTGTTTTATTGTTTTGTACACGTTTGTAAGCATAGTGAAGTCAATCGGAATCTCCAACTTAGAGCATGAGAAGCAAACGTAGAATAGAATTGCACACTGATGCCAATCAATTTGGTTTGCAACGCTGGAGAACTCACGTGGAGTTTCAAGTCCGTAATTGGCGAGATTCAGCTCTTCCTCCTCCTCTTCAGCTTCAGAATTATCTATTTTCTCTGCTAGCTAAAAATTTTTGAAAAAGCATTTATATGTTTTCATTAAACCTATCAATTCAATCTTAAATCGGAAGCAAAGTTTCAAGCCACATAGAACCTCTTCGTTCCTGCGCAGATCTTCCGTCTCGTGGACGATGATCTTGGGCAGCACTCGAGGCGTCTTCGCGTCGATCGTCTCCACAAACGTGCTTTTCAGCGTCTTTATGTCAAAAACGGACCTCGCTATCGACGAAGCGGACACTGCAATGTTTTCAATTATTACATAGGTATATAGTATGTTTTTGCAGCTATTAAAAGTAGAAAGGTACTCATGTAAGAGCCGACGTCGACACGCTGATACAACACGGGGAGAAAGCAAGCGACCAAATAATTTCATATTTCATACATAAAAAGGGCCAAAAAACAACGAAAAAACCTCTAAATGGAAAAATAGATATATAATGAAAGATTAAATGTTTTATTGTATTTAATGAATTGTGTTAAAAACCCCCTCAAGCAGGCAAGCAGACGACACACCTAAGGCAGACTTCCTGGCGAGGTCGTCGTTGTTGTCTTCGAGGGCGAGGAGGGCGTTGTTCTTGTCGGCGTAGAAGTTGAAGGCGTAAAAGACGATTCGGATGCAGCAGCTGAGACGGTTGATCGAAGGCGTCACTTCGCAGAAGAGACTCTTCTCTTCCACTTCGAAGCCCCTTGTTCTGAAGGCGTTGGTGGTAACTACAATGGAACTAACTATAGCTGTGCATGAATTACAGGATAACAGCTTCAAGAATATTAATATAAACTGTTTATAATCATGTTATTGTAACTTTGAGTGTATAAAAAATATTAATGTTCAGAGCTATGATTTAATTTAGAATAGTTTTAAATATTTGAACTATCGATAAAAACCTGGGATTCTTTGTGATGTTGGCCCAAATGCAGAAGCTCAGCCAGTCATTGCTCTCATAGGCCACATAGTCGCTGTCTGCCGTTGCTTTAGCCTTCACGTCTGACATGTACGTGTAAGTGCATGCGTTCATCCGGTTCAGCACAAAGTTCTCCATGTCGGCTATTATCTGTGAAGAAATGAAGGGTTCTGTTAATGTGGATTAACAAAACATTTGAAGGTTTATAGATAACGGAAAAAATAAATTATGAATACTGGTTCAAGTATTTATAATTATTTCAATCGGATTTATTACTTGCAGTTAAAAATTTGTTAATGAAAATTAAAATGTTTTAAAGAAAAATAACCGCGTAAATGGCCATCTTCGAGAGACCTTCGTCGTGCAGGCAATCCGTCATCTCGTCAACCAACTGTTTTCATGCAATCTTGATTTATTTAATTTCAACATGGTTTATTTATTTCAAATTTAGTGTGTGGTATTCTAATTTATTTGTGATATTTTATTTTGTTTTCAATAAAAAAATTAATGTGAATAGAATTCTGAGATGTTTTTAAAAACTTACCTCCATGAGGTTCTGAGAGAGCTTCAAGTGCATGGTGAGATCACTTTTTGAATTCTCTTTTTTGAGATTCTTCAAGTAGAGATTGACTGCTCGGAGATTGAAGGGGTTTGGCGGCATTTCGGGGTTCAAGTATCGATTCCACTTGGAAAATCAATTGTGACCAACAATGTTTATCAACGTGTCATTTTGATACTATGAGTAGTTTTCTATGCAACAGATTTAGCTTTAAAGCCAGATTTCATTGAGGTTTTACCGATTATAGAACAATATGATATTTAATTCTAATAAAAACCTCCAGTCCTTGGTGTTGTGTGGCTCTGAAGAGGAGGTAGTTCACGTGGTGGTGTGTTTCCAGCGCGTTCAGCTTCGGTATCTCCCGCACAATCAAATCTTTTTCCTTGAGATTTAAAAATAAAATTATTTACTTATTCGTTTTCTCATTGTTTCTATCTACTGACGTCTTTAAAACCCCTTAGTTTGCACCATTAAAAACAAATTGGACAATTGTATGAGCATTTAAATTAAACCATATTCACGAATTTTATAATTGATTTCAAATAAATTGAAAAATGTTAATTGTACATCTTTTTCTCTCTTTTTCATTTCTTTGTTCATGATGACCTCTCTGGCCTTCTGTTCGGCCTCTTCAGCTTCCACCCTTAAACGGGTTTCTTCTAGTTGTAATGAGAAAGAGTGAATTTAAGGTATTTTGGAAAAACTTCAGAACTTAGTTATTTTGAATCGATTTAAAATATGTTTTATTTTAATCCTAACCTTCTTCTTTGAAAGATTTCTCCATATCTTCCTTTTTCCTTTTGCTTTTATCATTTTCAGACACTTTCTTAGACTAAAAAAAATTTATTTTGGTTTAATTTGAAATACTTTATGCCCTGAGTTAATTGTTTTGAATGAAAAATAAGAATTAAAAAGTGAAATATAAATGACTTCAGAAGCTGTCTTCTTTGATTTTGTCAACTTTTTAGGCTTATGTAATTTCGAAGACATGTTTTCTTATTCTAAAGTTTAGAATCTAAACGAAACTTCTTGAACTTCAAGACTTGAAGATACTAGTATAGTTTCTGTTGCCTAGAAACGAGCATACATTTTTTTGATATAAAAACTTTGTTATATTTTTAACTATTGAAATGTTTTCAGTTTTCATTAAATGCTTTAATTTTTTGAAAAATAAATTATTAGACTTATTTAAGTTTCTTTGCAATGTTTTAATATTTGTTTTATCGTTGCCGGGAAATCTATTTCACAAATAATCGACTTGTTGGAATTTCTTAAATCATCTTTTAATCATGTAAAAGCTTTTTTCATATTTTATTTCTGTTTTTTTCATAGTTGTTATGTCGTTTTTTTATCTTATATAAATATCTTACTAATGATCATTTCATTTACACTTTTTCAAATTCAAGGGTTGAAAAAGAAGCAGACAATAAAAGTGGATCTGATTCTGATAGGTATGTTTGCAAGTCTCGTTTGTAAATGTTTGGATTTTATAAAATTCTTTTTTTAAATTGCATGCCACAATGTGGCATTGCCACATATCCATAACTATTCACTAAACAAAATCCATATCAAAATTTTATTGAAGTTATTCTAATTTAAAATATACAATTTTCAATTGGTATTTCAAAATCATAGTAAAATGTTTAACTTAGATCAACTTAATAATTTCTCCAATTTTAAGTCTTTAGCTTGATTATTTGGTTTATTAGGTATATTGTCCAAAGCCAGATAAGTGTTTGCGGATAGCAGTCATCTGGTTACTCACACTTAAACAGAAGAGCAAAGGCTGCTTGAGGATTATCATATGGAGTTGATGAGTTCAGTCTTAAAAAGACAGTGCTGGCTCAACATCCTTAAATACTTCACGTTATAATCAACAGCTTTGAGCTAAAAGTCATATTCTAGTTTACATATCAAATATCACTAATGGCCCTTGACCAGCAACAGTGTTAAATCAAAGGCTTAGAATTACTTATGACCAGATTGATACAATGAGTGTGTGTCAACAATGTTATTAAAAATAGGCTAGATAGATATGCTTATTTTGGCAGAAAATCTGGCATTTCTATGCCATCCAGGAAGAAAGTTCAAGGGGTTTATACATTTTCTGCTTTTGTATTGCATTTGAATCTGAGGATGTTACCAAGTCAGAAAATAAAATGTGCTATTTTTATCCCCAAAAAATGCTATGTGGAGAGCTTACTTCAGACTGCCGAACAATTAGTCAATTACATTTCTACCACTTAGATAACCCTAGCTCAATGCTGGTCTAGCTGGAAGCATGGTGTGTTCTTTGCAATAAGGGTGACAGTGCCACTTTTGATGTGACTAGCAGAGTAGATGGTGCAAGGTCTGTGTATCAGTTCAGATTCTATGACGTTTTCGCGTGGTGCAAAACTCTTGGACTAAATTAGATCAGTGTATGACAGATGCATAAACATCATTAGCCAAAGTTCTACTTACTTTATCAAGCTCTTAATCTTAAATCTGCACCATGTGACTGCTTAGTTTTTAAAAGGTATTTCTAAACGAAGATTTTAGAAAAATGTTTTTTTTTCTTATATTTCATGATCCATTTTATTTCTTATTGCTAATTTTAAAGAGACTATTACGCATTACTGCTTCAGTTCGTCAGGGGAGTCGAACAGCTCGAGTGGCAGCTCCAGCAGTTCCTCGGGCTCTTCCTCTTCCTCAGACTCCTCCCGCAGTCCCTCCAAGAAGAAGAATGCCTCCAGGTCTCCCAGACAGACAAACAAGTCCTCCAAGACTTCCCCCAAGGCTGGTGGTGACAGGGAGGCTGGCAAGCGGGGCAGTGCGTCTCCGAAGGGAGAAAGGAGGCGCTCCAGGTCTGCAGGGAGGAGGGACAGGTCAGCAGGAAGGAGGAACAGGTCTTCGAGGGGCAAGTCGCCAGCCAGACGCAGGAGTTCGAGATCTCCTGCCAGACAGAAGAAGAGGGCCAGGAGTGTCACTCCGAAGCCCGTCAAGGTGCACATTGGACACTTGACGCGCAACGTCAACAAGGAACACGTCATGGAGATCTGTTCAGTCTACGGCGCAGTGAAGAGCATTGAAATGCTGGGTGACCGCTTCCATCCCGAGTTCTCCAAGGGCTTCGCCTACGTGGAGTTTGAGACGTCTGATGGGGCAGAGAGTGCAGTGAAGCACCTTGATGGAGGTACAGCGCCTCTTTGTTTGCTGCATTTTTTCCGATTTATTTTCATTGAACCTTTTGGAGGTAACATGCTTTCATACATTCGAACTCTTTCTTCATCATCTCCTCTTCAACCTACCACCACAACTTATCAGCTCAGATCGACGGTCAAGAGGTCACAGCGGCTGCCATCTTGGTTCCGAAGGCGAGACCACCGGTGAGGAGGGCATCTCCTCCACGCAGACCCTCCCCTGCCAGGAGACCTCCCCGCTGGAGACAGTCACCCCCTCTCCGCTACAAGAGAAGGTTTCTTCTTCTGTTCTCATTATATACTTGTATATAACATTATATACAGTATATAGTATACATTTATACATTATATTTTCAATGAATACCTATATATTTTATAATATAATAAACATTTTAAACTTTGTATTATCACTATATACTTCGTACACGCGGTTTCAGCTTCATGTAGGAGAATCAATATTTTTGTCTTTCTTCTGACTTTAATGTTTCAGCCACGTAGGTTTTCATCTCAAACCCCCCCATGCAGTCCTCCGCGAAGGTCTCCCTCCCCACGCAGGAGGAGACAGGCCAGTTCCAGCTCATCCTCCTCCTCTTCCTCAAACTAACCACAACTTCCCTCCATCCACCCTGCCGCTGGATGAGGCATGCAGTAGGGATGAAGTTGTTTTCATTGTCTTCTAAAATCTGGATAGTTTACACGATTGATGCTATGCTGACGTTTAAGGCGATTTGAAGGTGTCCGTACTGGTGTTTAATCAATTATAACAAGTTAAAAACTGAGGTCATTATGTAAATGCGTAAAACTTCGTCTAATAAATTAGAGAAACTTTGGTTTTTTATTAAATTTTTTATATATTAGTAATTAATAATTTCCGATTATGCACAATTTTCTGTGAAAACCATTAGTGATATCAATGACGTAGCTGACCTACACTGAATTCCTCTACATGAATGAATAACAATGGCTTCTGACCATCTTTTTACCGTACCTAAGATGCATTTGATTATATTTTTTATGGCATCAAAACATCAACACGCAGGCATCGTAGTTCGTAATAACAAGTTTGGCAACATTATGTTGCAATTCAATGCAACACTGTTGTATACCAAGTTCTACGGTTAGGGTAAAGTTATTTAAAGATCTATACGGTGATCTTTTTCTCTAGGTCCTATAGATTATAAATATAATATATTAATAATAATAATAATGACGAGCATTATTATAGGGCGTATAACCCGAACGGGCTTCCAGGCCACTTAGGCTGCATATTTTCATTTGCGCCTTTGGGTTACTAGGGCATTGGTTGCACTTGAACCTAGGACCTTTCATTATTGGTCAAAGCCAAGAGTCGTTGCGGGCTCAGCTACCCGTTCACCCGTTATAGATTATAAACTTTATTTAGTGATTTTATTGAAAACCTTCGGAAATATATTTTTTGCCAAATTAAGAAAAACTATAATTGATTTAGGATTTTTAATAATTTAATTATTAATAATTAAAGAGATTTGTTGCTTGTTGGGAGGTTAAAGTATGCCTCAACAATTCACTAAAATAACCATATTTAAGTTTGCAACGACAATATATTAACTTGGCCGCTTGAAGGACACTGCCTTGCGCTGGAAACTTTCTCAATATAAAAGCAACGAATAGATGGAGGATGGCCTAGAGTTCTTGGTGTGGGGTGGTGTGGTGGGGGGGAGGAGTGCTGCAGGCGGCAGGGGTGCTGAGCACGAAGTGGTACTCGCATCTGCTCGTCTCTTCGGTCGACAAGAGCTTGTTCTCCGGACCACACTCTATCGTCACCTGCAATGGGTGGTAGGTGGGTGGAGTTGCGATGAAGACGGCTGTGAATATAAATACCATTAAACAATTTTCTAAAATTAACTTCTTGAGGAAATTTCAAAGCACATAATTAACTTAGAAATGATTGGTGGCACAGTGTAAAATCCTCTCTGAGGGCACAGGTATAATAAAGTAAACTATATACGTCATAAGTTCGTATAGATAAGAGATTGAACGACTGGGATACCTTGGTAGAGCGGTCAGGTCCATTCCAGCAGCCTTGTCCGTGCTCGAAGTACATCGTCTTGTACCCAGAGTCCTTCCAGCCCGTCCACCGCCTCAGAGGAGATCAATGAGATATTTGAAAGAAGCCTCAAGAATATTATTAAAGATGAGATATCAAAGTAATCAAACTACTTTTGGTATTTCCTGAATACAATACAATAAATTGAAGTATAAATACAATACAAAAAATTAAAGTAGAAATACAATACAATAAATTAAAGTAGAAATAAAATACAAGAAATTAAAGTAGAAATACAATAAAATAAATTAAATTAGAAATACAAAACAATATTATTATAAAAGACAGTTATTACTGTAAAACCTCACATGAAAAGCTAAGAAAAGAACAAAGACTCCATGGCGCCTTCAAAGTTTTAATAAAATAAATTACATAAAATAAAAAAACTGAATTAACCCTAGATTGGTCTCGGATCCTCCATTCTTATTCCTCTGTGTGGTCCTGTCGAACGGACACAGCTTGTAGAGGTACTCCCTGTCGCTCAGTTCCATGCACTGACTCGACAGCGGGTAGAATTCATTGTCGGGTCCGTAGTCGTTTTCAACTATTTTGGAGGCGTGTCTGTGTGATAATGATGATGATGGTGATGATGGTGATGATGATGATGATGATGATGATTCTTAAAATATTATAATAAACGTATTGGATTCCAAGGTTGTGTGATGAGACGAACACAATAATGAATCATTGCTGGTTTCAAGAACTATTTTATCAATGGATCATCATTATCAACGTGATCAATATCATCACCAACATCAACATCATCATCATCTTAAAAATAGGAAACTTTTCGAACAAAAAGTACAGACTCTATTTCGTTCTTGACTCCGTTCAGCTTCTCATCCAGTTGCCGAGAAACTGCCCTTGCTTCTTCAGCCACTGGTGTGTGTGTGTGTGTGTGTGTGTGTGTGTGTGTGTGTGTGTGTGTGTGTGTGTCTGTGTGTGTGTGTTTTGTGATATTAAAATACTACATGTTATAAAATGTCTTATCATAATAGCATACATATAATGTTGAAACAATGTTAAGGGCAAGAGATCAAAAGGCACGAACCATCAATGAACCTCTGAGTATCTTCATCGTATGGGGGCATCTGCTCCTCCTCCTCCTCCTCATCCTTCTTCTTCTTTCCATCCTCGTGGGGATGCTCTTCACTTGCCTGGTCGTCATCTTCCTGTTGTTGTTGTTGTTGTTCATGCTTTTGTTGCTTCAGCGTTACAACTGCAATGCAACGTGAACAGTTAAATCGACTTTTTGAAAGCAACAAAGTAACAAGTCAACGGATGAGAAGAAAACAATTGCAATGTGACAATTCCTCAATTTATCCACTTTCATCACCAACATTGTCAGCGTCGATGTCATCCTCCTCCTCTTCCTCCTCTTCTTCCTCTTCCTTCCTGTCTTCTTCGTCGTCTTCCTCCGATGGTGGTCTCAAGGAGTCCTGGATAAATAGAAGGTGAAGAATGCCCCCTAATGAGTGATGCGAGTAACCATCTAACGATTGATTGTCTACGAAACAAAATAAAAAACGACCTATGCATTACCATCACAACAACACACAAATACAAAAACAACATACAACAACACCACACATACAACAACAACACACATACAACAACACTACACATACAACACCACACATTCAACACCACACATACAACACCACACATACAACACCACACATACAACAACAACACACATAAAACAACAACACACATAAAACAACACCACACATACAACACCACACTTACAACACCACACATACAAAACACATACAACACCACATATACAACAACACCATACATACTACACCACATATACAACAACACCATACATACTACACCACACATACAACACCACACATACAACACCACACATACAACACTACACATACAACACCACACATACAACACCACACATACAACACCACACATACAACACCACACATACAACACCACATATAAAACAACACCACACATACAACAACACACCACACATACAACAACACCATACAACACCACACATACAACAACACACCACACATACAACAACACACCACACATACAACACCATACAACACCACACATAAAACAACACCACACATACAACAACACACCACACATAAAACAACACCACACATACAACAACACCATACAACACCACACATACAACAACACACCACACATACAACAACACACCACACATACAACACCATACAACACCACACATAAAACAACACCACACATACAACAACACACCACACATAAAACAACACCACACATACAACAACACCATACAACACCACACATACAACAACAACACGTACATCTTCTGGAGTCTTCTGAGGTGCCACTTCTTGAAACTTCTCCTTCAACGCTGCGTACAATCCCTCATAAAACCTCGCCAAGTCCACACTGCCTCCCTCCTCCTCCCCCTCCTGTGCCATGTGCTCCTGTGGTGGTGTTGTGTCAGCTCCATCATCATCATCATCATCACAATCATCATCATTATCATCATCATCAGCACCACATCAGGGTGGCACAGACACCTACAGGCAGACAGACACATACAGGCAGACAGACACATACAGGCAGACAGACACATACAGCCAAACAGACACATACAGGCAGACAGACACATACAGGCAGACAGACACATACAAGCAGACAGACACGTACTTTGGCTTCCTGGAGACTGACCTCTCCATCTCCATCACTGTCCAGCTCTTGCTTCTGCTGCAACTCCTCCACACTCACCCTGCAGCCAGCACCATGTACATCATCATCATCATCATCATCATCATCATCATCATCATCATCATCATCGAGCCTATTCACACAGCGGGTAATATTTTGTTTTGTGCGGGTGTGTCTCAAATAGAAAGCACACACTTAATCGACACATGATTGAGGATGATGTGTCATTAATTATAATCAACGACACATCATCATTCATCGCTGACTTCTCATCAACCACTCAACAACTCCATCAACCACTCAACAACTTCATCAACCACTCAACAACTCCATCAACCACTCAACAACCTCATCAACCACTCAACAACTCCATCAACCACTCAACAACCACTCAACAACTTCATCAACCACTCAACAACTTCATCAACCACTCAACAACTTCATCAACCACTCAACAACTTCATCAACCACTCAACAACTTCATCAACCACTCAACAACTTCATCAACCACTCAACAACTTCATCAACCACTCAACAACTTCATCAACCTCTCAACAACTCTATCAACCACTCAACAACTTCATCAACCACTCAACAACTCCATCAACCACTCAAGAACTCCATCAACCACTCAACAACTTCATCAACCACTCAACAACTCCATCAACCACTCAACAACTTCATCAACCACTCAACAACTCCATCAACCACTCAACAACTTCATCAACCACTCAACAACTCCATCAACCACTCAACAACTTCATCAACCACTCAACAACTTCATCAACCACTCAACAACTTCATCAACCACTCAACAACTCCATCAACCACTCAAGAACTCCATCAACCACTCAACAACATCATCAACCACTCAACAACTCCATCAACCACTCAACAACTTCATCAACCACTCAACAACTCCATCAACCACTCAACAACTTCATCAACCACTCAACAACTTCATCAACCACTCAACAACTTCATCAACCACTCAACAACTTCATCAACCACTAAACAACTTCATCAACCACTCAACAACTCCATCAACCACTCAACAACTTCATCAACCACTCAACAACTTCATCAACCACTCAACAACCTCATCAACCACTCAACAACTCCATCAACCACTCAACAACTCCATCAACCACTCAACAACTTCATCAACCACTCAACAACTTCATCAACCACTCAACAACTCCATCAACCACTCAACAACTTCATCAACCACTCAACAACTCCATCAACCACTCAACAACTTCATCAACCACTCAACAACTTCATCAACCACTCAACAACTTCATCAACCACTCAACAACTTCATCAACCACTAAACAACTTCATCAACCACTCAACAACTCCATCAACCACTCAATAACTCCATCAACCACTCACCAACTTCATCAACCACTCAACAACTTCATCAACCACTCAACAACTCCATCAACCACTCAAGAACTCCATCAACCACTCAACAACTTCATCAACCACTCAACAACTTCATCAACCACTCAACAACTTCATCAACCACTCAACAACTCCATCAACCACTCAACAACTCCATCAACCACTCAACAACCTCATCAACCACTCAACAACTTCATCAACCACTCAACAACTTCATCAACCACTCAACAACTTCATCAACCACTCAACAACTTCATCAACCACTCAACAACTCCATCAACCACTCAACAACTCCATCAACCACTCAACAACTTCATCAACCACTCAACAACTTCATCAACCACTCAACAACCTCATCAACCACTCAAGAACTCCCTCAACCACTCAACAACTTCATCAACCACTCAACAACCTCATCAACCACTCAACAACCTCATCAACCACTTAACAACTCCATCAACCACTCAACAACTTCATCAACCACTCAACAACTTCATCAACCACTCAATAACTTCATCAACCACTCAACAACTCCATCAACCACTCAACAACTTCATCAACCACTCAACAACTTCGTCAACCACTCAACAACTTCATCAACCACTCAACAACTTCATCAACCACTCAAGAACTCCATCAACCACTCAACAACTTCATCAACCACTCAACAACTTCATCAACCACTCAACAACTTCATCAACCACTCAACAACTTCATCAACCACTCAACAACTCCATCAACCACTCAACAACTTCATCAACCACTCAACAACTTCATCAACCACTCAACAACCTCATCAACCACTCAACAACTTCATCAACCACTCAACAACTTCATCAACCACTCAACAACTTCATCAACCACTCAACAACCTCATCAACCACTCAAGAACTTCATCAACCTTTCAACAACTTCATCAACCACTCAACAACTTCATCAACCACTCAACAACTTCATCAACCACTCAAGAACTCCATCAACCACTCAAGAACTCCATCAACCACTCAACAACTTCATCAACCACTCAACAACTTCATCAACCACTCAACAACTTCATCAACCACTCAACAACTTCATCAACCACTCAAGAACTCCATCAACCACTCAACAACTCCATCAACCATGCAAGAACTTCATCAACCACTCAACAACCTCATCAACCACTCAACAACTCGATCAACCACTCAACAACTTCATCAACCACTCAACAACTCCATCAACCACTCAACAACTCCATCAACCACTCAAGAACTCCATCAACCACTCAACAACCTCATCAACCACTCAACAACTCCATCAACCACTCAACAACTCCATCAACCACTCAACAACTTCATCAGCCACTCAACAACTCCATCAACCACTCAACAACTCCATCAACCACTCAACAACTCCATCAACCACTCAACAACTCCATCAACCACTCAACAACTTCATCAACCACTCAACAACTCCATCAACCACTCAACAACTTCATCAACCACTCAACAACTTCATCAACCACTCAACAACTTCATCAACCACTCAACAACTTCATCAACCACTCAACAACTTCATCAACCACTCAAGAACTCCATCAACCACTCAACAACTTCATCAACCACTCAAGAACTCCATCAACCACTCAACAACTTCATCAACCACTCAACAACTTCATCAACCACTCAACAACTTCATCAACCACTCAACAACTTCATCAACCACTAAACAACTTCATCAACCACTCAACAACTCCATCAACCACTCAATAACTCCATCAACCACTCACCAACTTCATCAACCACTCAACAACTTCATCAACCACTCAACAACTCCATCAACCACTCAAGAACTCCATCAACCACTCAACAACTTCATCAACCACTCAACAACTTCATCAACCACTCAACAACTTCATCAACCACTCAACAACTCCATCAACCACTCAACAACTCCATCAACCACTCAACAACCTCATCAACCACTCAACAACTTCATCAACCACTCAACAACTTCATCAACCACTCAACAACTTCATCAACCACTCAACAACTTCATCAACCACTCAACAACTCCATCAACCACTCAACAACTCCATCAACCACTCAACAACTTCATCAACCACTCAACAACTTCATCAACCACTCAACAACCTCATCAACCACTCAAGAACTCCCTCAACCACTCAACAACTTCATCAACCACTCAACAACCTCATCAACCACTCAACAACCTCATCAACCACTTAACAACTCCATCAACCACTCAACAACTTCATCAACCACTCAACAACTTCATCAACCACTCAATAACTTCATCAACCACTCAACAACTCCATCAACCACTCAACAACTTCATCAACCACTCAACAACTTCGTCAACCACTCAACAACTTCATCAACCACTCAACAACTTCATCAACCACTCAAGAACTCCATCAACCACTCAACAACTTCATCAACCACTCAACAACTTCATCAACCACTCAACAACTTCATCAACCACTCAACAACTTCATCAACCACTCAACAACTCCATCAACCACTCAACAACTTCATCAACCACTCAACAACTTCATCAACCACTCAACAACCTCATCAACCACTCAACAACTTCATCAACCACTCAACAACTTCATCAACCACTCAACAACTTCATCAACCACTCAACAACCTCATCAACCACTCAAGAACTTCATCAACCTTTCAACAACTTCATCAACCACTCAACAACTTCATCAACCACTCAACAACTTCATCAACCACTCAAGAACTCCATCAACCACTCAAGAACTCCATCAACCACTCAACAACTTCATCAACCACTCAACAACTTCATCAACCACTCAACAACTTCATCAACCACTCAACAACTTCATCAACCACTCAAGAACTCCATCAACCACTCAACAACTCCATCAACCATGCAAGAACTTCATCAACCACTCAACAACCTCATCAACCACTCAACAACTCGATCAACCACTCAACAACTTCATCAACCACTCAACAACTCCATCAACCACTCAACAACTCCATCAACCACTCAAGAACTCCATCAACCACTCAACAACCTCATCAACCACTCAACAACTCCATCAACCACTCAACAACTCCATCAACCACTCAACAACTTCATCAGCCACTCAACAACTCCATCAACCACTCAACAACTCCATCAACCACTCAACAACTCCATCAACCACTCAACAACTCCATCAACCACTCAACAACTTCATCAACCACTCAACAACTCCATCAACCACTCAACAACTTCATCAACCACTCAACAACTTCATCAACCACTCAACAACTTCATCAACCACTCAACAACTTCATCAACCACTCAACAACTTCATCAACCACTCAAGAACTCCATCAACCACTCAACAACTTCATCAACCACTCAAAAACTTCATCAACCACTCAACAACTTCATCAACCACTCAACAACCTCATCAACCACTCAACAACTCCATCAACCACTCAACAACTTCATCAACCACTCAACAACTTCATCAACCACTCAACAACTCCATCAACCACTCAACAACTTCATCAACCACTCAACAACTTCATCAACCACTCAACAACTTCATCAACCACTCAACAACTCCATCAACCACTCAACAACTTCATCAACCACTCAACAACTCCATCAACCACTCAAGAACCTCATCAACCACTCAACAACTTCATCAACCACTCAAGAACTCCATCAACCACTCAACAACTTCATCAACCACTCAACAACTTCATCAACCACTCAACAACCTCATCAACCACTCAAGAACTCACCTCCCATCGGAGTTGAGGTCGAGGCGTTCGAACAACTGCAACGCCTTCTTCTTCTCCCTCTCCTCCTTCCTCTCCTTCCGGGAAACTGTCCAAAGGACCGCGATATGTTAAAGGTGCATCTACCTGTGACTTTCCAGCTGACCTCCTTATAGTTAACCCAACAACCTTTTCTCCATTCATGCGGACATATCCTATGTGTATTTCTATTTCTAATTTAATTATTTATTTTTTAATTCCATTGAAAATTCTTGAACTAACACATAAATCTAGTTTTCAATGTATTGGAGACCCACCAAACCCCCCCCCCCCCACCAAACCTCCACAAACCTTCCCAGGCCTCTTTGAACTTGTCTTTCGCTGCAGTCTCAGGCGCTTCCAGGCCCTTCACGACCGCATCCTGACCCTCCTTCTCCACCTCCAGCTGCTCCTTCTCACTCTCTAGCCTCACTAGTTTGTCCTTCGTGGCATTCATTCAAGAAATCGATCAAATGATCACTCATAATTATGAAATATCCATAAATAAACATAATCATCATCATCATCATCCCCATAGCACCAGCCGCAATTGAAGCCAGGACCTTTCACACCAAGCCAAACCTCCTCAACACCACCACAGACCTTGTGTTCCTGCTTGGCACTGGTACCCTCCTCACAGTACTGCTTGTACAACTCGTTTCCCGCCAAAAACATGGCGTACTTCTTCTCTTCGTCTGCTCGCAACTGCTGACCCAGCTCCCTGTTGCGAGGTGTGTGAGGCTTCATGATAATGATTGATAACATAAACTCTATATGATAAAAATAAAGGATCAAACAAAATGGCCTGTTATGAAGTTAGTCCAAAAAAAGTATCTGAAAGATTTTGTATAATAGAGGCACTAATTGCAAAAGAGCTTTTAATAACTAAAACAATTGAAAAAAATGATAATTAAATAAAGACTTGAAAATAAAATAAATTATAATTTCAATCAAGCTAACGATGATAGATACGCATAATAGAAATAATGTAAATGAAGGGCAAGTTACATGCAAGTGTTTGGACACTCGACATCCCCTTGGTACTCATCCGAACCATCACAGCAGTCTGAGGGTGCAAATGAGGGTGTAACTAAGTAACAATTTAATTTCTGCAATTTATGAAAAAATATTTTTTTTACAAATAATGTATTTACACACACACACATGCACGCAAACACATATGATCACACACACACACACACACACACACACACACACACACACACACACACACACACACACACACACACACACACACAGACACACACACACACAAACAAACACACACAAACACACACACACACACACAAACACAAACACACACAAACACACACACACACAGTACAACAATCACCGCAGACTGAGTCTTGCACTCGATTGGAGGGCAGAATGGTGGGCTGGTAGCCTTGGTTGAGACAGTAGAACACGCCATTCGGACAGGCAGCAGTGCCTGGAGTGGTGTGGGTGGTTAATGCTTCACATTTTGATATTCTGTGTGTTCTTCAGCCAGACTAATCTAGCATTTATTTCACCTCATACCGTGTTTGCATAGACGATACAATGAGGTAAGAGACAACAAATGAAAAAAAACAAAATGTTAAAGTGGCGTCAAACCAGGTTCATCTGAGCCATCACTGCAGTCACAGTAGTCGTCGTTCACATGGTTGAATGGAATAGACTTGCTTGCGTCTAGGCACTTGAACTCAGTGCCTAAGGTGTAGTGCTGCCTGTCTGTGTGTTAGCAGTGAGGTTTTTTAAATTTATACTGAACTGGGTATTTTTGTCGAATGTTAATTGAATAAATAATGTATTTCTATTATGAATACGACTTATTACCATAGGTGTATTAAAACAAAACAAAAAACAATCGAAATATACTTAATATAACCTAAAACTTTATTTGAATGACAATAAAACCATTTTAAATACTAAAAGATTTATTGCTACAAAATTTACAGTGCATAATACTCAAACTTACTGTGAGGATTAAGACCTCTCAAAGTACTTTGTACATCTTTAACAGTCAAATAAAGACACATGAAAAGAATATTTAAAGTTGAATAATGCATTTTCATAGCAAAATAAGATAACGCACAGATAAGTGACCAAGAAACGCCACGATCAATTTAAATAAACTAAAAGATAACTTTCATATTTATAAGACCAAATTAAAGATATTTAAAAAATCTCAAAAACATGACAATATTATCCTTTTCATTTTTTATTTTCTATTTTATTAGACTTGTAAATAATGGTAAACGGATAAAAAGTATTAGGATAAAAAACCTTCGGACGGAAAGTTTTCAGATAACAAGTCTTCAGGATAAAGTCTTAATAGGCCAATTAAAAGTTTGGATTTGTTTTACATTTCGGCCACAAGCAAAAGTTTACAGTGAACTCGGTAATTGTAAATATAAACAACAGCTGACTGCACTTTTTTTATTATTTGTTTGAATCAACTTATGTTTGGTCTCTAACAATTTCAAAAATCAGCAACTTTTTATTGTAATTTCAGCAAACTATTTGAAAATACTTCTGCAAAATAAATAAGTGCCATCAGCTGCTGTTAATTATGTTTACAATTACCGAGTTCAACGTAACTCTTTGTTTAAGGCGGAAATGTAAAACAGATCCAAAGGTTTTAACGGCCTAATGATGAAGAGTCTTCTAGTCGCTTTCGATAGACGTAGTCGCTCGTAAAAGCGGTTTATCCCTATATAAATCTGTTATTTTCGTAACGAAAACGAAAACGACAATTCTGAATAATCGTTCCACGAAAACGAAAATAAAAAATAAATTTATTTTCAAAACGAAAACGAAAATAAAAACTATAATTATTTTCAAAACGAAAATTAAATAAATTTAAAAGTATGCCATAATATGTAGTAGTAGTAGTAGTAGTAGTAGTAGTAGTAGTAGTAGTAGTAGTAGTAGTAGTAGTAGTAGTAGTAGTAGTAGTAGTAGTAGTAGTAGTAGTAGTAGTAGTAGTAGTAGTAGTAGTAGTAGTAGTAGTAGTAGTAGTAGTAGTAGTAGTAGTAGTAGTAGTAGTAGTAGTAGTAGTAGTAGTAGTAGTAGTAGTAGTAGTAGTAGTAGTAGTAGTAGTAGTAGTAGTAGTAGTAGTAGTAGTAGTAGTAGTAGTAGTAGTAGTAGTAGTAGTAGTAGTAGTAGTAGTAGTAGTAGTAGTAGTAGTAGTAGTAGTAGTAGTAGTAGTAGTAGTAGTAGTAGTAGTAGTAGTAGTAGTAGTAGTAGTAGTAGTAGTAGTAGTAGTAGTAGTAGTAGTAGTAGTAGTAGTAGTAGTCTTTATAGTGCCTTTGTCTCGACACTTCATATCTTTTTTTTTCATCTCCCCCTTTCTCTTCTCTCCCTCTGTCTCTAGATCGCTTCCACACTTCTCAGCACCATTTCTCCATCTTCCGATCCTCCTCCTGGTAACCAAGGACCCCTTCCATCGGGTCCTGTTTTCCACGCTCCCTTCTCAAAACCGTCAGCCATTCTTCTCTCCACTCTTCATACAACCCACACTCCAACAAAACGTGCCTCTCATTCTCTTCCTTCCCACAAACACACTTCCTATCCTCCTTCTCATACTTCCAGCGCACAATTTCATTATTCCTTACCGTCAAGCTATTCCCCCTACACATCATCCTAACTTTCGCTCCATCTGAACCATCTACATATTTTTCCAACTTCCTGCTTTCTGACTTCTCCTCACGGTATCTTTTTAGTCTTTCACTTTCCTGTATCTTTTTTCTCCAATGTATAATTTATATAAAAAATATATGTCTATGTTATAAACATTATCTTTGGGCTTTATGAAAGTAGCGCCATTTATAAAACGTTATTTTATTACCGCTTCGCTTTGTCAATTAAATTATCACTTATTTTAATCGTAATTTTTTTATTATATTTCAAATTTGTTATTACTCAATAATTTACGTACTCAATTCTTATATTATTTCAATTGACTGTTAATTTATAAAACTCATTTGTTGTTAATATACAGTTCTATTTTACTGTTTCATTTTATGATCAATTAATTTTTTTAGATAAATGAAAATAAAAACTTTAATTATTTCAAAAACGAAAACAAAAATAAAAACTTTATTTATTTTTAAAACGAAAACGAAAATAAAAACTATAATAATTTTCAAAACGAAAACGAAAATAAAAACTATAATTAATTCCAAAACGAAACTGAAATAAAAACTATAATTATTTTATGAAACGAAAATAACACTGATATAAATAAATATATATATAATATATATATATATATATATATATATATATATATATATATATATATATATATATATATATATATATATATATATATATATATATATATATATATATATATATATATATATATATATATATATATATATATATATATATATATATATATATATATATATATATATATATATATATATATATATATATTCATATATATATATATATATATATATATATATATATATATATATAGGGTTAAGATATTTATCAGTTTCGAGTTTCTGTTTTACCGGAATCGAGTGATTTTTAAATGTTTAATAAAATATTTAAAAACGAATTTCTTATTATACTTTCGGCTGCTCCGATAAGAGGTAGTCACAGAGAATGAATTATTTATAATATAAATTTTATATGCTTTCCTTTTTCTTTTCAATAAATCAATCAAATCTAAGAGCTCTCTTCATGTTTTTTTAACCATCTCTGTACTTCAGTATCGGTTCAAAAAAGACTAAGTCCATAATTATTTTTAATAAAGTTCATAGGATTCCTTAAAAGTCCATAAATACTTCTTCCTAGTCCGTTAAAACCTTGAACAAAGTTTAGGGCTCTGTTGATAATTTCATCATAGTTTATAAAACATTTACAAAGCAATTTTACCGTGAACAAAATGCCTAAAAACAAGGCGACAGCTTTAAGTTTGTTTGTTGAGATGGTTGTGAAACCACAGAAGTATGCCCAGGACGGAAAGCATCGAAAAGTTAAGGACCTGGTGCCCGAAGCTTATGAACTCTTCAAGGTATCCACTAATTCATAAAACTATCAAAAATATGTTGATTTAATTCAAGATTTTCATTTAAAAAGATGATGCCATCTTTTTTTATTTATTGATTATTAAGAAATTAATAATTGATTAATATTTGATTATTTCTAATATTTAAAAATACTTTTCATATTAAGAATGTTTTTTTTCCAGAACCTTTCACCCGAGCAACAAGAATATTACAAAAATATGGCTAAAGAGAAGCAAGTTAGCAAAAAAAAAGTGGTTGAAGTGCAGGCTGTGCAGCAGGTTTCCCTACAACACTTTGCTTTTTATTGGCATTTGTTATTTTTATTATTTATTATTTACTATTTATCATCTTTGCATAAGCGTGTCTAATAGCCAAGTGAATGACTCAATCTAATATAAAATGATGGTTATGGTAATGATGGCAGACGGGCATAAATGAACAGCTGATGTCGGCCGAGTGGAAGAAAGCAATCAATCTCTACCTTGACAAATGTCCATCTATTGAAGGTCTGACCGCATGCCTTAGCTAGCATCCACCATTGTTAAATTGCTTCATCATCCATCCATTCTGAATTATGCACAATGACACATGACAATGTATACTCATCTGCATTGTTGTATTGTTTGACGGCAATTGCATCCCATATTTGATAAGATGATAACTATAACGTTGTACTGTACCACCACCAACACCACCAGCACCACCATTAGCACACCACCACCACCACACAGAGCTGAAACAGCACAAGTTCCACATAGCTGGAGTGCAGTATGCCTTGCGAACAGAGGAAGGAGATTACCTTCCCCTGGAGTTTGGAGTGGTGCAATGGTCCATGCAGACCGGCATCCATGACTCATTCCATACTTTCGTCAACCCTGGTTTGTTTGTGTGTGTGTTTATGTGTGTGTGTGTGTGTGTGTGTGTGTGTGTGTGTGTGTGTGTGTGTGTGTGTGTGTGTGTGTGTGTGTGTGTGTGTGTGTGTGTGTGTGTGTGTGTGTGTGTGTGTGTGTGTGTGTGTGTTTGTGTGTGTGTGTGTGTGTGTGCGTGTGTGTTTGATCTTTTCTACCATCATCATTTCCTTCAGGTAAGATCCCTCTAGGATATGGCTTCCAGGTACAATCACATGGTATGTCTTATCATTATCATCTTCTTATTCATCATCCTCATCCACATCCTACCCATGCATCCACAACCACACCAACACACCACCACTACAGGCAAGGACACTCACCAAATCGAGGAGGAGCAGTTTGACGGCCTACCCAGCAACTATGAGGACCTCTGGCACCAACTCATCTCCCTCATCTCCATCCAGGGAGCCCTCCATCCAGTCTACTGCCTGGTTCAACTTTCATTGCTTTATTAATTATTGTTTACTTGGCGCTATAATAAATAAACATCATCATCATCATCATAATCGTAACGATTTCTACATGCTTTTATCTCAAAACACTCTCTCCCACAAACTCTCCTTTCCCAGAATCCCCCTTTATACAATTTACCTTCCCCAACAAACCCCTTTTTCCACAAACCATTTTTTCTACAAACTCCCCTCCCTCTACAAACAAACCATTAATTATCATTATCACTCCACAACTCCACCATCATCACCACATCACCCCCTCCCCCCCTCTTACCATCACAACGACCCCCGCAGAAGAAGAACATAGGCCAGGTGCGGGGGTGCCTGCAATGGTTGGGTACCCAGGCGTGGGGGGGCAGGCAGATCTTGGTCCTCCCCATTGAGGAACTCATCTTGCAGCTCTTTTCCGTTCTGGGTGCATCTACTTTCCCACGCGCCATCACCTCCCTCCTCACTTCCGTTCGTCTCGAACACCTCAGTGATACTAAGTTTGTCTAGATGTGTTTGTGCGTTTGTCTTGTAATGATTGGAAGGCCATCATTATCTTTCTCATTATCATTTTTGTTATATCACCATCACCATCATCATTAACATCATCATCGCTTTCACCATCATCATTATCATTACCATCATCATCGTTTTCATCTTCATCAATATCATGCCATCATCATTGTTTTTATCATCATTATCATCATCATGGAATTCCTAGGTGCGACCTCCACAGCGGTCAACCTTCGGAACACTGTGCTATTGGCCACGCCAAGATGATAAGGTTACACCACACACACACACATACACACACACACACACATACACACACACACACACACACACACGCACACACACACACACACACACACTCAGTTACTTGTCTTCCGAGGTACTGAGTGAGTTCTTTGGCTTCGAGATCAGTCTCAGACACATCCCTGACCAGGGTGCCACCTTCTACAAAGTGTGTCCCCCCAAACACGAGCCCAGTTGGTTGGGTGGAGGGGTGGAGTGGTGAGGGTTGGGTGGATGGAGGGGTGGAGTGGTGAGGGTTGAGTGGAGTGGGGAGGGTTGGGTGGGTGGAGATGTGGAGTGGTAAGGGTTGGGTGAGTGGGTGGAGAGGTGGAGTGGTAAGGGTTGGGTGGGTGGGTGGAGAGGTGGAGTGGTAAGGGTTGGGTGGAGGGTTGGAGTGGTGAGGGTTGGGTGGGTGGGTGGAGAGGTTCATGGAAAGAGGTGGTTGAGTGGTTTGGTGAGGATGGGTTGTGGAGTGGTGAACCAGGCTCACGCTTTATCATAATTACCATCATCAATCAGCATCATTATCATCATCAATCAGAATCATCATCATCATTAATCAGCATCATTATCATCATCAATCAGCATCATTACCATCATCAATCAGAATCATTATCATCATCATTCAGTACCATCATCATTAATCAGCATCATTATCATCATCATCAGCTAAAAAAATTACAAAAACATTTTTTTCAAGGCACAAACAATGACGCAGAGGAAGAAGAAGAAGAAGGGAAGGATGATTCAAGTGATGATGATGATGCCGCAGGCGACAACAGTTTCATGAAAGTAAATGATTTTACGTCGTCTGACTTTGAAGAGTTCACCACCAAGAAGAATAAGAAGAACAGAGGCTGTGATAGCAACTATGATGCTAGAAGTGTGAGGAGTGGCACTAGCGACAGCAGCAGTAGTTACCACCACAGTAGACACAACGCCACTGGAGGCTGGGGTTATGACGACGCTAGACAACGAGGCTTCAACAGAGGAGCGTCCACAGGTTGTTGCTGCTGTTGCTGCTGATTTGCTTTTTTTATCTTCTCCCATGAATATTTAACTTTTTATTTTATTTACTAATTAGATCAACTATTTATACATTTCCATTCACCATTGGTGCATTTTATTTATTTTCTTTATTTTCGTCGCCTTGAAACGCTACATTTTGGCCTCAACAGGCTTCCAGAGGGATAGGGGCTTCCAGAACAACCATTACGGTAACGAACAACAGCACAACATCAATAGCAACAACAGAAATCACAACAATAACAACAACAAGTATTCTGGTGCTCCTCACAGGGGTGCATGGGGGGGTGCTCCAAGATCTGATTCAAGACCCGGTTACAACTCTTCCCAGGTTACTATCTTTTATTCTTCCTCCATCACTTCAGTCTCTGGGATTTTTACTGTTGTTTCTCAGTGCGGTTTATCAGTTGATACAAACTTTCGTAGAATTGGTCCAAGATTACTTAATGTAGATTAAATCCATGACGGTCTTTTGATTATCATTGTTTTTGAATGCATTTTCCAACGGAAACAGAGCGATGGTGTCTGGAGGGGTGGCCACAACAAGCAACAAGACGTTCGCCAAAGCAACTACAACAGAAGTTACGGAGAAAACAACAACAATAATCAGAGGTACTTCAACAACAAGTACACAGCCACTTCACCATCCCATCATGACGACTAGAACAACAACAACAATCAGTAGGAGTCCTCCTATTGGTCTTCAAGCTTATTTCGGAAACTGAACCTAGGCAAAAGAGTGATTACTACATATACTCTTTGTGTTTTGTTGCTCTTGAAAACTTTGATACTCGGTCTAAATCTTTCCACCGTATTTTTGATTTTATGACAGTTTTTTGTTAATGGTTCACTGAATATGAAAGTATTAATTTGTTATCAATGAGTTCTATGGTTAGGACGTTGAAATGCTCTGAACAGAGGTTCTTTTTGACGACGAGGACCACTTAGAGCGACTAGCATCTTTGCTTGCGAACTTCATAAAATAAGTAAAAGCTCTAGTTTTTATTTTATTTCATTGTACAAGTGTTATCGATACAATGCTAAACCCATAGGTCGTGTGTTCGATTCTGACACTTGTCGATTTTTACAGAATGGTGGTTACGTAAGCTTCTGGATACTGGATAATATTTATTTTAATATATTTTCGCACTTTTTAAATACGAATACTGATCAAAATAATTTATACATAATGATCACTTGAATGTAACTATTAGTTTTATTTTTTTCTTATAAATACTAGTTTTGAGTTTATTTTTAAAACCCTATAATATTAATCAAATAAAAAAAATTATTTCTGAAAAAAAATTAGTAGAAAAAAATGTCAATTTTAAATTATGCTCTGGATAATGTAACTCTCGATTAACTTTTGGACTTTAAATTTAAATGCCTCCAGGATTAGGTTCATGTGATAATCAAACCACTGGGTTTACGTATATATGTAATAGACTCTATTAAATAGAGAGTTATTAAAACGTGAAAAACTTAATTCATCAATAATTCAAATAATTATTTAATTATATATGTTTGGAGTATTTCATTCTGAATATCAACTATTTTGAAGATATTGAACAATACTATTATTAGGTAGTTGCACGGATTTTTTATTTTCACTTTTTTGAGTTTTAATTATTATTTTCTGAAAAAGGAGTTTAAAACATAAAAAAATTTTCTAATACGTAAGCATTAACATCAAAATCTTCACCACACTCGCTGCTCTTTCTTTCCATTGTAGATGAATTGCGTTCAATTGTGAGAATCTGCCAAGAAAATTAGTTATAAATGTTTTAAATTATCAATCAATATTCAAAAATATAATAATTGCAAGGATGGATATTAATTTCAAGAAAAAAAAATATTTCCAGCTTCACCACAAAAGACAGAATATCTGATAAAGTTATGCAAATTTGACCAATTTGTTATCGAGCATCAACTTTGAAAGCAAATATATCGGCTAATATGGACTTTCAATCAATGAAATTATTCAAATCACATTGTACAAGGATGAATATCAATTTCAAGAATAAAAAAATATTTCCATCTTCACCCCAAAAGGCAGAATAAGGCTAAATTGAAAAGACATAAATAAAGAAAAACCACTCACCTCCAAAGCAAATTTCTCTTCCCACGTGCAACCTAGGAATTATATAGACAAACCAAATTGTTCTCCTATCTATCCTGAACAAATTGATGTACCCCATGACTAGATAAGCAAAAGTGACATTTCTTAAAATAATATAAACGAAACACAGTATTTCCAGGCGAAGGCTCGCTATTAAGTTGATAGCGAGCCATCGCTTATACTATAAGCCTTATAGCATATACACAAGTGACTAGCATTGTCCTATCAGCGCGATTTAATACAATTTAAAGGGCCATGCAACTAGCTAACTATTATTGTTAATATTTGTATTCTATCAGAACAAAATGGATAACACGACGTACAAGATACTATTTCTGGTTGCAATCTTCCTCTTCACTCTTATTGCTTTTATTCCTTTTCTCTACGTTCATTTCAGAAAAAAGGATGAATCAATAACTGAGTTAGTATTATTCAAATGTATTCAAATAAAATTCATGTTAGTAAAATGTTTTTATATTAAAAATACCTTATGTTTTATCTAAAATGTTATACTTAAACTTTCATCATTGCTCTCTTCAATCCCATTGAAGACTCCAGAGCCTGGCCATGAGAAGGAAGAGAAGGATGAGGAAGAACATAGTTAGTCTGTTAAACTGCTTTGCATCTGGAGTCTTTTTGTCTGTCTGCTTCATGGACATATTGCCTGAGGTAGAGGAGAAGATGGAGGGTTGGATGGAATCGAGTGCTCATTTCAGAGGCTCCAAGTTCCCCCTCTCACAATTCTTTGTCATTGTCGGTTTCCTGCTGCTCCTCATCATCGAACAAGTGGGCATTTTATGTGTTTGAATGTATTTATTAATAAAATATTTTACAAATAATGATCTTCAATCTTTAAACATTAAAATTTCAGTTAGCAAACTTTTGCAAGAAAGGCAACTCTCACAACCCATTCCACTACGACCACGGGCACCACGAAGTTGACTCCTTCATCTCATCCACCACATCCAGCATTCTCTCACACGATCATCATCACCACAACCACCATCAGCACCACCCTCATCCTCCCACACAAAGCACCAACCCTCCCAGCTTCTTCAGCAGGTCAGCAAACTTCGGCACAGTGCCGAGGGGCATCAACGACCAAGATGCCAACGTCAGCATCCTGCACAGACTTCACGACAGACTAACCGAGTCAGAACCCCTTTTTGGCAGGATGGGTGGTGCTGATGATGATGACGCCAACATTCTAGAAGAGGAGGAGCTGGAGAAGGTGGAGAAGTCGACAGACCCTTCTGCTCACTCACACTTCCGCTATGTGATGCTGGCAGTGGTGTTGTCGGTTCACTCGATCTTTGAAGGACTCTCCCTCGGCCTCGAGACGAACATCTCCACTGTGGTTCATCTCTTTGCCGCCATCGCCCTGCACAAGTCGGTGGTGGCCTTCTCTCTGGGTGTTAACATGGTGCAGAGTGGCCTCGGCTACTGCTCCATGGCCACCTCCCTCTCCATTTTCTGCCTCGCCTCTCCCCTCGGAGGCATCATTGGGTTTGTGACCCTACTCAGCAGTGCTCATTTGTCTATTAAACATTGAATATTCATTCCAAAGTCGAATTTTAAAGTATTAAATCACTAAAGAATATTTTAATATTAAAATTTCAAGTGGATAACTGATATACGATCCCACGGTGAATACAGAATCTGCGTAGAGATAGGCACGGTGCAGACTGGAGTGACAGCGGCACTCATAGGACTGCTCCAGGCTCTGGGCTGTGGCTCCTTCATCTACATCGTCTTCTTCGAACTGCTGCCACACGAATTCTTCACATACCGCAAACAACCAAGCTCTTTTCTCAAAGTTCTGTTTCTTGTCTTAGGCTTAACTGTATTAAGTGTTTTAATGCTTTTTGGTCCAGTTTAATTCTAAATATTTCTAGTCGATTTTTCGAATTGTGCATCCCTGTTTTTAAACCTTGCTAAGTTCGTTATGTTGTTTAGTTCGCGAATCCTTTGATCGAGTGTGTATATTGAATATACACTATATTTGAAGCAATCGGGAAGGACGATTTCTTCATTTCTTATGACTTAAATTTTTAAGTTCGAATAAAAATCACCTAACACTTCACTGGCTAGGCGCAGAATGAGTGCTTATTTGAGGTATCTGTCATTGACCTTTCGAAACTGGGGTAGATTTTCAATAGAGACTCCAAATGAAAATGAAACACAAGAAGAAGTATTAGAGACAGCCACTAATGAAGAGGTTCAGAATCAAGAGGAAATGGAGGAGAACTTGGTAGCACTGATTGACGATCCAGGTTTGTTTGAGTTGACGGAGACGATAAACCCTCTGGATTCTTTCATTCCTTATCGGATAAGGGATGGGATAATGCAGATGGTGTTCTATGGCTTCACTGAACGACATGTTGAATGCTACTCGAAGTTCGTCAGACTGTTCATCGAGTATTCCCTCCTGTTACAGGTGAGATCATCGATTGGAAAAAATAATGATTAAATTGAAATGTTCAAAAAGGTAAAATAAGAATTTTAATATTTTTAAAAACATTTTGTAGTTCATTAAAAATTCAAATGCTCTTTTCTTCCCAGGCCTTCCTTTGTTTCTCGCTCTTGTGCCAAATCCACTACTCATACGTGCACCACCCGATCAACTGCTTCCCCGAACTCAGCAACCATCTGAACAGCCACACCCTCGTCTCCATCAAACTCACTGACAACCGCGACACGTTTACCTTCAAGTTCAACAGGCCACAACTCTTTGACGACAACTACTTCAAAGTCATCAGCAATATCGAGAAGATGTTTGTAGGGGGTGAAGAGGAGGAGGAAAAGGAAGATGAAGATGATGATCAGATGAATCGTGATGCCCAGTGGAAGCTCAATGCAAACTCATCTCTGCAATGTCGTCTTAAATTCAAAAGTATTTTGCAATTTTATATTTATTCCATTTTTAACAATTCTATGTTAATTTGAATAATTTGCATTTAAGCATTCATCAATGCACTAATACATGCACCCACATATGCAAGAATTCATGCATCCATAAATTCATCTATGTATCCATACATATAGCCATGCATCTATCCATCCATATAGCCATGCATCTATCCATTCATATAGCCATGCATCTATCCATCCATATAGCCATGCATCTATTCATCCATCCATCTATGCATCTATCCATTCATTCATCTATCCATCCATGCATCTATCCATCCATCCATTCATCTATCCATCCATGCATCTACCCATTCATACACACATCCATCCATGCATCCATGCATGCGCACATACATGCATGCATGCACACATACATACACACATGCACACAACAGGCGTTCCAGGCCGACTAGAAAAGGGCTTGATGGTGCTGAATCGACTGCTGAATCTGCCATACGCCATGCCCTACTACCTCTTCCGTTACTACATGAATCTAAATGAAATTATCTTCTTCAGTTAGTCAGCTGGAAGAATGAATGATGGATGCATGAATTGGTACATTGATGAATGGATAAATTGGTGCATTGGTGGATGAATGAATTAATGGATAAATTGGCGGATTGATAAATACCTTAGTGAGATAGTGGATGTATGGTGAATAGTACCAATGGTTAATTGGTGGGATAATGGATGAATGGATGAATGAATTAATTGATAAGTTTGCGGATTGATAAATACCTTAGTGAGATAGTGGATGTATGGTGAATAGTACCAATGGTTAATTGGTGGGATAATGGATGAATGGATGAATGAATCGTGAATGGTAGGATAATGAATGATGGATGGATGGATGGTAGGATAATGAATGATGGATGGGTGGATGAATGATCGATGTTAGGATGATGAATAGTGAATGAATGGTGGATGAATGAATGCACGAGCAGAGAAGGAGAGGAAGGTGACGAGTGTGACCTTCTCGACGGAGGAGGGTCTATTGTACATGAGTGCTTCCTCCCTCCACCAACTCAACATCTCTCTCCTCAACATCCACCTCAGTATGGGGGGGTCTGTATTGGTGGGATGTAGGGGGAATGTGTATGTTGGGGTATCGTGGGATGTGTAGCATTAAATTAATTATGAAGATTATTTGATTTTTATTTAAATTCATTTTGATATAATATACAAGCGGTTTAAAACTGTTTTATGAATAAAATTGATTGAAAAGCGTTTTTATATTGATAAGGCGCTATATAAATGTGTTTTGAATGATTGAATGATTGATTAGAATGTTATATTCACCATATAATATAGTCTATATTACATAGACTATGCAATAGACTGTAAAGTATGGCGGGTTCTATTTAGTGAGCAATGGCGCTATGCAGACTGATCGATACTAAATTGATTTTCAAAGTTTGTCTTATTTTCTATTCAATTAAGACTTTATTGCTCACACTTATTACGTACTTCACCATGCCATTCAGCCAGTCATTGCCATTCACTTCCGTTATGTTTGAACCAATGTATCATGCATTCATGCATTGACCCCATTCACAACCGCTATTAATGCCTCTATGCTTTTTCTAATCACCACATTCCATGCACCCATGCTATCTCTACCCACTCTATGCATTCATGTACTTTCTACCCCCTTTCCCTCTAGCCTAACCTATCCTTCTCCTCTCCCCCTAACCCACTCAACCCTTAACCTACCCACTTCCCTAACACATCATTTTCCCCTAAACCTTACCCTCCCCCAATCCCTCTTCCTAACCCACCCTACTCCACCCATCACTTTCACCCCTACCCCACCCATCACCTTCACCCCTACCCCACCCATCACCTTCACCCCTAACCCACCCATCCCCTTCACCCCTAACCCACCCATCCCATTCACCCCTACCCCACCCATCATCTTCCCACCCCTACCCCACCCATCATCTTCCCACCCCCCCCCCCCCCACCAACAGACCCCCTGACGAACCACTGCTTCGGCACAACGGCCTTCCGTAGGGTCTTCATGGACGAGATGTTCTCATCGTCTGACGTCATCATGGTCTCGCTAGAGAGGCTCCTCCCCCTGCAAGAGGGACGTCCTGCAGGTGGTTGGTTGGTTTGGGGGTGGCGAGGGGGGAAGGGTTAGGTGGAGGAGTGGGGGAGGAGTGGGGAGTTGGGTGGGGGTTGATGATGTGGGGGATGGAATGGGAGGGAAGGGTGGTAGGAAGGGTGGGTGCTGTATGGTGTTGGAGGGATGTTGTATGGAGTTGGAGGGGGGTTGTATGGAGTTGGAGGAGGGTTGTATGGTGTTGTATGGTGTTGGAGGCGTGTTGTATGGTGTTGGAGGGGTGTTGTATGGTGTTGGAGGGGTGTTGTATGGTGTTGGAGGGGTGTTGGAGGGGTGGGTTTGGTGTTGTATGCATGGAGTAGGGGAGGGGCGGGGGCAAGTTAAGTCGGTATGTGCGAACAGCTAGTGGATGCTGGAACGACTCTTGGCTGGACCAAATGTTAAGTGGCTTGGAAGCCCTACTGGGTTATACGCCACTATAATAATGCTCGTCCTAATTATTATTATTAACATTATTATTATTATTCTCATTATCATCATCTTTTTTTTATTACGCTCCACAACGACCTGACCTCAGGCTTCTTCAGACTGGGCGACGGCAAGGTGGAGAGGCTGCTGCTGCCCTCCGACGTCAACCTCACCTTCTTGCTTCTGCACGCCTTCAAAATGATCTTCTTTGTGAGTGTTGTTGTTGTGTTGTTGTCGTTGTGTTGTTGTTGTTATTGTAATTGGGGTGAGGTTGTTGTACTGTCGTTGTTTTGAGGTTTTTCGTTGTTGCAATGAGATTCTTGTATCATGGTCGTAGTAAGAATGTTTTATTGTTGTCCCGTGCAGTGAGGTTGTTGTGTTGTTGTAGTGAGATTGTAATGCTGTTGGAGTGTACTTCAACAAGATTACATATTTTCGCTGTGATGATGATGAGGATGAGGATGAGGATGGTGATGATGATGATGAGGATGATGAGGATGATGAAGATGTTTATTTGACATCAATCAGCATGCAACTAAAACTACTGGCGTTCAACTACGCAGGTGTTGTGTGTTTCGACCATTATGAAGAACCTTTACAACAGCTCGCGTAATTTGGGTAGTTTTCAATTCCTTCGATCATTTATTTGGCACTCAAATCTTACTTTTTGTATGTCATTTACACATTCGCCACTTTCTTGGCGTGTGGTCGTTTCATCGGTAGATCAACATTTTTAGGTTAAGAATTTAATTTTTTTTGACAACCATACAAGTGCCGTCAACGCCAAAACTACAATCAGTACAGTAAATACAACTGCCACTCTCACCACAACAACAATATCAGTCCTCACAATCACAATAAAAACTACCACTACAACAACAACAACATCAAATTTCACAACCACAACTACCATAACAACAACTACAACATTAATAATTAAAAAAACAAAAAAATTATCTTCACAACAAAAAATACAACTGCAACAACCACTACAACAACAACAACTAAAACCAAAACAACAAGAACAACTACAACAACAATACAAACTTTCACAACAACAACAACTAAAATACAAACTTTCACAACAACAACAATAACAACAGCAACTACAATACAAACTTTCACAACAACAACAACAACAGCAACTACAATACAAACTTTCACAACAACAACAACTACAACAACAATACAAACTTTCACAACAACAACAACAGCAACTACAATACAAACTTTCACAACAACAACAGCAACAACAATACAAACTTTCACAACAACAACAACAACAACAACAACAATAGTCGAGGCTCCCACGGGCTTCACCCCCTCCTCGAACGCACTCATCCACTTCGGCATGTCGCTCTGTGCAGTCTATGGTGAGTTGTCTTCATTATTATGATTCCAAGATGATGAGGATGAGGATGATGATGATGATGATGATGACGACGATGATGACGACGATGATGCTGATGACGATGACGATGATGATGATGATGGCTTGATAATTCCACCGCCTACCACCACCATCAAGGCCTGCGGTTCTTCCGACTGACGGTGGATCACTGGGTGGCCGCCTTCTTGATCTTCCTCATCTGGTTCGCTGAGCAGTACTTTAGCATCTGTTGCCGAACCAACCTCTCCCGGAGGAACTGGCCTAAGTTCGTTCCTTGGTTGTTTGTGGTTGTTGTGTTATTGGTGGAGTGTGGTTTCTGCAGTGTGGGGGTTGTTGTGTGGTTTCTGCAGTGTGGGGGTTGTTGTGTGGTTGTTGTTGTGTGGTTGTTGTTGTGTGGTTGTTGTTGTGTGGTTGTTGCAGTGTTGTGGGGGTTGTTGTGTGGTTGTTGCAGTGTGGGGGTTGTTGTGTGGTTGTTGCAGTGTGGGGGTTGTTGTGTAGTTGTTGCAGTGTGGGGGTTGTTGCAGTGTTGTGGGGGTTGTTGTGTGGTTGTTGCAGTGTGGGGGTTGTTGTGTGGTTGTTGCAGTGTGGGGGTTGTTGTGTGGTTGTTGCAGTGTGGGGGTTGTTGTGTGGTTGTTGCAGTGTGGGGGTTGTTGTGTAGTTGTTGCAGTATGGGGGTTGTTGTGTAGTTGTTGCAGTGTGGGGGTTGTTGTGTGGCTGTTGCAGTGTGGGGGTTGTTGTGTAGTTGTTGCAGTGTGGGGGTTGTTGCAGTGTGGGGGTTGTTGTGTGGTTGTTGCAGTGTGGGGGTTGTTGTGTAGTTGTTGCAGTATGGGGGTTGTTGTGTAGTTGTTGCAGTGTGGGGGTTGTTGTGTGGTTGTTGCAGTGTGGGGGTTGTTGTGTAGTTGTTGCAGTATGGGGGTTGTTGTGTAGTTGTTGCAGTGTGGGGGTTGTTGTGTGGTTGTTGCAGTGTGGGGGTTGTTGTGTAGTTGTTGCAGTGTGGGGGTTGTTGCAGTGTGGGGGTTGTTGCAGTGTGGGGGTTGTTGTGTGGTTGTTGCAGTGTGGGGGTTGTTGTGTAGTTGTTGCAGTATGGGGGTTGTTGTGTAGTTGTTGCAGTGTGGGGGTTGTTGTGTGGTTGTTGCAGTGTGGGGGTTGTTGTGTAGTTGTTGCAGTGTGGGGGTTGTTGCAGTGTGGGGGTTGTTGCAGTGTGGGGGTTGTTGTGTGGTTGTTGCAGTGTGGGGGTTGTTGTGTAGTTGTTGCAGTGTGGGGGTTGTTGTGTGGTTGTTGCAGTGAGGGGGTTGGTGTGGTTGTTGCAGTGTGGGGGTTGTTGTGTAGTTGTTGCAGTGTGGGGGTTGTTGCAGTGTGGGGGTTGTTGTGTGGTTGTTGCAGTGTGGGGGTTGTTGTGTAGTTGTTGCAGTATGGGGGTTATTGTGTAGTTGTTGCAGTGTGGGGGCTGTTGTGTGGTTGTTGCAGTGAGGGGGTTGTTGTGTGGTTGTTGCAGTGTGGGGGTTGTTGTGTAGTTGTTGCAGTGTGGGGGTTGTTGTGTGGTTGTTGCAGTGTGGGGGTTGTTGTGTGGTTGTTGCAGTGTGGGGGTTGTTGCAGTGTGGGGGTTGTTGTAGAGTGGGGATTGTTGCAGTGTGGGGGATTGTTGTAGTATGAGTTGTACTGTTAGTTGTGGCGGTTCTTGGAGGGATAGAAGGAACGTTTTATAACGCTTTATGGCCATCATTACTTGAATCTTAATTCACCGTCAACAACCACAACTCTTCAAAATCAACATTAACAATCAACATTTCTCAACAACAACAACAACCACTACAACTTTCCAACAACTAAAACTCTCTACAACCCCACAACACAGGTTCTTCTTCTTGTACTTCATCTCCTTCTACCTCTACTACGTCCACTTCAACGGCAAGTTCCGCTTCCTCGTCCTTCTCACCGAGTGGCTCTTCATCCAGGTACTACTACTACTACTACTACTACTACTACTACTACTACTACTATTACTACTACTACTACTACTACTACTACTACTACTACTACTACTACTACTACTACTACCACTACTACTACTACTACTAATACTACTACTACTACTACTACTACTAATACTACTACTTCTACTACTACCACTACCACTTCTACTACTACTACTACTACTACTACTACTTCTACTACTACCACTACCACTTCTACTACTACTACTACTACTACTAATACTTCTAATAATAATAATACTTTTACTATCATCGCCATCACTACCTCTCAGCATTCCATGTTCTACTTCTTCCACCGATTCGAACTGCCCAACATCATGAACGATTACACTCGTCCACCCACTCCCCCCACCCCATCTCCTCCCCCTTCTTCGGCTGGTCATGATAATGGTGCTAGCGCAGATAACTACAATGATGATGCCGATAGTAATATTAATCTTAATGATCATGACAATGGAGATAGTGATTATGATGATGATGATGGAGATAGTGATTATGATGATGATGATGGAGATAGTGATTATGATGATGATGATGGAGATATTGATGATGATGATGATGGAGTTAGTGATGATGATGATGATGGAGTTAGTGATGATGATGATGCGAATAGTGGTAATAGTAATGATATCAGTGATAATGGCGATGGTAAAGATGATAATGTTCACGATAAAAATCAACATAATCTGGCTGATGGGGACAACAATTCAGGAAATATGGTCAGCGACACAATGGGTGGAAGTGATAATGATAAAAAAAGTAATTTAATAAATGAAACTGTCGTAAAGAATTGTAGCAGGGAAGTTCCTTCTCGAAACCATTTGACTGAAAAACAAAGCAACAAAAAGGCACTTGAAAACAACTTCGACAACAACAACAACAACAATACAATTTTCCACAACAAAAACAACAACAACGTTGACAACAATAACTCCCACAACACCAGCAACACTTCAATCAGCCTTTAATGACACTCAAAGAGCCGCTAATGAGAGATTTGTATGCTCTTGTGTGTGTGTGTGTAGGTGTGTGTGTGTGTGTGTGTGTGTGTGTGTGTGTGCGTGTGTGTGTGTGTGTGTGTGTGTGTGTGTGTGTGTGTGTGTGTGTGTGTGTGTGGGTGTGTGTGTGTATGTGTGTGTGTGTGTGTGTGTATTAATGTGTGTTTGATTAAGTGGTTTTAAGTTATAGAGTGCAAGCAGGCACACCCTCTCAAACGACTTCGACTTTTTTCGAGACTGTCCAGCCAACACCATCAGCCCATCATGAAACTGTGTACATTAAATGACTACGTTACATCACTCAGCAGTGATAATGACAACACGTTGCCTTCATCGCTTGTTACAGCAGACCATGCCGGTGTTATCTCTCTTTCATGCATGCACTGCATTTCTTCACACCTTTCTACCTTCCATTACGTTAGTTTCGTAAGTGATTCTCTCCACTTAGACTTCCCTCTCTCTCTGGCATTCGTTATTTGTATATATACTTACTACCAGAACAGATTTTTTAGTTATCTGCCCGAGCTGTTGTTTGCCATTTCCTCCTTGTCTAATTCTTGCTGGAACAGGCTTATAGGTCATGGTAATGGTAATGGTGATTTTGGTGAGGAAGATGATGATAATGATGAGTAAGATGATGATAATGATGAGTAAAATGGTGGTAATGATGAGTAAGATGATGATAATAATGAGTAAGATGATAATGATGGAAGGCTCAGGACCCATAGAAAATCAGGTTTTTAAAGTTTGAACCTTACTTTAGAAGCTCCTTACGTTTCCTTCAAGGGTGCTGATTGCTCCTAGAATTTGTTTACTAACTCGTTTTGCTGGAGCCCCCTAGCGAGCGTTTTTATTTTAAGTATTAAAAGTTCTTTTCTGCTGCACCATTTGTTGGGAAATCAGCATAATTTATATCCATATTTATATAATATATTAAGATAAGTTTGCAACAAGAACGTCTAAGCCATCAGCTCTTTATTGAGAAGCATATGTACATTGTACAAATCGCCTAAAAAGTAAAATACAAGAAATGTACACGCACAACCGGTCTGCATGGGAACAGTGTTGTCTTCTAGCAGGCTCTGAGAAGCACTTAAGCACTTGATGATTTGACCAGGATATTCAACCCATGAATGCAGCACCAAGACATCGCCCAATACTGCAACAACCAGCGATATTAAAGTATTCCGCCCTTTGCTACTAATGATGGTGATAATAATAATAATACTGCTTTTAGAATTAAAATAATTTTTATATTTATTTCAATAAAACATCATAATAATTCAATGATTTCTATCGCATAACTGCTGCTAAACAACCATCATTATTGAAGCACCCTACCCCATCTCATCACTACTGCTACTTATCTCCCCAACCACCATGACTACTACCATCATTACCATCACGACAACCACCATGACTACTACCATCACAACAACAACCAGCCCAGCACCGCCTATCTCCTTTAACCTTCCCATCAATTAAGACTATCGGTGTCAGAGGCGTCTTCGTGTAGTGTGTGGTTGGAGCCACTGCTCACCATGCAGTCATAGTGCGTGAGCGCCTGGAGGTTGTTCTGCAGGAAAACGCTGTCAGCGTAGAAAGACTCTGTCATGATGTCAGACATGTCGCACTTTGACAGCAACTCCATCACGTCGTCGCCCTGTTGTTGTGTCTGTGTGGTGGTCGTTGTGGTGTTTTTGTGGTTGTGGTGGTGTTGTAGTTGTCATTGTAGTAGTGGTGGATGCCATGGTAATAGTAGTAGTAGTGGTTGTTATGGTAATCATAGTAGTAGTTAGTAGTGGTGTTTGTGAGGGTATTGTTGGTAATAGTAGTAGTAGTGGTTGTGTAAGATTTAGCTAAGAGGCTTTGAGGCTTTTTCTCGGTTTAAATAAAAGAACCTGTCAAAGCTTCAAATAAGTTATTTTCCAAACATCCCAAACCACTCACGGAAAAACTAAATATCCAAGGCCAAACAAGCACCTTGGAAGGAGGGTAGTTGTCCCTCAAGGAGACATCGAGGTGTTCCTTGGGGAGGTCTGAGGGGTGGCAGGCCTGTGTGGAAGTGCCAGAGCAAGCATTCGTTGAGTCTTGGCTGTTCTCGCGTCTCTTGGAAGAAGTGGTGAACTTCATCGAAGCGAGCAGCTGCTGGTTCTGTCGTTTGGTTTAATTTATTTAATTATTTTCTATTTTTTAGTGAAACAATGCTGGCTGTGAACAAGTGTTTAAATCTTCAAGATCCTTCACCTCTGACCCAATCTTGCCACTCCAACCCCACCTCGATCTCCAATTCGGCCTTCGACCTCCTGAGAGCGGCCAGGGCCTGGCACTGTTCCGCCTCCTTGATTTTATGCATGATCACCTGCTCTTTGAACTGCCGTCGTCGTGGTGGTAGTGGTGGTGGTAGTATTGGTGGTAATGGTGGAGGTTTGTTGGTGGTGGTGGTGGTGGTGATGGTGGTAGAGGTTTGTTGGTGGAGGTTTGTTGGTGGTGGTGGAAGTTTGTTGGCGGTAGTGGTGGTAGAAGTTTGTTGGCGGTAGTGGTGGTAGAAGTTTGTTGGTGGTAGTAGAAGGGGGTTTTATTTCTGTGGTTGATTGATTCAGAAATGAAACATTACAATCACCAACATCCTCCTCCTCGTCGTCGTCATCACCATCATCACAATCCCCATCGTCACCATGACACACTTGAGTGTGAAGGGCGTCCATCTTGCGTTCATTCTGCTTGAGACTGTTCGCCAACTCCTCCTTCTCCACCTCCGCCCTGGCAAGCCCCTCTTCCAACCTGCCCACCACCTCCTTCAACTTCTTCTCTTGCCGCTTGTATACGTTATTCTGTTGTTGTTTTTGTGCTTTTTGTTGTTGTTGGAGTTGTGGTTGTTCTGGTTATTGATGTTGTGGTTGGGGTTGTTGTTGATGATGTATTTGTTGTAGTTGATTTTTTTGTGGTTGATAATAATATGGTTTTTGTTGATGTTGTGGTGGTTGTTGGTGATATAGTGCTGATGTGGTTGGTGTTAATTATTTTTTTTTAATAAATTTGTTTTGACTTTTTTTAAGACGAACAAAAGCTTTTAATACTTCATCAATCTTTGTGAATGGGTCGATAAATGACATATTTTGCAAAAAAAAATACTGTGGAAATAATCAGGTTTTTCTTTCAACCACCATTACACTGTACAACAGTATACAACTACACAAAACTGCACAACACCATACAACTACCACACATCTCAATACCGTACAAAACTGTACATCTGCCACACGCATCAGTACTATTATAGTCTGATACTGCATAATATAACACTTTACTATAACCACACCACCACAACACAATAAAACTACCACACCAAATTACTTTAAATCCCCATACAACTACTACAACACCACAACACACTAAACCACACACGACACAACACACCACAACACCACACAACTACCACAACTTTCACAATACTGTAAAACAATATACAGCTATCACATTCCCACTACACTAAACCCCTCCCCCTCCAAACAACACACACAACACAAACAACACACACAACACATACAACACACACAACACAAACAACACACACAACACACACAACAACCCCCACGAAACCACCTCTGTTTCCATCTCGATGAGTTTCTGCTTGAGTTCGTTGAGTTCTGACGTCATACAAGTCTCCTTGACCTTGAAGGCCAACAGGGCCTCCTTCACCTCCAAGTACCTCTTCCAGTTTGGTTCGCAAGACTGCTTGGAGCTCTCTATGTCACGCATAAAGTGCTGTGTGTGTGGGGGAAGGGTTTGTGTGTTGTTTGTGTGTGTGTGTGTGTGTGGGGGGAGGGGGTTTTGTGTGTGTGTGTTGTTTGTGTGTGTGTGTGGAGAGGGGTTTGTGTGTGTTGTTTGTGTGTGTGTGTGTGTGTGTGTGTGTGTGTGTGTGTGTGTGTGTGTGTGTGTGTGTGTGTGTGTGTGTGTGTGTGTGTGTGTGTGTGTGTGTGTGTGTGTGGAAGGGGGTTGTGTTAACTTTTAGATGTGTGTGTGTGGAGAGGGCGTTGTGTGTGTTGTTTGTGTGTGTATGTGTGTGTGTGTGTATGTATGTGTGTGTGTGCGTGTGTGGAAGGGGGTTGTGTTAATTTTTAAATGTGTGTGTGTGGAGAGGGCGTTGTGTGTGTTGTTTGTGTGTGTATGTGTGTGTGTGTCTTTATGTGATTTTCTGAGAAGTGTGGTTTGTAGGCGGTTATAATTGCCAATTATTGCACTCCATTCGGCTTGTTAGGGCTTGATTGCAAGCACTGAATACTTCAACACTTTATTAAGTAGTGTCTGATTACTTGTTTTATATATATTTATATGCCTTCGAAAAGGTGATGTTTTTATCTTTTCTACTCGGTTATGATCGTTATAATTGCCATACTCAAAAACACATCAAACACACACACACACACGCACATACACACACACGCACACACACACACACACACACACACACGCACACACACACACACACACACACACACACACATACACACACACACATACAACAAACACACACACACACACACACAAACCTCCCAGTGCTTTTCCAGCTTCTTGACCTTGTTCTGGAGTTCCTTGAATCCTAGGCAGCTTTCCGCCTCTCTCAACTTGCAGGATACCAACTCCTCCTGTAGACGTGCGTGCAATTCGTCGGTCACGTGTTGTTGTTGTTGATGTTGTTGATTTTGTTGTTGTTGTTGATTTTTTTGATTTTGTTGTTGTTGCTTTTGTTGATTTTGTTGTTGTTGCTTTTGTTGAGAAAGATTCGACTGGTGATTTTGGTCGTTGTTGCTCGTTGTGTTCTCGAACTGAGTGAGGTGGGTGAGGGTCGGGGTCAGAGTTGGTGGTGCTCATGCAGGGATGCTATCTCAATATGGAACGTTTTGACTTCAAGTTTGAACAAAATTTATTTCTATTACCACCCACCTGAACAACACCCAACAAAAATCCACCCACCTCAACAACACCCACCTTCACAACGCCCATCTCACCTCAACAACATCACCACCCACCTCAACAACAACACCACCCTCCACCTCAACAACAACACCAACAACCTCAACAACACCACCACCCACCTCAACAACAACACCACCCACCTCAACAACAACACCACCACCCACCTCAACAACACCACCACCCACCTCAACAACACCCACCTCAACAACACCACCACCCACCTCAACAACACCACCACCCACCTCAACAACACCACCACCCACCTCAACAACAACACCACCCATCTCAACTACACCACCACCCACCTCAACTACACCACCCCCCTCAACAGCACCACCACCCACCTCAACTACACCACCACCCACCTCAACAACACCACCACCCCCCTCAACAGCACCACCACCCACCTCAACAACACCACCACCCCCCTCAACAACACCCACCTCAACTACACCACCACCCACCTCAACTACACCACCCACCTCAACAACACCACCACCCACCTCAACTACACCACCACCCACCTCAACTACACCACCCCCCTCAACAGCACCACCACCCACCTCAACAACACCACCACCCCCCTCAACAACACCCACCTCAACTACACCACCACCCACCTCAACTACACCACCCACCTCAACAACACCACCACCCACCTCAACTACACCACCACCCACCTCAACTACACCACCCCCCTCAACTGCACCACCACCCACCTCAACAACACTCAATCGAACTCGATTATCTAGTGAGTTCTTGTTGGCCTGCTCTACCAACTTGTAAATGTCTGTACTCATGTGCGACCTGGTACAACCGCACTGTGTCAATGGGTGAGGGGATGGTGGTCCGTGTCATGGTATACGTTGAATTTGACAATGCATGTAGTCATTTTCAATATATGAAGTGAAAACGACGATGGTCTCTGTAATAACCATAAAATAGAAATAATAAATGAGAGTTAGAGTTAGAATAGGGGTTGAGGTTAGAGTTAGATGTCAGTAGAACTGGCTCTCTCAGGCCATTTTATTTTCCTATTGAATAGCACGCAACAACGTTTGGGTGCACTGGATCAGAGATTCACTCTGATATAAAAACTGTTTGGTCTTGAAGCTCGTCTGGGTTTACGCCATGTTTTATTGCATGTTATTATGAGTTTTAAGTATATAATAATCGTCGATTGGTGCTGAGATTAAATGGGGCAAGCTACATTTTAAGGTCTTAGAACGACTTCAAAAAGTTTTGCAAATTCTTTGATGCTTATAACGACGTCAATGATGATGATGATGATGATGATGATGATGATGATGATGATGATGATGATGATGATGATGACGATGATGATGACGATGATGATGATGATGATGATGATGATGATGACGATGATGATGACGATGATGATGACGATGATGATGACGATGATGATGATGGCGATAAGGATGGCAAGGGTGGGTACAGACTTGTGGGCAAGAGGTGATGTTGGAGTTGATGTCAGTGTTGCAGTAGGAGGAGAGTTCATCCATCCTGTTGCTGAGTCGCCGCTCCGAGTGCAAGTCTTCGCGCAAGGTGGAACACTCCTGTGGTGGTGGTGGTTGAGGTGGTTGATTGTGGTGGTGGTGGTGGTTGAGATGGTTGATTGTGGTGGTGGGGGTTGAGATGGTTGATTGTAGTGGTGGTGGTTGAGATGGTTGAGTGAGTGAGTGGTAGAAGGGGCTTGAAATGGTTGATTAAGTGGGTGGTAGAAGGGATTTGAGTGGGTGGTAGTAGTAGTTGAGTGAATAATTAAAAAGGGGATGAGTGGGAAGAGAATGTAGAGAAAGGGTGGTTAAATGAGTTGGGAGAGGGTGGGTGGGTGGTTGAGTAAATGAGTGGAGAGAAAGAGGGTGTTTGGGTGAGTGGGGGATTGGTTGATTGAGTGGGTAGAAGGAGTTGACGGATTATTCATAAGATGATGAGAGGATGAGGAAGTGGGTGAGTGGTTAGTTATGACGAGTGGACTTTTGAACGCACATTCACACGCGCATGTGGAAAGAAAACTCAACCTCGTCAAGAATCTTCAACTTTTCGAGCAGCAGAACGTTTTCACTTTTGAGTCTCTGCAGACGATCATACAAATCACACATACAAAATCACACATACAAAATCACACATACAAAATCACACTTTCAAAATCCCACATACAAAATCACACATAAAAAATCACACATAGAAAATCACACATACAAAATCACACTCACATAATCACACATTCATACTCATGACACCACAATACACAACCACAACTAACATCATTAGCACTTGACTCATTATTGATTCACAAAAGATTTTCCTAATCGAAAAAGACTGACCTTAAATACACAAGATACTCTTTACCCATTCATCATCATCATCATCATCATCATCATTATTCAATCACTCATTTATTTTTTCATTTATTCATTTATTTATACATATGTTTATTCTTTTTTTCATCCAATCAATCATTCATTCAAGATCATTTAAAAATCAGAACATTTCGATAGACATATAATAACGAATTTCAGCTTAAAACGTAAGTTTAATCCCACGATCTCCGACGAATGCCCCATTATAAGGAATGCACTTCATTTCTCAATTATTTCATTTTATTCAACAATAGCACCAGGCTACCTTGTCTTGGACGCTTTCCAGTGAATCCCTCCTCCTTTGACCCAACCTGGCAGTGATGCGTAGATGGCAACTCAAGAGTGGTCACTGATCAGTGCTCAGTCGGCCACAACGTATTAGTTATTGAGTCAATAATATGGACTGTTCTTTCAATCGATCTTTGTGAATTTTTTACGATTTTTAATTTTCAAGACCGATGCACAGACTCAACACTTCATGCATGTCAAATTCTCATTGACCCCTTTAAAGCAACACAACGGAAAAAAGCAAGTTATCCCAGAGGTAAAGTGAAGTTTCATTTGAAAGATTGCCAAACTATAATGAGGCAATCTTTCAGGAATAACCGACACTCAATACGACTGTAATCTTCAAATCAATAAACACGCGCAAATATATATATATAATTAATTATATATTCATGAGAATTAGTATGGAATGCATGTATAGGGACTGATGCGCAAGTATATGGTGCAGAAACTGATTAGCATACAGCACGGTGCTGCGTGGATGATGGAGCCAATGATAGATCGGAAATTTCCCTGAGTCGATACAGAAACCGGTCTTCATGAATGAGTGAATAAATTAATGAATAAATTAATGAATAAATTAATGAATAAATTAATGAATAAATGGTTATCTCAATGACTAATCATTCATGTTATCAGTCTGAGTGATCACCACAATAGAGGTTGAACTCTTTAAGCGTTTAAAATCACTGTTGCATGATGGAGATTGCCATATTTTAAAAGTTATCATTAGCACATTTAACCGATTGTGATATATTTATATTAGCATCTGGGCGCATTCTTTCAAGAAAGGACCTGCGTTCTCTCACAAAGCTACTCTGGCTCTCTTAATGTGGTTGCCGTTGATCATGCTTTTGAGCCTTTTGCACACATAGACTATGTTTCAGTAGACTCTTTAATGTATATTTTCAATTTTTTCAAGTAGATTTTAATGCTTTAAAAACATCGTTAAGGATTCACGGTGAATGAACAAGTGGTGCAATTCAAAGAGTATCCACCTAACAACCAGCCAAACTAGCCAACCAACCTGGAAAAAAATCTTTTAGCGGTGCTAGCGTCTGCTTCATTGTGGTCTCTCACCATCTTGCTAGTTGCTTTTCCATTACTCAGGATAACAACCATGCTGTTATCTGCATCATTCATCATCCACTGGCCTCTTTCCTTTGCTTTGTTCTATATCTCTTTCTTATCAATAAATATATTTCTTATTAATACATTTTCAGCAAGTCTGCTTTTATTTATTTAATTATATTTAGTGCTACAATAGATTTTCAATCAGTAGGTAATTTAAAAACTCCTAAAACAGTAACAAAACCGCCACAAAATCAGGTAAAAATAATCAATTATAGAACTAAAGAAAGCGAAAAAGAACTGAAACTGGAATAAGTTTTTATTTATTTTAAAATAAATAATTAAGTAATAAAAAAATGGAAAACTCAACAAGCATAAATAAGTACCACTCTAAGATACTCTCCTACAGCTCAACAGCATCAGTTTGAATAATAAGCTGCCTACTCTCATGAATATGCAGTACTTACACAACTAATTGAACCAGCATCCTTTTCAGCCTTGCATTAAGATTATGGGTGCATGTTAACCGCTAGATGTCAGCTAAAATATCACTACACAGTCGTCAGCAAACAATGTTGTGTATGAATCTGAGATCTGCCACTTTCAATGGCAGATCATTAATTTTAAACATAAACAGTAACGGTCCCGGGCACTCCACTGACTACTGGAACCATCTTAATGGTAGTGACCCCAAGACCTCTCCAGGATCGCTGCCCATTCTGGGTGGGAGCTCCCCAAGATTTGCAGCAAATCGCCGCCCCTGACTGAAGTTGCTCATTCAATGACTAATCTTTGGGTTTCTGTTTTAAGGCTTTATCTATTCCAGAGACTGGTCACGTATCCCGTTGTGTTGCAGCTTTTTCATTAGTTGCATGTGTGGAACTTTGTCGAAAGCCTTATTAAATTCCAGCTTAGTGAACTGAAAACAATAAAATAGACATGAATGGAAAAAAAAACGAAAAAAATAAATATAAGTTTTTTTATATAAAACTGATACGAAAATTATAATGTGTAAATTATTTTTTTGTATGAAAGTGGAAGAATAAATATATCCAGCCTCACAATCGTTAAAATTAATTTACATTTATTTGCACTTTCGTTAACATGGCCGTTCGGTTCCTCTGCATAGCTCTTTTTACACTACTCAAATAAGTCAAAAACTTCATCAAAAACACTTAAATTTCAAGGATGAGCAGATTTATGAAACGCTTCCCATTAAAGAAAAGTCAAAACTGTAGTGAAAGCAACAGAAATGGTTGCGATGCAAATTCTGAGGACTTTTTCGCTTTTCGACAAGTTCATTATTTTTATAATAATTAAAATTTCATTTTTCTCTTTCTATTCATCACATCTGATATGGAAAATAGAATATTTATAGGCGTTCACATCTCTATAATCCTCAAACCTTGAACTTTCACATTGAATTTTTTTATACTTGAATGTAGATCACTAATCCTGTTTCACTCATTTCAGTACAACACTTGTGGTTTCCCGAACAAGCCTTCATGTCTCGCAGTGGACAGTCAGCTGGGCCTGGTCGCCATCGCCACTCAGACTGGATATCTGCACATGTCAGATCACTTTGGATTGCCTTTTAAAAACTTATAATAATTATAATATATATGATATAATATAATCAAATACAAGTTTATTTTTACATGTTTAGTAGCACCATTCAAAAGATAAAATTTTCTATATCTCAAATACAATTTAGAGTAATTATATGAATTAGTTAAAATTATTATACTTAAATATAATTTAATCTTTTTTTCTAACCCAGTTATGGCAGACCAGGGGTGCATTTCCAGGCCTTCCTCAACAAGAAGATCACCCATGTAGTGTTTTTGACAGGAAAGGTGAATTTTGTATTAATTAAATTCTTTATAATTAAATTAAAAACTATTTAATTATCAATATTTAAATAGATTCTATTTAGAGAAGTGTTTGAATAATTAATGAATTACCAGTTTTAAAAAAATAATTTTTTTTTTCAATCTACATAACAATGACCATCACCACCACAACAGTCATATGTGATAACACTGACCGAGGACTCAACCATCACATTGTGGAGGATGGTCTCGAATGAAGAAACAAATAGTGATGCTGAGATTGCGAGTTCAATTCCTGGTGACTCCAACAATGCAACTGACCCCCTCCTTTCCAGCCCCAAAGCACCCATCACCACACAGCCCACCAGTTCATTGAAGCCTGACATGCTGCTCGATGAAAGTACTAGTCATCAGAAGAATAAAAATAAAAATAAAACTACTACTACTACTGCTACTACTCCTACTGCCACCACTGCTAGTACTAATATTAATAATGATAATAATAATAATAGTATTAAAGAAGATCTTAACAACAACAACAACAACAATAAAAAATCCAAAGTGGAGGAGGGTTCGTTTCTTGAGAAGGTGTGCATCAAGAAGTATGATTTCATGAAGAAGAATTCTCTCTCCTCCTTTTGCGTGGAAGAGAGGTGTGGTAATGATGCCGGCAAAGATTACAGTGAAAGTAGTGTCTATGGCAACAACAGTAATATTAATATTAATAATCATAATCATAATGATGATAATAATACTAGTGGTTGTAGTAGTAGTAGTAGCAGTGGTAGTAGTATTAATAATACTACTAATAATAATAATATAAATATCGATGGAAGTGAGAAAGTATTAGCAAAGTTGTATCTCGGCATGGTGGATGGATGTCTGTACGTAGTAGATCTGTACGTCGATGAGTCATCCTACCAAGGCAACAACCACAACAAGTCAAAGAGCCTGATCAACTACATCGAAAACGAGAGTAATACCAATAACAACGATAACAACAACAACATTAATAATAATGAGAATAGTAACAATAGTAACAATGGCGCCACTGGCAACAACAACACGAGCCAACAACAGCACGACGACCTCAAGAAGCCCTTCCACCTCCTGCTGCCTGACGACATCCTCGAGAACTTGTTCGCTCTTATTTTTATTCTTATTATTTTCATCATTATTATTATTTTCTTTATTTTCATTATTTTTATTTTTATGAATATAATTTGTCACACAATCTTATTAATATGCAAAAATTATGTCGGAAATAAAGAAAAAAAAATTTGTTTTCGAAAAACTAAGATGTCTAAAAATTAATAGTGGCAGAAAATATCGACATTTTCGGGTTATTTAAAAAAAAACACATTTAAAAGAAAGTTTTGATCTATCTCCATTGAACCATTGCAGTTTTTCGAATGACGTGGAGGTGTACCTAGGCTCTGTCGCCTGCATCAGCCTGCACCCGCTCTTCCCTCACAAGGTCAAGCACCAATTATGCTATTAAAATGCATATAAATTTGTTAATTGGTCTATTATTAAACTCTTGAAATCGAAGATTTTAAATGAATTCTTGGTAATTAGTGTTTTGAAATGTTTTTTTCATTTAAAACATTTCTATAATAAAAATAGATATACACTATGAATACACAAAAGCTATATTCCATTCAACCACCAATCAACGCACTGCACACAATGCACCCTCTCAGTTATTGGTGGGCTACAGCATGGGCGTGGTGGCGTCGTGGAGTTTGCTGTCGTACACTCCTGAGGTGGTGTACAACTCGTATCAGGTGCCTTGATAATGATGATGAGGATGGTAGTAAGGATGATAATGATGTTTATTATTATTATCATTATTATTACTATTCTTATTATTATCATTATTATGACTATCCTTATTATTATCATTAATATTACTATCCTTATTATTATCATTATTATTACTATCCTTATTATTATCATTATTATTACTATCTTTATTATTATCATTATTATTACTATCTTTATTATTATCATTATTATTACTATCCTTATTATTATCATTATTATTACTATCCTTATTATTATCATTATTATTACTATCCTTATTATTATCATTATTATTACTATCCTTATTATTATCATTATTATTACTATCCTTATTATTATCATTATTATTACTATCCTTATTATTATCATTATTATTACTATCCTTATTATTATCATTATTATTACTATCCTTATTATTATCATTATTATTACTATCCTTATTATTATCATTATTATTACTATCCTTATTATTATCATTATTATTACTATCCTTATTATTATCATTATTATTACTATCCTTATTATTATCATTATTATTACTATCCTTATTATTATCATTATTATTACTATCCTTATTATTATCATTAATATTACTATCCTTATTATTATCATTATTATTACTATCCTTATTATTATCATTATTATTACTATCCTTATTATTATCATTATTATTACTATCCTTATTATTATCATTATTATTACTATCCTTATTATTATCATTATTATTACTATCCTTATTATTATCATTATTATTACTATCCTTATTATTATCATTATTATTACTATCCTTATTATTATCATTATTATTACTATCCTTATTATTATCATTATTATTACTATCCTTATTATTATCATTATTATTACTATCCTTATTATTATCATTATTATTACTATCCTTATTATTATCATTATTATTACTATCCTTATTATTATCATTATTATTACTATCCTTATTATTATCATTATTATTACTATCCTTATTATTATCATTATTATTACTATCCTTATTATTATCATTATTATTACTATCCTTATTATTATCATTATTATTACTATCCTTATTATTATCATTATTATTACTATCCTTATTATTATCATTATTATTACTATCCTTATTATTATCATTATTATTACTATCCTTATTATTATCATTATTATTACTATCCTTATTATTATCATTATTATTACTATCCTTATTATTATCATTATTATTACTATCCTTATTATTATCATTATTATTACTATCCTTATTATTATCATTATTATTACTATCCTTATTATTATCATTATTATTACTATCCTTATTATTATCATTATTATTACTATCCTTATTATTATCATTATTATTACTATCCTTATTATTATCATTATTATTACTATCCTTATTATTATCATTATTATTACTATCCTTATTATTATCATTAATATTACTATCCTTATTATTATCATTATTATTACTATCCTTATTATTATCATTATTATTACTATCCTTATTATTATCATTATTATTACTATCCTTATTATTATCATTAATATTACTATCCTTATTATTATCATTATTATTACTATCCTTATTATTATCATTATTATTACTATCCTTATTATTATCATTATTATTACTATCCTTATTATTATCATTATTATTACTATCCTTATTATTATCATTATTATTACTATCCTTATTATTATCATTATTATTACTATCCTTATTATTATCATTATTATTACTATCCTTATTATTATCATTATTATTACTATCCTTATTATTATCATTATTATTACTATCCTTATTATTATCATTATTATTACTATCCTTATTATTATCATTATTATTACTATCCTTATTATTATCATTATTATTACTATCCTTATTATTATCATTATTATTACTATCCTTATTATTATCATTATTATTACTATCCTTATTATTATCATTATTATTACTATCCTTATTATTATCATTATTATTACTATCCTTATTATTATCATTATTATTACTATCTTTATTATTATTATTATTGTATTTCTCACCCTTGTTATCATCATCGACGACAGAAGCTAGAGCACCTGAGCCACAACCACGACGGCAGCGAGTTCATCTCCAGCCACTCCGACGGCTCTTACATCATCTGGAACGCCTGCCACTCCTCCCAGCCCCGCGAGCCCGCCTACACGCCCTATGGTGCGTCTGTTTTGGCGGGAAAAGTCAATATTACTATTATTATTATTGTCATTATTATTATAAGTAGTAGTAGTATTAGTAGTAATAGTAGTAGTAGTAGTAGTAGTAGTAGTAGTTATATTAGTAGTAGTAGTAGCAGTAGTAGTAGTAGTAGTAGTAGTAGTAGTAGTAGTAGTAGTAGTAGTAGTAGTA
>OX030956.1:13629218-13639218 GCA_943735955.1 Piscicola geometra
AATGATAACTAAATGATGACTAAATGATGACGTAATGATGACGTAGTTAGCATGATGACCACGTATTCTCTACAGAGGTCTGCAGCGGGCTCGCAGTGGCTTGAGGGGCAGCAGTGTGAGGGAGCAGTGGCAGTCGGTGTCTGCGTCGAGGTGGGTGGGTAGTTGCCACGGAAGGAGGGATGGTGGGTGGTTGCTGTGGAAGGAGGGATGGTGGGTGGTTGCTATGGAAGGAGGGATGGTGGGTGGTTGCTGTGGAAGAAGGGATGGTGGGTGGTTGCCATGGAAGGAGGGATGGTGGGTGGTTGCTATGGAAGGAGGGATGGTGGGTGGTTGCTGTGGAAGGAGGGATGGTGGGTGGTTGCCATGGAAGGAGGGATGGTGGGTGGTTGCTATGGAAGGAGGGATGGTGGGAGGTTGCTATGGATGGAGGGATGGTGGGTGGTTGCTATGGAAGGAGGGATGGTGGGTGGTTGCTATGGAAGAAGGGGTGGTGGGTAGTTGCTATGGAAGGAGGGATGGTGGGTGGTTGCTATTGGTCAGAAGGGATAGTTTGATTGATGGTGCATGGTGATTTCACTTTTGGTAAATTTAAAGTGAATTATCTTTGATTTATTTAGTATTTAGCTTGTATGTATGTATGTATGGCACAGGTGCTTGCCCGCAAGGTTGAGAACTTCCTGCAGGGCGACCACTTCCGCCACCAGCCCCTCCCACGCCACCAACCCCTCCCACGCCACCAACCCCCCTTCCATCCTCTCCAAACTCAAAAGCACCCTCTGCAGACCTTCCAACGGCTCGCCAGACTGTCAGTCACCCAGGCACGCTGCTGCAACCGCCAAGACCGCCACCCTGGACAGCGCCAACCACACCTACACCAAGCCATCTTCCTCCTCCTCTTCCTCCATCTACCCTCGCACCTCATCAGAGGCGCACAGGGGCTCTTGCGAAGACGTCTTCACGAAGGCGTCCACCTTTGAGAGGGACCCCAGGACAGCATCTCTCTCCCGCCAAGGGGCGTCTGTCGTGCGCTGCTTCTACTTCGCTGAGAACACCAGCACGATCGATGCAGCTTCCATCTTCTCCGATCAGCAGACGACCTCGACAACATCAAACGTCGTCGCAGCCTCTCAAGCGCCTGTTGTCGTTGTCGATGATGGCGCGTTGAATGAAGTTCCCGCTCAATCAAGCAGTGTTGCTGTTGCCTCCAGCAGTGGCACCAACAACAACCACCACCAAGCCACTGCAGCTCTCTCAGAAGCGTCTCCTCTCCTTGCAGCGCCTTCTTCCAGCAGCACAGCGTCCAGCTCAGCAGTCAACAGCGCTTCATCTGCCGTCACTCTCATCAACACCATCACCACTCAACCATGCGCCAACCCCAACCCCATCAACATTGTCACAACCACAACTACAATCAACTCCGCTCCAACCAGTGCAACCACCACAACTATTACTAGCACCCACACACCGCCCTCACTGGCGACGTTCTGGGTGGGCACTTCGAGGGGTCTCTTGAGCATGTTCAACCTCCTGCTCCCCCACCCCTCCACCAGGACCATCCAGCCTGTCGTCTGCACCCTTGGTTCGTTTGGGAGGAGGGAGAGGAGGTGGGAGGAGGGAGGGGAGGGTGAGGGGGGGGGGGTTTGGTCGAGTTATTAAGTTTCGGATCTGAGTCTTTTACTCAAAATTATTTTAATACAAATTTTGGTATGGAAATATTGTTAAACTTTGGATTTAAAGATAAAAATAAGATATCTGACCTGCTAGAATACAAGCTGTTACGATAGAGAAGCCATTGTTTTCATGTCACCTTCCTTTCATCAACCAGCCAAGGAAATCCAACTCAAGAACGACGCACCAATCATCGACATCATTCTCATCGACAAATCAGGTCAACCAATAGACACTCCCTCACAGAATAGCTCGTCCAATCATCATCGAGCTAACGTCAAGTCTAAAAATAGAAGGACGAAATTTCCCATGTCTATTTTCAGTTCTCTGCTTCCCGCCTCTTCTGACCAATGCCTAGTCGTCTGCTCGCAAAAGCAAGTGAAGGTGCGCTTCATTTGTCGATCATTTTTAAAGATGATTTCAGTATGTTTTTGTTTATTGATAATACTGTTTTTATCTTTCCCGTTGGCACCAATTCATCATCATCACCATCATCATCACCATCATCGAGCGGGCTTGGATAAGACGACAGAAGGTTTTTTTTGCAGCACGAAAACAGCCGCCATAACTTTATTAGGATTTAAATGTACCAATGACATCATCATCATCATGACCCACTCCCCTTCCACTCTCCACCCATCCTGCCCAAGGTCTTTTCCTACCCTGGCCTGAAGCACAAGCGCAAGGTGAAGATGAATCTTGGCGCCAAAAGTGCTTCCAACCCGTCTGTCAGCCACAACAACACCGCCAACACCACGTTGCTGCCACACAGCAGCATCGCCAAGGTCGCCTACACCAACTTCCACAACAAGAAGGGTGCGTGCATTCATTGTTAATAAATTAATTAATATTTATTAATTGGTCTCACTATATCATCATCTTATAACCTTATCGGAGTTTCATCACCATCTCTATTACCACTATTATCAACACCACACTATTATCAGACCACCAGCACCATCATTACACCATAATAGCCATCACCAACATTGCACCACCATCACCAACACTGCACCACTATCACCAACACTCCACCACTATCACCAACACTACACCACCATCACCAACACTCCACCACTATCACCAACACTCCACCACTATCACCAACACTACACCACCATCACCAACACTCCACCACTATCACCAACACTCCACCACTATCACCAACACTCCACCACTATCACCAACACTCCACCACTATCACCAACACTCCACCACTATCACCAACACTCCACCACTATCACCAACACTACACCACCATCACCAACACTCCACCACTATCACCAACACTCCACCACTATCACCAACACTCCACCACCATCACCAACACTCCACCACTATCACCAACACTCCACCACTATCACCCACACTCCACTACTATCACCAACACTCCACCACCATCACCAACACTCCACCACTATCACCAACACTCCACCACTATCACCAACACTCCACCACTATCACCAACACTCCACCACTATCACCAACACTCCACCACTATCACCAACACTCCACCACTATCACCAACACTCCACCACTATCACCAACACTCCACCACCATCACCAACACTCCACCACTATCACCAACACTCCACCACTATCACCAACACTCCACCACTATCACCAACACTCCACCACTATCACCAACACTACACCACCATCACCAACACTCCACCACTATCACCAACACTCCACCACTATCACCAACACTCCACCACCATCACCAACACTCCACCACTATCACCAACACTCCACCACTATCACCAACACTCCACTACTATCACCAACACTCCACCACCATCACCAACACTCCACCACCATCACCAACACTCCACCACTATCACCAACACTCCACCACTATCACCAACACTCCACTACTATCACCAACACTCCACCACCATCACCAACACTCCACCACTATCACCAACACTCCACCACTATCACCAACACTCCACCACTATCACCAACACTCCACCACTATCACCAACACTCCACCACTATCACCAACACTCCACCACTATCACCAACACTCCACCACTATCACCAACACTCCACCACCATCACCAACACTCCACCACTATCACCAACACTCCACCACTATCACCAACACTACACCACCATCACCAACACTCCACCACTATCACCAACACTCCACCACCATCACCAACACTCCACCACTATCACCAACACTCCACCACTATCACCAACACTACACCACTATCACCAACACTGCACCACCATCACCAACACTCCACCACTATCACCAACACTCCACCACTATCACCAACACTACACCACTATCACCAACACTGCACCACCATCACCAACACTACACCACCATCACCAACACTGCACCACCATCACCAACACTACACCACTATCACCAACACTGCACCACCATCACCAACACTACACCACCATCACCAACGCTACACCACCATCATCGTTACACCACCATCATCAAGAAGCAGCCACCACCACGACCACCACCACTACTACAGACGCCACAGTGGTCGAGACGGCCCTGGTGTGCATGATGGATGACGGCGATGCACGCATATACGACCTCCCCTTCCTCAACCTGCGCTTCTATCAGCCTGCAGTCGTCAGCAGGGAGTGCTCCAGGTAGTGATGATGATGATGATGATGGTGTTGGTGATGATGATGATGGTGGTGATGGTGGTGGTGATTATGATGATGATGGTGGTGGTAATGATGATGCTACAAATTTATCTTTTTACATTTCGCCATTAGATCCACTACCACCACCACAACCACCTTCATTACAACAACTACAACCATTACCACAACCACTTACGTCACAACTACTACTATTATCACCACCACTATCAACGCAACTATCATCACCCACAACCACTGCTATCACCATCACTACCACCACCACCACAACCACCACGGCGACCACAGCAGCGAGTTGAAGTTGTGCGTGCTGACGTCAAACGGCAGTGGCTACTTCTTGTGTTCCCCTTCGGAGTTTCAGAAATTCTCCTTCTCGACCACCACCCCCTACCTCCGAGCCATCCACTTGCCCACTAGGTTACCTTCAAAGGGGGAGGGGTCTGATGCCTTAGGTTTGGATGGGTTGGGTAAGGGTTTGATGTGTTAGATTTGGATGGGTTGGGTAAGGGTTTGGATTTGGGTTAGAGTTAGGGTTTGTGTTGTGGTCAGGGTTTGGGTAAGGGTTTGGATCTGGGTTAAATGGGCTAGGGTTTGGACTGGGGTTAGGGTAAGGGTTAGGATAAGGTTAGGATTTGGGTTAAAGGGATAGAACGAGATGAAGATGGGCTGAGATATGATAGAGGGAGGTTGTTGGGGAGTTTGACTAAGGAATGATAAAGACTGCTGATTGGTGGAAAGGGAGGGAGGATCTTTGACGGAAGGAGGAGGAGGAGGAGGATGGAGTGGTTGGAATCATCATCATCACACAGGTCAGAAGAGCTGGCGCGCAATGAGAGTGAGAAAGGTTTGAAAAACATCAAGAACCCAAAAACTACTACTACTACCAGCACCTCCACAACTACTACCAGCACTACTACTACTACTACCAGCACTAATACAACTACTAACACTTCTACTTCTACTAGTACTACCACTGCTACTAGTAGTGTTTATTTAGGAATTGGTAATAGTCTTAATTCATTGAATAGTCGCAATATTAGTCACCGAAATAGTATTAATCGTGAGGGTGTAAACGAAGAGGGAAATCTTGATAAAAAGAATAATAATAAAATCGCTAACAATAGTAATGATAATAATAATAAATATTTAAAAACTGCTGGTGCTGATGATGATAACATCCTCCGAAAGAGGGATAGAGGTGGAGGGGTGGAGGAGGGATCGATAGAAGGTGAGGTGCGTGCGTGTTCGAGTGCTTGTAACAGGGGTGAGGCTTCCCAAAATGATGATAATGATCATTGTAATAATGATAATAATAATAATGTTAATAGAAATAATAGTAATAATAATAATAATGTAAGCGATGACACTTCCCGACTTAATGTAAGTACAAATGAGTACATCCGATCAATGTAAGTATCCGAATAAAAATAGAAATAATTAAAATAATAATAGAATAGCTAGAGTTAACCTTAATAAGAAAATGATTCAGAGTTTTTAAGGTAGTTAAAATAAAAATACTAGTTGCATTCTATTGTAGGAGCGTATGGCATTGTATCGAATTGAATTGTGTCATTACTTATATTCCCGAGTTTTGATGGAATTCAATGCATTGTACTGAGTAGTATACTTCGTACACTACCGCGCTGCATTATACAAAGTGTATACCACTGCATTGCATCATACAAAGTGCACACCACTGCATTGCATCATACAAAGTGTATACCACTGCACTGCATCATACAAAGTGTATACCACTGTATTACATTATACAAAGTGTATACCACTGCACTGCATCATACAAAGTGTATACCACTGTATTGCATTATACAAAGTGTATACCACTGCACTGCATTATACAAAGTGTATACCACTGCATTGCATTATACAAAGTGCACACCACGGCATTGCAGGGACGAGAGAAGACTGGAGCAGATCATAAGTAAGTTCGCCAGTCTCAACTCCGTGCAGTTCGCAGAACCAAGCATGAAAACTATCCTCTTCTCGTCACCACGACAACAACAACACTCATCATCATCAACAACAACAACAACAAATAGCTTGGCTCATACTAATACTAATACTACTACTAATATTAATAATAATGAATTTATTAATACTGTCACTAATACTAATAATAATAATAGTACGACGACGACTAATAATACTGATACTAATACTTCTAGTATTACTACTACAATCAGCAATTTCATTATTACTAATAATAACTGTGATAATAGTAACAATTGCAACAACAACTACACTAATTATGGTGATAATGAGGTCAATAGCAGTTCTCATGACAAACAACTAAGGCACTCCCTGCCCTCAAATGTCATTCAGCCACCCAATTAGATTAAGTGGTCAGAGGAAAATTTAATGATCATTAATTGAATGAACTTATCAATTAAATTACAATTGATTCTCATTATCTCATCTCATCAATTGGTCTATACAATTAGGAACGAGGCTCTAATTCAATTATATTTTGATGAATTATTTCGGAATTTCGATTCTTCAATAAATAGCATCCGATAATAGAAATTAACCAGTTAGGCGGTTAGTAGGCTCATTATAGAATATCTTGTGATTAAAAAACTTTTGATAACAACGTATCTGACCACTCCATTCGATTTTCTACGCTGTTTTGTTGTTCGTGTAATTTATTGTGTTTCCAACTATATTTATTTTTATAATTTAAATTATTTTCAAGACACCACTATTTCTCATCAAGTTGTCTTATTTATACGTACTGCTTCGTATTCCCTTTTTGACGGTTTGATTGGTTGTTTGTGTGGCTTTTCACAGGCGTAACCTACCAGTTGACGGCAGTAAACTACGAAGTATACCTGACGCTGATATTAGCGGCGAATTATAGTAATTAGAATCATAATAATAATTATAATAACTATAACTATAATAATTAGAATTATAATAATAATTATAATCATAATTATTATAATAATTAATTAGCTGGACAGGTTTCAGATCTTGTGGCACAAGTGACGTCTGAGCATTTCTCTAACATGATTGCATCACATCTCATTTGCGAACATTTAAAAAGTGTATTATGACTTACTTCACATTCACACACACGTGTGTGTTTCACCATACACGTGCATTCAACCACACATACACACACACAAAAACACTCAAAGACACACAAACAAATGCATACACTTCCCCCAAGCAGACACGCAACAGCACTTCTATGGCTTATGTCGATCATTCACAGCTTTTCACCGCTACTTTATTATTATTATTAATAATATACAATTATTACTTAATTATAATTACCTAATTATTACTTAATTATATTAAATTTATATATATATATAAATTGAAATACCTTGGAATGGTTGAAGAGCCTCTTATAGTGTTGCATTTGTGCTGCCTATTTGTTGCCGTTTTGTACCTTCTAGCTCCTACCAACCAATCTTTCTTCTCAGCTTTGCCATAGTGTGACTTAGCTAAATTGTCCTGATTCTTGTTTTTGTCGATGGAGATTGAAAGAGTTGTGATGATGATGATGATGTGGATTATGATGATGATGATGTGGATTATGTGGTTTATGATGATGATGATGATGAGGATGATGTGGTTTGTGATGATGATGATGATGTGGTCAATGATGATGATGATGTTATGAACATTTCATTGGTTTGAAAACAAAAGTGGTTATACAGAATTCAGCATCATTTGGCTTCTTTACGATCATAAGCAAAAACTATTGAAATAAACACCGAAAACACGTTTGATGCATGAAGTACTACTTAGTCTATAGAATAAACCTCAAGAAGGTAAAAAGTTAAAATAAAAATTTGATTTAAAGGTTTAAAATGCTAAAAATATTTAAAAATGCATTAAAAGTAAATACAATTTTTATATGAAGGTTCTAAATGATCTGTAGGCTACTTTAGCGAGATCTTTATATGCAGAGACGAGCATTGGAAGGAAAGTTCTTGTTGTTTGCCTCCTTCTTTGAAGCGCATCATTCAATAAAGTGTCGCAGTGAATCCTTGCTGAATATTCTAAATTCAACATAAATTTAAATTCTTGCTTAAATTTAATTTAGTCTTATTAGTCAACCATACATTTTTATAAAAAGTTGGAAAGCCATACAAGACATTTGTTGAGAAGTAGCTCTATATATGGGAGTCCTATTGGTGAATGTTTTTGTGCTTTAGTGGACCGGAGTGAAGTTGAAACTGAACAAGATGAGTCTTGGAGAAGACAGCGATGCCATGTTTTCAAGCTCTGAACACGACGTTTGGGAGGATGAGGTGGGTCATTCGTGCGTTCATCATGCATTCATAATCAATTTATTTGATAGCCGTCCATTCATCCATGCACAATTCATTTATTCATTCATTTATCCATTCATCCATTCCCAATTCATTTATTAGTTTATTTATTCATTCATCCATTCCCAATTCATTCATTAGTTTATTTATCCACTCATCCATTTTTTAATTTAAAAACTTAAAATTCATGCAAATACAACTATTTATCGGCAATTCCTTGATCCATCCATCCATACTCTTTTCATCCACCCATCATTTATTCATCCATCTATCGCACCATCCAGTGTTACTTCCGCTCACAGCTTCCTTCCATTCATCTTCTCCATCAACCTTTCAAACTCTCTCATTAACCTACCTCCACACACGCTCTCGACCTTCCTACAACTCCATTCCACTCTTCGATCCATCTTCACCACACGCCACCTCCACCCACTCTTTTATCACCCAAACTCCACCCTTTCTCTGCCCCCCCACACCAACCATTCTAACCTCACCTTCACCCTAACCACTTTTGACCTAAACTCCACATCACCCAGACTACCCAAAACTCATCCACCCACACCACATGCCCCCCCCCCCACCACCACCCTCTACACCCCACCACTCCCCCCCCCCCCCCCCCCAACTTGACCTCTAGATGACCTTGTTAGAGGCGTGCATGGACTGCGACGACGACTGCCTCTACAACATCCTGCGTGATGGAGTCACCAAGGAGCAAGTGAACCAGACCGATGAATCCGGAAGGGTGGGTGAGGGTGGATGCATGGATGGGTTTTTGGATGCATGGATGGATGAATGGATGCATGCATGAATGGATGCCTGGATAAATGAGTCTTTAGATGGATGAGTTTTTGATAGATGGATGAGTATTTAGATGAATGGATGGATGAACTAATTAATTGATAAAGTAACAAATAACTGAATTGTAGATAAATAACTTGTCTTTAGTGTTACACCTTTCCCGTTGAAAACATCAAATATGTCGTTTTTTTTATTTTTTCAAAAAAAATGCATGACTATAAAAACATGAAAATAAAATATTAAAAAAAGCACATTATTTTTGACAATCCAAATTTGAAAACGAATATTTGAGCTAATTCAGCAATGCGCGTATCCTCTTTCATAACTCTACACTCGGCTATACATTATGCAAACAAATACTTTTTTCTTCTGTACACCCAGTAAGTAGTTTTTTTCTTTTGCTATAATTCAAGTTTTTTTAACATTTCAAAATTATTTTATATTTTTGTATTAAAACATTGTTTTAAGATATAAAGTTTCTTTAACATGGCGTTTGAAAAATGCCCAAGTGTACTTACCATGCACCGTAACTCTTAAGCAGAAGGTGTTTTTAAAGAATTATTTTTAAAGATCAAATTTTCTAGAGGTTT
>OX030956.1:13644218-13671718 GCA_943735955.1 Piscicola geometra
TGGACCAAAAACTTCTTTCGCTGATTCATTCCTGCTTCGAACGAACGGCCTGCAAGGAGATCGCCTGTGACTTGAAGGATGACTGCGTGAATCTTTCAGATAACCAAACTAACTATTTCAATATTTTATTATAATAGAAAATGGTTCTTTAATCAATGATAATAATAATAGTATTAAAAGTTGGTAGACGTCGGACTGGCGACTCAAAAGTTGCCTGTTCGAATCCTTGACAAGCAACCGTGAACTATCAAATACCTAGTGTATATGATGCGGTGTTTGCGACGTATGCATTGAGAGATGTGTACGTCGTGTGGAGTGGCGTCTCTGGCGCATAAGAACCATGGTTCTCAGAACCATTGCAGCATGGCATGCGTCTGTCAGGCTGTGAATAATACAGACCTTTAAAAATAAAAATAAAAAATAAAAAGTGGAAAAGTATTTAAACTAAAACTTAGATGTTGGTTGAAACATATAATTTTGTGTATTAAACATTCTGAAAGACCAATACATAATAAAACTTTATTTTCTTAATTTTTATAAAACTTTATAATTTTGATAAAGCGAAGGATCTGAGAGCATTGGTGGATTGACGACTGCTTGGTGCTGCAGGCACGGTCGAATCGAATTGAAGTCTTCAGTCATTAGCTTCGCCTTGAGTTATTCACTTCTTTCAAGGAATTGTGCTAGTAACGCGAAAGTTTAAAATTTTATTGATAAAGAATACGTTGTGATGATGATAATGATGATGATGATGATGATGCTTACGCGGATGATGGAGATGCTGATGATGATGATTTTGGTGGTAATGATGATGATAAATATGATGGCAATAATGCTGATTTTAAAGAAAATGATGAGTAATAAAAAATCATAAATCCTATTAGGATTTTTCCTCTCTGAAAAATTATGGAAGAAAACTGCGGTAATTTTTCAAGTCATTTTAAAATGATGAAATACATAACTTAATCGCCCGAATCCAACTTGGATATATTACGCACAATTGATGATGATGATGATGAGGAAGATGGTGATGTTGTTTTGATGGTACTGATGATGATGGTGCTGACGATGTGCGGATGCTGCTGATAAGTAAGTTGACGTTAATGCTGATGATGAAGAAAATGACGAGTAATAAAAAGTAAGAACAGTTTACAAAAGAATCATTTTACTTCGGACAGCCCTTGACTTGATTCCAAATCTTTAACCGCATCATCGAATCCTGATCTGCTGGGTCGTCGCTGAAGGGTTCATAAGCACAATGGCCTATAGCTTGAACCAAATATATTTAAAGTTTGACGTATAACTGTTAAAATGAAATAGCCGATTGGATCATTTCATCCCCATATTCGGGTTCAGCTCATAAAAATTCGTAAGAATTTATCCTTTTTATTTCGATATCTCAAAAACGGGATTATTTGTTGCTAAAACAAACGTTAAAAAAGTAAATAAGTCAATGAAAGGCTAATGAAAGGCATTAAAGTCTTGTTAAAAATGCCAAAGTAAATATTTTAAGTTTTATACCTTTGACATTTCAAGTTCGTGATAAATAAAACATCGCGTTTCATTGAATCAAAAAATTGTCAGCAAAAAAAATATAATTTTTTGTATCATTAATTTTGAAGCTCCATAAACTTTGAAAAGACACGTCCTACTTTAATGAAGCATGTAAAAATAATTTTAGCGAAAAAAATATGTAAAAAAAAATATTTTTTTAAAGAAAAACTTTTTAAAGATCGTAAAGTTCCCAAATAGTTCTAAACATCAATTAGTTACTACTCATTAATAATTTCCTAACATTTGATTTCTCGAAAAGTTGATTAATTAAAGTTCATTAATTAAAGAATGGAATGCTTGAATGGTTGAGAAAAGTGATGGTGACCCAATCCTTCAGGCCACAAAGAAGTCGTGTCTCACCTGTTGAGGAACTTCCCCTACATCCGAGTTGATCAGGTCCACATCCATCCCTCCATCTCTTCATCCATCCATCCACACATCAATGCATCAATGCATCCACCCATGCATCCATCCATGCATCCATCCATGCATTCACCCATCCATGCACCAATCCATCCATCCATGCATCCATCCACACATCCATGCATTCACCCATCAATGCACCAATCCATCCATCCATGCATCCATGCATCCATCCACACATCAATGCATCCACCCATCCATGCATCAATGCATCCATCCATGCATCCATCTACACATCAATGCATCCACCTATCCATGCATTCACCCATCCACACATCCATCCATCCACACATGCATGCATGCATGCAGGTGAACAACTTGGGCTTCAGTGCACTCATGAAGGCGTCCATCCAAGGAAGGACCAAGACCGCCAAGCTCCTCCTCTTTGCTGGTTGGTGCTTGTGGTGTCCTTGTGGTAGTTTAAGTCTTTATCGCGGTGTTTTTGTTGTGTCCTTGTGGCAGTTCAAGTCTTTATCGCGGGGTTTTTGTGGTGTCCTTGTGGTTGTTTAAGTCTTTATCGCGGGGTTTTTGTGGTGTCCTTGTGGCAGTTCAAGTCTTTATCGTGGTGTTTTTGTGGTGTCCTTGTGGTTGTTTAAGTCTTTACTGTGGGGTTTGTGGCAGAAATGAGCTCTTGGAAGTTTGAATAGCATTGGTGAGGGTGATGGAGGGTTGTTGAGGTTGTGGTGCTTACAACACAGATTTGAAATTGTATGCATTGCTTCTGATTAGAATGCATCAATTAGCCGAGTCGCGTAGAAGCTCTCGATGATAAACAAAAGAGAAGAGCGCATTTAAGGAATCTACACGCGAGGATCAACGGTTTTTTGCTCGAAAAATAATGTATTTTTGCTTCAAAATTTTTCCTTTTAGTTTTTTAGGGTTTTTTAGAAGCAGTTATTTGGCGATTTGAGAAAGCGATTTTCTAATTTCAATTTTTTATTGAGATAAATTGAATATTGAGATTTATAACTTGAAAAATTAGGAAAAGCAATTTATTTATATTCGAATTTTTTATTTAAAATTTTACAAAATAAATTATTAAATGAATGTCGGAATCAATAAAATAAAATATTGGACTTATATCAATAAACTATTTTTTTTAAAAAACTTGCTTTGCTTGAGCCTGGGGCTTTTTTGTCAATAATTCAAAATGATTTGGGGTTTCCTAAATTGTTAGGTTATTTTATGAGGAAAAAACAAACTAAAACAACTTTAAAAAACTTTTAGAAATGTTGAAAGTGTTTTAAAACTTGTTAGTATCATTTTAAATTTAATTCAATTAATAAAATAATGAAACTCAAAAAGCTTAAAATTTTAATAAAAATATTGAAAATTCTGGAAAGATATTTAGAATGAATTATCTTTTCCATTCATCCTGCTTCCGTTAATAATTTATTTAGAAGAACTTTCACATCTTTTATATTAAAAAATATTATTTTAAATTCTCACGTCGCTCTCTTAAATGCTTTCAAAGTGTTCTAAAACATTTCAAACCTAAATCATTCAACAAAATCTTTATATATTTTTCTTTCATCACTTCAAAACATACTTTCATCTCTTATGCACCTTTTCTATTTCATTTCCCTTCAAACCCTTCTAAATCTAGTCCACCATCCCACTTCTACTCATCCATCCATTCCACCATCTTTCTCCTACCCACCCAACCTTTCCACTATCCCACTCTCACCCACCTCTCTCCATCCCACCAACCCACCCACCCAACCATCCAGGGGCCGATGCGAACAAGCGAGACTACGGCAGACGTCTGTGTGCCTCAGAGTGGGCCAAATTCTGCGGCAGACACTCCACCGCAGAAGTGATCCAGCGTTGTTTGAGCAGTCCCAAGTACTTCCTGCGGAGTCTCTTCGTCTCCAGGGAGAAGGCCCTCAGTCAACCTGACTCTCTGGACGATGATGGGGATGGTGTGGGAGGCACTGTGGTTTCCAATGGGAGCAACAAAGCCAAGAGAAAGTCCATGGCTGAGAGTATTTATGGCTTCGGGAGTGTTTTGAAGGTGACAGCTTCTGACACCGATATTCGCGACGCAGTCGAGGTGAGGAAGAAGAAGGTGGAAAAGAGGCTCGGGTGGCTGCAACGACATCTGAGCATGAAGCGCAACAAGACGGCCATCAAGGACGACAAGAGACGCTCTCTGTCGCTCATGCTGGAGCTTCAACTCACCGCTGTGGCTGGCTCGATACCTGTGTTACTCAATAGCACTGCCAGGAACTCTGAAAGGATTGATGAAGGAGATTGCAAAGAAATTATCGAGTTTTGCAAGCTTTTGAGCATCGAAAAAAAGGAAATTACAATGCGTGCTCAGGTTCCTTCCATCCACATCACTACCGGAGACTGAGTTGTTTATTCCCATAAAGATCTCTTTGGAAACAAATTTTTTTAAAGTATTAAAAATAATAACTTTTTCCCTTTTTGAACGAATTGTTTTTATGCCTACTCGGGAATCTTAGCTGGTGCTGGATGACACTGGCAATAGGATTACTGAGAGGTTCAGGCACACAAGAGGATCGCAAGCATCAGCGAATTCCATTATCCCCGCCTAACACACCACCCCCTCGTTTCACGCTCCAAGTCACTTCCAAGAGAATTCAAATTATAGAAATGTTTCAAATTAGTATCGCAAATTGGAAAAAGAAAAATAATTAAAAGAGTAAAAAACTGAGAAAAAATGTATGGACAGTGTCCGCAGATTGTTCACAAATTATTTTTTCTTTTGCTTTTGCATCTGAGACGGTTTTTCGTCGCATTTACCTAATCTTCTCTTCGGAATAATCAAAAATTACCGAAAATAACGCGTCTGATGAAAACTTAAAAGTCTAAGATTGCTGAATTGAAAACCTTTTTAATTAAAAACAGAAAGATTTACATTTTTTACTTTGTCGACTTATTCATTTAATTTTTCCCATTTCACGATGAGTATATTATCGTATTTTTTGTAGTTAAAAATAAAGTCCTGTTTTATTAATACATTTATTTTTGCTTTTTATCACCTTGACGTTGTTTACTTGTATAAAAGTTAGTTTAATTAAACTTCAAACCGTTTGAATTCTCCTACTCATGCTCGTTTCAGAGTCAATAAAACATAACCCTTATCTCTCAATATTTTCTTAAGCCAATGCAATAATAAAAAAATCTTTAAAAGTTCACACATATCAGCAACATTAGCAATGCTTAACGCTACGACGAGTGGAATGCCATTGACGGTGACAGCGACGAAGGAATTGACCAAGAAGAAAGGCGTACGGCACGATGAGACTGCTCTGATGGACACCGCAGACAGTCCTGATCTGTCACTGCAGGCCGAGAAGCCTGTCTTGTCGTCTGCCAGAATGAAGCTGGTGAGAAGCGGTGGTGGTGGTGGTGGAAAGTGGGTGAGGTGTGGTGAGAAGTGGTGGTGGTGGAAAGTGGGTGAGGTGTGGTGAGAAGTGGTGGTGGTGGAAAGTGGGTGAGGTGTGGTGAGAAGTGGTGGTGGTGGTGGTGGAAAGTGGGTGAGGTGTGGTGAGAAGTGGTGGTGGTGGTGATGGAAAGTGGGTGAGGTGTGGTGAGAAGTGGTGGTGGTGGAAAGTGGGTGAGGTGTGGTGAAAAGTGGTGGTGGTGGTGGTGGAAAGTGGGTGAGGTGTGGTGAGAAGTGGTGGTGGTGGTGATGGAAAGTGGGTGAGGTGTGGTGAGAAGTGGTGGTGGTGGTGATGGAAAGTGGGTGAAGTGTGGTGAGAAGTGGTGGTGGTGGAAAGTGGGTGAGGTGTGGTGAGAAGTGGTGGTGGTGGAAAGTGGGTGAGGTGTGGTGAGAAGTGGTGGTGGTGGAAAGTGGGTGAGGTGTGGTGAGAAGTGGTGGTGGTGGAAAGTGGGTGAGGTGTGGTGAGAAGTGGTGGTGGCGAAAGTGGGTGAGGTGTGGTGAGAAGTGGTGGTGGTGGAAAGTGGGTGAGGTGTGGTGAGAAGCGGTGGTGGTGGGGATGGAAAGTGGGTGAGGTGTGGTGAGAAGCGGTGGTGGTGGGGATGGAAAGTGGGTGAGGTGTGGTGAGAAGCGGTGGTGGTGGGGATGGAAAGTGGGTGAGGTGTGGTGAGAAGTGGTGGTGGTGATGGAAAGTGGGTGAAGTGTGGTGAGAAGGGCTGAGTTTGATGTAGAATTCGTATCCAAAGTGTTTGGTGGTAGAAACTCGATACCGACTAAGCAAATTAGTCGTAGGCAGCTTCAAAAACGAGCAGAACAGTAGCTATAAAGGCGCAGGGCGTGCTCTGTTTATGGTACCAACATTTTTGCGTTTTTTATCAAATTTTTTAAAGGATTTTTATGTTATATTTTAATTTAATTATTTTTTCCTTTAGTTAAATTTTTCAAAATATATATTTTGGAAAAAAATTATACGAAAGCTTTGAGTTTATTAAACTCAGTTCTTCTTTTGAAACATTTTATTTTTTCCACTCAAAATTTGTCTCTTTAAACAAAATTTTTTGGCCTGAAAACGTGGAATTTAATCTATTTTAATGAATTAAAATGCAAACTGAATAATGAACGCACCACCACCAGCAAGAAGAAGACATGCCAGCTTTGGAGGACTCTCCTCTGCAGCCTGACGATGCAGTCTTCATCAGGGAGGCCGAGAGTGACGACGCAAACAAGCTCATTCTGACGCAAGAAGCAAACCTCGTTCCAGTCGTCAAAGACAGTCTCGAGGAGGAGGGGCTCTTCTACAAGACGTACGACTTCAAGTTTCCCAAAGAAGAGAAAGAAGACAACGTGAATATGAGCGGTTTGAGAGGCAAGTTCCACATCCTGCTCGTTGCAGACAGCTTCATGCTGTGCAACGAGGGCGTTGCTGCTATCAACAGGTGAGTGATGCGAATAATGAATTCGCATACAATTTCACGCTACTGTGGCTTTTAATAACGAAGTCATGATCTTTGATTGTCAATACTTGAAAAACTTTGTTTGAACATTCTTACTCGATAAATATTAATTTCTGAACGACCCAAAAAGGCAGCCAAATATTCTCAATTGAAGCTCACCAAGCACAAAACCTTCTAGGTGCTTGGCTTCCCAGCTGGTTTCGACCAACGCTGGCACTGTCACTTGCACTGTCTACGAGCCACTGGAAAAACTGAGTCCACAAGACCTGGAAGCTGCCAACAAGATGAACGTGAGTGGTGGAGGAAAGTGTTTGCAAAGATGAAACTGAGGAAACATTGAGAGGCTTGTAGAGGATTGAGGAAGATTGCCTGGAAAGAAGTGGATTTAGTGTTGCGGTGGAAAGCTTAAAGTTAAATAGCTTTGCGTTCGGCTAACTAACGTGGTTTCGATTCCTACCGTCGCCCAAATACGACGATGCTCCAGAAGTTTTTTCTACTTTTTTGGAAAAAAAATAATATTCCAAAAAGTTTTCCACATCCTTAAACTTGAAAAACCTCGACGGCAGATCAAGTTGATCTCTCTTTCGAAAGTGTGCAAGGAGTTCCAGCAGGAGAACGACTACCCGACCAGTCTGTACAAAGACGTCGTTTTCAACCCTGGCAAGTACGCCACAGTGTTCAATAGTCCAGAACCCTCCGAGAAGTTTGTCACGTACACGCACATAGTGGGCCACGTGCCCATCACGCACGAGTTTGCGGTGAGTCTCAAAAAGTCGACCTTTCGTCTCTCGAAACTCTTCCTCTTCTTCCACGTCATCCCCGAAGACATGCGCGTCTACAAGGGATCGGTCCACGACTCGTCCGTTGAAATCCCCACCCTGGAACGCCTTATCGAGATAGCCAGGTGCTTTCGAGATTATTTTAAAAGATTTAGCCAATCGAAAGTGTCTCATCATCCATCTATCATGCGACTACTAACTGAAACTTTATTTATTCAATTAAGATACGCATTAAAAACATTTCCAATCAACACAATCTAATATAAGAAATTCTAATCACATCATGCAGCTTCAAAGATCAACCAAACCGCCATTTTATTCCCGAAGGTACTCGGAGGTGGTGTACTCAGTGTCCAGAAAGGTGTTCGACTACTTCACCATCTTCTTCCGGACACACAACGTCATTGACGTCAACCACCGTCTCTACCTGCCCAGTGCTCCTATGGAGGTCTGACTTGAATTAGGATTATTTTTACTGAATAAATTATTTAATAATATTAATAAATTAATTACTTAAATTAATTAATATTTCAATAATTAAGTTAGATATCATAGTGTAAATTATAGAAACTTTAAAATCATTCGCCAGGTGTTCAACATGACCTTCGGCAACCACTTCTACAACAAAGTGACCTTTCTCACCAATGGCTTCTTGTGCGACTCTACCAGACTGTGTAGCAACTGCAACGGCCTTGACATCTGTATTGATTTGCTGAAGAAACTAGAGAAAGAGGTTAGGAGGGGTTGAGAAAGAAGGAAAAGGAAAATAAAAGAATAAAGGAATTTAAATTATAAGCTTAATTTTCTTTTTGAATTTATGAATCAATTTTTTTCTAAAAAATTGTTTTTCAACTCATAAATTTTTATCTTTTAATAAAAATATTTACTTAAATAAAAAAATGAATCTAGACGGAAAAAAACCCACACGAAACTACTTAACGCAGGATCTGCGGATCGATGAAACAGACGAGAGAATCGAACTCCGAATGATCATCAGTCACCTCTCGGAGGAAGCGGTCGAGCGAGCGAAAAAGGACCTGGTGTCGTTCGGTGACACGAAAGTGATCGAGTCGCCCCTGTCCGACCCCACCGACCTCGCCCTTCTTTCACACGAGGCCAACATCTATTTGAGTCCGAGGCGGTGAGTGCTTGATGGGACATGTTTGGTGTTTGGTGATGGAGTAGTTGATCGAATGAATTCGGAAATATTGGACGGGTGTGGGAAGTTTTGGAACGACTTATAGGTGTGAGAATTACGGCTTCCAAGGCTTCTACCCCTTCTGCGTCGGTCTGCCCGGCCTGGTTCCTGAAGACTCGATCACTGCATCGGTCATTTCTGAGGTTTACGAAGGAGCCGACGAGTTCATAAGTGGGTGAGGGAGGGTTTAAATATGTTTAAAAGTCTTTCATTTGTAATAAAGTTTAAATATAAAACTAAATGAAGTTTTTAAAGGTTTTTATTTAAAGATATGGCGGTTAAGACGCCGGCTCGTTATTCCGAATGTCGTGAGTTCGATTCCTGTCATTGATTAGTTGCTAGCGAGAAGAAGAAATGTTTCATGAAACTAATAACGGCGAGAAAAAACACGGAAAGACGAATGTCTACTCACGTGATCACTGAAGTGCGACGGAAAACATATTGGAGTTTTTGAGTCGCTTGAGCAGCTTCAATCGCGTGGATTTGACTGATTTGATTTTTAGTTTCCATATGAGTAGATGATTTGAATTTGAAATTCTTTGAGTTTTAAAACGTATGGTGGCAAACGTTTCACTGAGACTCATTTGTTATTGCGGAAGACAGGGCGTGAATGAGGAATAATGGAAGGAGAGAGGCAATGTGTGAGTGCCTGAGATCTAAGGAATAAAAGAGTGAGATAAATGAAAAAAATCTTCTTTTTTTTAGCTTTGCTATAAAAATTGTTTTGCAAAGTTTTCAATTCGAGGCATTAGCAAGGACTGTAAGAAAGCTTTTATTGTGCTTGTCAGTAGGAATTTGTAGAAATACTGGACTGATGGCAATGTCACTCACTCAGAATGACGTGAAGTGGAAGAAATAAATGAATTTAATGCTATCTTCAAAAAGTATTTAAACTATTTATTATTTTATTCGATAAAAAATTTAGTCCTTGAATTAAAAATACTAATAATTTGTCTAGAAGTTGAAAAAAATATTTTCAAAAAATAAAAAAGTTTATTAGAATTTTGTTACATAAATGAAAAAAAAGTTTTAATTGTCTTAAAATATTTTTATTTACATCATCCTAAAAGCTTTATGGCCTGCGTTGTGTTAGACACGTTCGAAAAACTTTACAATATTTGTTCTACTTAGGAACATTTTATAAAATGTTATAACTTCTTCGACACTTTTTGATCGAAATGTACATTTTTTTAAGTTCCGGTGTACAAGAACCCTGCCATGTACAAGCAAAATGCGAAGGTGTGGTGCAAGAAAATCAAAAACTTCATCAAAAACTACGAAGAAATAAAGGTGCGTAGACCGAATTCTCCACCATATCCTGGAATTCTCTCTTGTTATTACTGATAAGATGTACTGATTGCTCGGAAATTAAACGGAATATTCAATAGATTATCCAACGACCTATATTTTTCGAAAAAAAATAATATCAGCATTAAATGGAATGTATTTATGGGGCATTAAAAAATAATTGGAAATTTATTATTATAACACAGGTTTTTTATCATTTTCACTCTAAATTGTAATGCCTTCGGCAAAAAAAATTCAAATCAGAGTTTTCTTTATTTTACAGTGAAACCCCCTTATGTACTTGTGAATTCCATTTATAATATTTTATGATAACCGTATGTTTTACGGATGGCAACGCGTCCAAACCTCAAAACCAAGGGCAGCGATCTGCTGCAAATCTTGGGGGAAGGGGGTTTCTACTCAGCATAGACGGTGATCCTGGGGGTTCCTGGGGTTCAAACCATTGGAGTGGACCCCTTCCCTATCAAAATTTCCAGACCCCAGGTCCACCGCCCATGCTCAAAGCCCAGGTATCTGGGTAAATAAACTCGGATATTACCGATTTTGTACGTTAAATTAGGTAAAGTGAGTTGTTTATATATCGTAATGTTTTCATCAAATGAAATATTAGTTTTAAAAAATATACTGTACATTTTGAATTTTATAATAGCTATTATATTTCGCTAAATATAAAAAAACTGTTTTTATTTTTATGCTTGAGTTACAAAAAGGAATTTTTCATAGAAATTTCTATCTAAACGTATGGTCACTTGAAAAAAATGATTTATTGAAGTTTTGAGACAATACAACTTTTAAAATGGTTTCTATTTTCAAATAATTCAAAAAACTTTTTGAATACTTTTTTAACTTTAATATTTTAAAACTCGATTTTTTTTCTCCCGAAAACCGATTAATGGGTCGGGTACCCATTGGCATTCTTTGTCTAAATTAGTTAAAAAAACAAAGCATCACATTGCCTATTCTCTTCACATATCACCTCAAACCATCAAGTCGAAAGCCCGAGAACTGAAGTCTGCATTGAAAACCGATGAAAAAACCAGAAACACCCATGACGACTTTTTGTCATCCATTCTAGGTGATGGACGGATACCTTAAGCATGGAGGAGTGCTTTATTTGTGGATCAATGAGCTTAGATGGTAGGATGAAAACAAATGAAGTAATAAAATATAGTATAGATAAAGTGAATGATAATCAAATAAGAATCTCTGTAATTAGACGAGCAATACATTTTCATAAAGACTCCTATTATTCACCCGTCTTTCAACATCTAAACTATCTTCAACTTCCCACCACGAACGACCACCATAACCTCAACACAGACGACCACAAACCACCACGAACGACCACAACTTCAACCCAAACAGGCGGCATCAAGATGAAGATCAGAGTGGTCTCCTTGGTCCCTCTCGACACGAAAGAGAAGGACAAGACCAGTCTGAGACTCAAGTTCGAAGACTTGATGGTGAAAATCATGCGAGTTTGTTGGCGTCTGAAGAGCCACGAGTCGGAGTCGTGCACCGACCACTCGTACATCGGCTCCCAAATCATCAGGGGGGTCGTCCTGCCGGTTGATCGATTCATCCAGGAGGTCTTCAACAAGATTGAGGTGCGTGGAGGGGGGGCTGGGAGGATGGGTGAGTTGCTATGGATGGGTGGCTGACTGGCAGGGTAGGTGGCTTAGTGGGGGGTATTAGAAGAGAAGAAATAAATAAGAATGGATGTGAATTAGTTGGGTTGTTTGACGGCAGAGTTTTTAATGTATGAATTAATTTGACGTCTTGAAAAAAATCTCTGTTTTCAATCTCACTTTCCGGTTTTTTATTTTGGTAAAAATTATAATAAAAAAATTGATTTTACTTAATTAATTTACTATTTATGAATCCATAGTGAATCTTAACTTCCACTCTGCTTGAATGGAGTTTGTAAATTCTCCAATGAACACAATTAGTCAGTTATTTTTGAACGCCATATTTCTTTTTGTAAAACAATTTTGTTTCACTTCCGATGGAGGCCCCTTGAATTTTTTATCTGAAAAGCTTTCGTCTATCAATAGATCACACTCAATCTTCCAAGCCCTGAAAGTCGATACTTTTTAAAAGAGGTCTGAGAAATTAAAAAGAGGGTTTTTAAGAATTTTAAAAAGTAATCCTTATCAATAATCTTTTTGCTGCTAGAAGACATTATTTATGCGTCTCTCTGGAATTCGGAATTTGCATTTATTTGATTGAATCAAATAAAATAAACTTAATTGTTTAATCGATCATTCTATCACTCCTCCATGATTGATCTAGCCAATATTTCAAACAAACCTTTTAATTAAAACCACTAAAATAAAAACACCGACTAAATTTCTCTACACCACCGTCACTCCTTCAACCGACACAAAAACAGGAATACGGACGTCGAGTGGTTGCAATCGACGATGAGACAAAATCTTTAGTGATCTTCTGTCCTACGCAAACCTCCCTTCGACACCTGTGGGCCAAGTGCACCAGCATTTCGTGGAGTTTCATGAACATCCTCGATGAAAAGACCGAATGCAACTCGCTCCTGAACAGCCTCAAGATCAAGTCGGTGCACTCCGAGCTGATCATCGAAGGCTCCGAGTTCTACCAAGTGAGTCAGTTCCTGGAGAACGTGTACGAGAAGATGTGACAGGAGTAGAAGATGGTCGGGAAGTTGCGAGCGGGTTGGAAGATATTCTAAAGTTCTCTCGTTGAGTTTCAAAACGAAGACTGTGCCATCATAGAGAGATCCCTTTCTTATTTCATAAACTTTGTTTTTTAATTATTCAACTTTTTTTATTCAATAATATTCCTTGATTATATTTTCTCTGCTTGAATTGGTAAAAGATGTTCATCCTTAAAGAGCGCTCTGTGACTTTCAAGTGAGGAGGCTTTTATAAGATGGATTTGATGTAGATCAATGATGCAAGCATGGCATTTGCAAAATCAAAAAAATGTTGAATAAATGCATTCAAATTCTTTTAACAATGAAATATTAAACTATAATATTTTACTTGAAAGAAGGAGGTTGTGATATATTAAAGAAAGGACTTTAAACGTGTTTTATAAATCCACAGGGAATGATTCATCACGAAGGAACATTTCCTCAACCGAATGAAACTTCGTTAACGCCTGTTTTATATTTATAACTAAAGCAGTAAGAATACGTTTTTTGAAAAATATATTCGAAAAATTATTAAAGCTTTAAATAATTGAACAAGTTAACTAATTAGTCTTCATGAAGAGAAATTATTCTAAAATACTGAAGGGAAATGAAAATTATTTAGCGATTTAAAAATAAAACTTGTTTGACAATAAATTTAAAAATTTTAAAAAACATATTATGTTGGAAGAAATCCAAGAAAGTTTGAAAAATGAATCAATTATTTAAAAAAGAAATTCACAATTAAAAATGTTTAATTTCCATTTTAAAAAGATAGAACTTCACAATGCGTGGGGTTCGCACGTTTTCTCCAAGTTAAAAAATAGCAAAATTAAATTTGTGAAATGTACGTAAGTTAATTTTAACTTTAAATTAATATAAAATATAATTTTATAGCTCTATAAAATATTTAAACATTATAAATCCAAATAAATTCTCAGCTCAGTTTTCACAATGGTTTAAAAAAAGAGAAAGAGATACTTTAAAATAAAATTTATCTATTCAAAACTTTAAATTTGTTAAAAATTAAAGACAAAAGGATTCTACATTGGCTTTTAGTTCATTATATAATTTATAAGATGGCATTTTCTCATACACACTGAGTACTCAATGGAAAAGCAATTCACTAGCGGTGTGGAACACTTAAAAAGATAAGCTCATGCAAAAGTATCATTCGTAGAAACAAAAATGCCATTACAGAATTAATTATTGATGTTTTCTCACTAAAAGCTTGTACAAATTCTTTTTAAAAGACCACAATTGACAGTTATATGACATTATAAATGTCTGGCTAGTGGAATAGAGTTGAAGAGAATGCGTGATTGTTTATAAACTGATTGATTCTGTCGTTCAATAGCATGCAAAACTGTTTCAATTATAATAAAATAATAATTACGAGCATTGTTATAGTGGCGTATAATCCGAAGAGGTTTCTAGGCCCTCTAGACTGCATATTTTCATTCGCGCCTATGGGTTGCTAGGGCATCGGTTGCATTCATACCTAGGACCATTAACCGTTCCTCAAGTAGAGAGTCGTTAAACACTCATCCACTCGTTCACCCTATAAGTGGTTACTATGATATTTCGTGTTGAGATTTTACTTTTAGCTTATAAATAAAGTTACCCACAATCCATGAAAAAATCACGAATGGGAAATTAATTTTCCGCTTCATGACTACTGCTGAAAAGCCTACAGGTCCGAGGAAATCCGTGGAATGACCAGATTAAAATCCATTGAAAGCTTTAATTGCCAATCACCCATTCTAATCAACAGGTTCTTCGCAGTCTGCAGAAGATGATCCTGATGAAAGACCTGCGGAAGTCCCTCATGGAGTAGGCGTAGATGACCGGGTTCATGCACGAGTTGCTGTACGCTAGCCACGTGAAGATGGGGAAGATGATCGAGGCGTGAGGGACGCACTGGGTGTTGCAGAGACCGAAGAGGAGATTGGTGACGAAGAAGGGCATGCAGCAGCCGCAGAAGACACCCACCACGACGCCCAGAGTCTTTGCTGCTTTCCTTTCTTTGGCGGTTTTCATGATTTTTATTTTCAGATCAGAGTTAGCATTCTTTTTGTTGTTCAGAAGAACTGCGAGACCATCATTGCGAGGCGTGGTGGAGAGGTTCTTGAAGGGAAGGTTGATCAAGTCGACTCCCAGGAAGATCGAACTCGATGAGCACTCCTCCAAGTCTCGATACCGCTTCCAGTTGATTTGAGGCTTCGTGTGCCTGGCCTCTTTGTAACCTCCCTTGTGCACCCTCAATTCCACCACCTCTTCTGCCCCTCCTGCTGTCTTTGCCACCCTCGACGGAGAACTCCCTTTTTCAACTCTTTTTCCAGAACCTTTTAGAACCATCTCTTTTTTTTTAATAAACGGGTTTTCCGACTTATTCTCTTCCGAAACAACATTTTTATTGATTTGGTTTTTGTGGATTTTCTTAATAAACAATTTTTTTTCAATGAATTTAAAATGCAGTTTATTCTTTTTTCGGCAATATCTTTTTTCCATGCTTCCTTCAAGAGAATTGTTCATCGACCGACTCCAATTAGTTTGTGTCTTTATTGTCTTCATGCTTTCTAATTCACCTTTTAAAACATTTCCCTTCCTAAACCTTTTAGAAAATAGTTTTATTCTCGAACAATTATTCGTCTCAGAATTTTCATTCACCCGTTTATTTATTTCACAAACATCATTTTTACTCTTTACATTCAAATTCTTTTTATAAAGACTTTCCATCGAAATAGTTCCGGAATGCAAACTTCTTTTTTGCCTCAAAGCGGCCTTGTAGATGTGGTAGTAGGTGTAGAAGATGACGACCATAGGCAGGTAGAAGGACACAATGGAAGATGCTATCAGGTAGATGGGGTCTTCGGTGAAGAGACAAGTGTTGGTGGTGGTGAAGTAGAGCCGTTCACTCGTAATGTTAGCACTTTCGGAAGGTTTGCTGGAGTCAGGCTTGAATAAAAATGGTTGAAGTGTCTGTTGAGATTCAATATCTGAAGGTTCGATGCTGAGAAAGGATTGTGTGTCTGAATAGTTTGAGAAATCCACCGCAAAACTATTCAAAGCTGAAGGGCTTAAAATGAAGGATGGAACCACAATCGAAGTGGTTCTCGTCCAATCTTGGAAGGAGTCTTCAGGGGCAGGCGGTGGTTTGGGTGAGGGGGAAGTGTACTTCCACCAGAGGATGGCAGGAAAGCTAATCGCAAACGACAACGCCCACACGACTGCCATCAAGACCAGGGAACGTTTTTTTGACATCTTGCGTGGATATGAAATAGGGTCTGTGATAGCCCAGTACCTGCGAAATGATAGCGGTGATCGAGGTGTGTGAACTAATTAAACTAATAAAATTATATACTCCGTTTTTTTTAAATATTTACATTTATATTTGAAATCTGTCAAGTTTAAACATCTTTAAAGAAACTAATATAGATTTAAATCTCTGGAGCTCAGCTCCGATTTATTAAAAACCCAATTTATTTAACGTGAAAAAGCCTTTAAGCCCTCTGAAGACCCACCTGTCTAACGAAATTACTGAGAGATTGAGGATAGAGGCGGTGCTGGCCAGAACATCCAACGAGTGCCACACGTCACACCACACTCCTCCATGCCTCCACTCACCTTGTCTCATCTCGAGAGAAATCGAAAAAGGCATCACTAACACCCCGATCAAAAGGTCAGCCAGGCTCAACGAGACAATTAAGTAGTTGGTCGCCGTGCGAAGATGCCTGGTGGTGATGTTGAGGTAGCTGATCGAGATGGTTTGATTGAGGGGGGTTAAAAGAATGGTTGTTTAAGTGGTAGTGGTTGAGGTGGTCATTTGGGTGGTGGTTTAAGGGGTGGTTAAAGTAATAATTAGTGAAAAAGTGGTGATAGAGATTTAGGTGATAATGTTAGCTTGAAATTTTGAAATGACCATTAATGTACTTAGTACAAGTTTAAGAATAAAAACTTGCTTGCAACGAACATCAACAAAATTAAACCCTTACAAACATTTAAAAGTTGTTTTCAAAATCATTCTTTACGCTCACCTTTCTATACACACTGACACCACGACTAGAAGGTTGCCCAAGATTGTGAAGATGCAAAACACCGCCAAGCCACTGCCCAGCCCGATGGCCCGTAGTGACACGAAGTCTGGTAGTTGTGCGTCTGTTGTGGCTGTTGTTGTTGACATTGCTTTGTTGATATTGTTGTTCTAGTAGTAGTTGTAGTTGTTGAAGTTGTTTTAGTATTAGTATTTGTTGTTGTAGTATTTGTTGTAGAAGTTGTTGATATTGTTGTAGTTGAATTTGTTATTGAAGTTGTTGTTGTCCAAATGTCCTTTATATAAATGCTTGAAATCAAAAATGTTGTCATAAAATTTCTCAAGTCTTTTGTTTAATTTTTAGTGAAAGTCGTGAAGGTTTTCACTTCCTAATAGAAAGTGTCATTTGCAAATTTGCTCGAGCAAGTTGATAAGTACGTGCCAAAACAGCAGTACTTGGAAAACTGAATTATAGAAGAATTGTTAAAATATTGCGAGATAACATTTTGTTGTTTTTTTTTCAACTTCCGAAGATAAATAGTTTAAAAATTTTATTAGTAATTAGATGATCCAATACAGTTTTATTGTGTGCAAGTTGTAAAATTGAAAATTGAGTGATTGGCCTGTTATGTGCATGGTCATAGTTTTCTAACATGAACCACGAATAATTGTCTAAGATGAATTTCAGAATGAGACTGAAGAAGTTGATAAGTCTATATAGAGTATATATTTTACATAGACTATATAGTGTATATTTTTTGTTTAGACTATAGAGAGTATATACTTTATATAAACAATTGAAAATTAATATAAACCAATTATCTACTTTGTAATGATTAAAAACCATTAGTATTCATTGGCTTTTACATCGGCTTTATAGCACTTCATAGTCTATGATAATTCATACTATTTTTCATAAAATGTATTTATTTACAGCTGCCATGAGTTCTTACAAACGTAAAAGGGATTGTCGAAACACCTTACCAACAAATGGGAGAAACACCTTACAAAGATCAACTGATTGTTAACGAGTTGAAAAAAAAACAATAAAAAGTGAAGCAATTTTTGAAGAAGTTGAACCAGTAAAGGTCGAAATGAAAACTAGAAAGCCTAGAGCAAAAAAAAGTTTAATTTGCAAAATTAATTTAAAAGCTAAATTTAATTTGATTTAGTCAATTTGATTAAATGACAAATCACATTAAAATAAAAACTTGTGTAGATAAATAAATAATTTTGACGATAACTACAACTTTTAAATGACATTTTTAATTAAATACAAAATAAATTCATTTCAAGGAACAGAGCATTCCATCTTGGGAACCCAGTTGCTCAACATGAAATTTTTTGGTGTTCATGTTTGAAGTAAAAAAAACTTGGGTTTCTTTTTTTATCTAGTCCTATGTTTGTGCTCACATAACTAGACAAGGTATCAATATAATGGCTGGATAAATTTAAATTATTTCTTATGCGATTGAGCTATGAGGCTACGTTTAAAAATCTTCCCGACTTGTGCAACCTCCCCCTACACATTTAAAAAGTGGGATTTTTAAATCGATTTATAAGATTATTTATGAACTATGAAGTTCACTGAAACTATTAAAGAATTTTTTACTAGTTTTTTTAATCTAAATTTTTCACGAAAATAACTTAATGCACAAATTTGATAACTTGAGTTAATAAGAAAAGGTTCAACAAACTTCCATTCAAAATGACAATCCTCAAAGTAAACGTCTCTCAAGCTTTAACAAATCGGTCAAATTAACTTGAAAACCTGGTTTTTGGACCAATTTGAGCCTCTTAAAAACCCAATCGAAGCAATAAATACCCAACAAGAAAAACAATTTTCAAATGTTTAAATGGCACTGAATATTTACGATGCATATTAAACACTAATGACATTGTTATTTTACTTTTATTAATTAATTAACTTGTTTTCCCATTAAAACACAAGTTTTCTTAACCTACAGTTAGGCATCTTCCCCTGCCGTGTGCGCTTGTCTTGAGAATATATGCACCTGATTTACGCCTACAATACAGCTGATGGACGCCGTGCAGACATGAAAAACCTTTTCATTGATAACATTGCCATCCTGTGGTATTGCTGTTTTCATTTAATTCTTTATTAATTTTATTTATAGTTTTTGAAATGACAACTTTGATGATCCTATGATGATATGATCGTCTTTTATTAAAAATAGATTTAAATATACTTATAAACTACATATTAATTGTAAAAGTTTTTATAAACTTTATTCTTAATTATTTCTGATTTCTTTCATCGCTTTACGACAACTTTTAATTCGATACGACACTTCTCTCATTCAATAAAGGCGTAACTTTTGATTTTGAAAGCCACGCCATGAAATAAAAACAACAAAAAAACGGTTTTATGATGTGTATTTGTGAAGACTTTTTTATGTTGCGTTAAAAAAAGTGCAAAATAATTAGAGGAAACAATTGGAACTTGAGTAAAAATTATGTTCTGGTCACTTATTTTTGCCTTCCCACTTTTCCTTTTCTTGCGAAGCCAGAGTAGAATTAATGAACTCCATTTCTGTGATAGATAAATTTATTATTGTCTAATATTTTATTTTTTTATGTTTTATGGTTTTTTTAATAAAAAAATTAAAATGATTTTCTCGAAAAACTATTTTTGAATAATGAATTTTTCATTTGCATCAATTTTATAAACAAAATAGACCTCAACTCGAAAAACTTTAACAAAATATGGTCCGTGAAAATGAAAAAAGTAGACCAAAACATAATCCCTTAAAGTATAGAAAGAAAATCCCTTTCAAGGTATTAATTTCACAAAAAATAACTATAATGGTAAAAGGAAAGAGAGAAAAGTGAAAAAAGTTTAAAGTAGCTTAAAGAAAAAAGAGTATTTAAAGATTTCAAATAGGATTTTTAAAATTAAAATTAAAATGGCCTCAAACCTTGCACGGAGAGTAGTAAATCATCAGCGAATCGGGTTTTCGACGTAAAGGCCACGAAGACTGAATTCATTTCTTCGTAAAACTGCTCAACACTGGTCACCTGCGATGGTTTATTGTGCTTGATGAGGTAGTGTTTGGTTGGTTGGTGTGGTAGTGCTTGGTTGCTTGGTGTGGTAGTGGTTGGTTGCTTGGTGTGGTAGTGGTTGGTTGCTTGGTGTGGTAGTGGTTGGTTGGTTGGTGGTTGGCTGTTGGGTAATGTCGTGCAGATTAGTTGGTGTGATACTGGTTGATGGGTGGGAGGATGCTTGGCTGGTGAAATGCTGGTAAGTTGATAGAATGTCTATTTCCGTAAGTTTTTCACGTTGACCTCGAGGTTTGAGAGTTTAAGCAAGTTTTTGAAGCCTTGTTAGTGATTTCGGTCATGTAACTCATCATCCCCAAACAACCCCCTCCAAACAACCTTCCAAACCAATTCTTCATCAAGCCATAAACCAATCACCCCCCAAACCAATTAATCCTCTTCCCCCCAAACCACTCAACCTTCTTTCCACCAAACCAATCAACCCTCTTTACACCAAACCAATCAACCCACGCACCTACCCACCAAACCAATCAATCAACAACCCACCCACCAAACCAATCACCCACCAAACCAATCAATCAACCAAACCACCCACCCACCCACTCCCACCTTCACGTCGTCAATGGTGACGATGTTCTGGATGCTGGACGCATCGACGTTTAGGAACTCTCCGATGGACGTGAGGAGGGTTGCAAACGTTATGTTCACCGACTTCAGCAACAACAAACAAGCGATCGTGCGTGGCCTGGAGAGGTTGTTGTTGGAAGGCGGTTGATGAATCATGCAAGCATGGGAGCATGGAAACATGGAACTCAAGGGGAGTAGGAATGTGGGAAATAAATTCTGAATTGTTTTATTAAAAGACGAGGAAGTAAATTGTTAACTTGTTGGTTTAATACTCCCACAACGCAAAACCAGGCACCACCAACCTGACACTACTAACACCAATAACAACAATCAGCAACCACCACCAATAACAACTTTAACATTAAAATAATCAAAACAATAATAAAAATCAAAAACTGTACAACATTAAATTTAAAAATGTAAGAATTTCAACTATCTTTAACCAAAAAGACTCACTACACCAACCTGATCCCACTCAAGATGACGAAGATGGTCTTTGTGTTCGAGCCGGCCTCGAAGACGCTCATCTTACCGTAGAGGGGCGAGGCCTGGAAGGAGAGGAGGGGCAGCTTGGAGCAGGGGGCAGCGCAACAGACGTACTTTTCTCCCGACTTGAACTGGTGCAGTGAGGTGATCAGTTCACCACTGCGACTGTATATGCATCTGGAGAAATGAAGTTGTGATGAGATTTTCAAGAAATTGCTTGTGTGAGGGTTTTGTGAAGTTTTTTCGGATGAATTAGAGATTATCTGAGATTTTGGGGCTTTTGAATTGCTAAAATTTCATAGTTTCAAAGGCTTTTTCCAGAAACAATTTTTAAAATAGTTTTGAAGTAGCCTAATGCTCTTTAAAGAAAGGTATATATTTGATAAAACCGGAACTCTTTAAAAATTAAATAAAAATTGTTAAAAAACGAAAAAAAAAATAACACAACGCCAGGCTACCTGGTTCCGATCTGGGACATGGCGTGAGCGTCAGGGATTCTGCTGACCTTCAACTTGGCCACCTTTGTTGGAGTAAGGGAAGCATGAGAAGATGCCTCTGAAATCTCTTATAATATTTGATTTGTGCCTTTCAACGGTGTTCTTTCAAGGTTTTTTTAATAATTTATTAAATAGATCTCTAACAAATCTGCCAACGATAGCTTGCTCATCTGCCTGACAAACCATAACCGCAAAGCAACAGCCCCCAGACACACACCTCCTCCATGAAGTGCTCGAACGTTGGGAACTTCTTCTCGGTGACGGAGAGAACATTCCCCTTGAACTCGTTGTTGCTGTTCCTCAACAGGGTGATGCGTTTGCCGAGCCACTTCTGCTCTTTGTCCTCCAGGTACCTGAGAGAGAGGTTGCTCTTGACGTCTTCCATCTGTGTGCCTTTGTGCTATAGAGAAGAGAGTTGGTTTGTGCTAAATGCTTTGTGTTCAATGTGTGAGTGTGGGTGGATGGAAGTGTAAGGTTTTGGCTTGGAAGTTCGATGAGGGATGGAAGGTTGTGGTGCTTGCAATGGAAGGTTCGATTCGTTGATTTTGAGGTTTAATGGATAGATTTTATGGTTGTTTCATTTTTTCAGTTTTGCTTTTCTATTACTTTTATTTGGCAAAAAATTTTTTTTTACGAAAATTGATGTTTGAATGTTCAGTTCACCAACTTGACTGTTGAGTGGCTAAATGCAGTGTTGTGTCGAATCAAGAATTTCCAAGAAACTCATTTGGCGTAATCAAGCAGCTTATCTCAACTTATTCAACTGATTAATTATAAAATAAATACAGTTTTCTTTTTAATTGGTTTGATGAAGATGGCACTTTTAGTAGCGATGCTGTTATGCGCGTTTAGGTGTTAAATTCTTGCTAGTTGGATGTTAAACTTGTCTTTGTAATCAGCAAGCCGTCGATTGTTTTGTATGTTTTATCACGATGCGTGACGTCATTCATGTTTTCAAAAAATAGCGCTGCACTTTTGTGAAAAAATGGTGGAATAAATAAATAAAAAAAAAAAATTTTGAGAAAAAATGGAGGAATAAATATTAGAATAAACAGGTCAAATAGGAAATATTAAATAGGTCAACTCTCGCAATGCGTGGCGTTCGAAGACTATGATAGTGTTTGTTGGCCAAGTTCGAAACAATCAAAATAATAACAAGATTAATAATGATAACAACGATGATGATGATGATGATGATGATGATGATGATGATGATGATGATGATGATGATGATAACTACAAAACCACACCAAAAAAGTTTAACAATAAAGGGTCTAATTATTTCTTAATGATATTGCTAATAATAAATAATAATAATAATATAAATAATAATAATAATAATAATATAATAAATAATAATAATAATATAATAAATAAGAATGATAATAAAAATAGTACGATATCATGAATATTTATTAATTTGGAAAGTTATAGCTTGAATGCAAAACAGAACTTGACCACTCAGAAAACTTACTTAAAATCACATGTTTTGAGGAAGCCAAGTATTGTCGTGTGTCATTCTATTTATTGGAACATTATTATCACCATCATCATCATCATCATCATTACTATTAAGATGATTAAAGGTTTAATTAATTAATATGGAGACCGTTAGAGTCACACAGCGCCGTCAAAAGGTCAATATATGCAAGTAATTCATACTGTACAAGAATCCTTAACAAGCAGAACAAATAAATACAAAATGATTAAGAGGTCAGTTCACTGAGGAAGAAACAAATGTTCAATTACCACCAATGTTGAATCTTTGGTTAAATCCAAGTTCGCATCTAAGGATCCTTCCATAGGCTTTTTCAAGATCGAACCATTGCAGAGTGACCGAATCGAAATAAATGATCGAGCGACACCTTCAAATGAGTGGCCAAAACTCAACTATCCTCGATGCAAATAGACCATCTACCAACGCCTCATGCGACCTCAACACCTCACAAAAGTTAGACTAGGCGTGAGAACGAATTTTGAAAAAAACTCAAAGTCAAAGAAGAAGCATTCAATGCCTTCAAAGCGTCAGACATTTACACTCTTTCCAAACAAATTTCTGGATTCACCCTCTTCATCATCATCATCATCACCTTCATCTCCATCATCATCATCATCCATCACGACACCATCATTATTATCCTCATCATCATCATCACCACGTCACCATCATTCGTTATCCCCCTTTTCCTCCCCCTTCCCAACATCACCATTGGCGACTTCATCTAAATCATTCATCTTTTTTTTTACATACAAAAAGTCTATTCTCATCACCGTCATCATCATCAGCACCAGCAACATCATCATCAGCACCAGCAACATCATCATCAGCACCAGCAACATCATCATCAGCACCAGCAACAACATCATCATCAGCGAGGAATGAAGAAAAGAAGTCACAAAAAAGTGGATTGACAGGAGCTGAATGGCTTCTCAAGTAATTATTATTATTATTATTTAAATCCCCATAGTTATTATTATTATTAATATTATTAAAGTTATTACAATCAGTATCATCATCATCATCATGCATTTCTTGGTATATACTATCTCTAGAAAGGTTATCAACCTTGAAATCGTCATCAGCACCTCCATTCCCGAAGATATCATTATCAACACCAGCAACTTTGAAAGCATCGATTATTATTTCGTCATCATCATCAGCAGCAGCAGCAGTGATGCAGCTTCCTGCAGAAAGATCTTTGGTTGCTGCTGCATCCTCATCAACAGAATGGTAAACTAATAGATTATTATTATTATCATTGTTGTTTTTGTTGTTGTTGTTGTTGTTGTTCGTGATACTAACAACTCTAAAAGTACTGTTAAAATTATTATTATTGGTATTGATATTATTACTATTATTAATAATAATATTATTATTTATATTATTATTATTAATATTATTATTATTAATATTATTATTATTAATATTATTATTATTTATATTATTATTATTAATATTATTATTATTTATATTATTATTATTAATATTATTATTATTTATATTATTATTATTGTTGTTATTGTTGTAGTGGCAGAAGATGTCGTCAATCTCGTCAAAGTCACAGAAGCTCCTGTAGTAATCCTCCATACTGGCCACGCCCTCACCACCCCCCTCACCACCATCCTCACCACCCCTCTCACCACCCCCCTCACCACCCCTCTCACCATCACCATCACTACCACCCTCACCACCCCTCTCACCACCCCTCTCACCACCACCATCACCACCACCTTCACCACCACCATCACCACCCCTCTCACCACCAACCTCACCACCACCCTCACCAACCCCACCACTACCATCACCACCACCCTCACCAACCCCACCACTACCACTGAACTCATCACTCGCATTAACAATTATATTATTATCATTATTGGTTTTTTTATTATTAATAATATTATTAATGTTATTAATGTTATTCTTATTATTATTTTTTTTTTTATTCTTATTATTTTTATTATTAATATTTATATTATTAATTTGATTAATCTTGATGTAAGTGCTTTTGCTGTTTGTAGTTACAGTGGTATCACAGTTTGCATACTTCTCCTCATAACCCCTTATATCATTATTATTATCATTATTATTACTATTATTAATTTTATTATACAATATACTCCTTAAGGCATTATTCTGATTGTCCACATCATCATCATCACCACCACCATGAGCATCATCACCACCACCATGAGCAGCATCATCATCATCATGAACATCATCATTATCATGAACATCATCATCACCATGACGAGTAATCACAAATCTCTTCTTAATATTTGCAGTAATGCTACCATTAGAAGTACAAGCAACGAAAGCATTGCCAGTATTTGCATTACTGAGGTTTGCATTCTCAGGAATTGCATTTGTATGTGGGCATGGAACCAAGAGAAAGGGCTTAGGCGTGGTTGCAGTGTTGTTGTTGTAGTTGATGTTGTTTATGGTGTTGTTGTTGTAGGTGGTGTTGGTGTTTATGGTGTTTATGGTCTTGCTGTTATTGAGGGTGTTGATGGTGTTGTTGTTGTTGTTGTAGGTGGTGTTGGTGTTTTTGTTGTTGTTGATGGTGGAGTGAGGAGAGGTGTTGTAGGGAGTGTTGTTTGGACGGTTGTTGTTGTTGTTGTTGTTGAACATATTAAAAAGTTTGTACATGTTCGCCAGTCTTGGAGGAGTTGTGTGTTGTTGTGGAGATTGGAATGGTTGGAAAACATCATCATCACCGATTGCAACATCATTATCATCACCAATATCAACATCATCACCATCACCAATCGCAACATTATCATCACCACCATCCTTATCAGCATCTTCATCAATGATATGTTGTTCAACTTTAGTGATATTTTCATTACTGATATGTTCTAGTGATGGTTGTAGATGTTGTTGTGGCAGTGGTGGTGAGTGTTGATGTTGATATTGTATTTGTTGTTGTTGTAGTTGTGGTGGTTGTTGTAGCTTTGGTGGTTGTTGTAGCTGTGGTGGTTGTTGTAGCTTTGGTGGTTGTTGTAGCTGTGGTGGTTGTTGTAGCTTTGGTGGTTGTTGTAGCTGTGGTGGTTGTTTTAGTTGTTGTGGTAGTTGTTTTAGTTGTTGTGGTTGTTTTAGTTGTTGTGGTAGTTGTGGTTGTGACGCATCTTTCATTTTCGCCTTCCGACGCTGTGGCTTGACTCTGGCTTGTTGGAGTGGCTTCTTGCACGGTTGCTTGCACTTCTGTTTGGGCAGCAGTTTTTGTTGAATGAGTTGTTGTCGTTGTTTGAGTTGTTGCAACTTCAGCTGCAACAACTGGTTGTTTTGTTGCGACTGTAGTCGGTTTAGTTGGGCGTTGTTGGTGGTCGTGATGATGATGCCTTGGTTGCCAGTGCCATTGACGTTGTTGTTGCTGATGATTTTGTTGTTTTTTTCGTTGATGATGACGTTGTTGTTGTGGTTTTTGTTGATGATGACGTTGTTGTTATGGTTTTTGTTGATGATGACGTTGTTGTTGTGGTTTTTGTTGATGACATTGTTATGAACAGTGCTTTTGATGATGCTCACAACATGCCCACGTGACTCCTTCACCTCACCCCCTCCCGCCACCACCACCCCTGCAACTCCACCCCTCTTCAAGAGCTCCTGCATCAGCAGACTCACGCCCCCACCCTTTACAGTACCAGCACTAGTATTCTCATTGCTATTACTATTAACAACATTAGAATTATTACTATGATTATTGTAATTATTGTTTTTATTATTATTATTATTATTAATCATGAAATTACTATTATTACTAATGTTAGTGTTGGATTTGTTGTTGTTGTTGTTGTTGTTGTGTTTCTTATGTTTGGAGACGAGCTCCAGTTGCTGTAGCGTGCAATGCTGCGCGAAGTTGTTGTTGTAGGGTTGTTGTTTGTTGTCGTTGAGGTAGATAGTAGCGCCGAAATAGTCGTGTGGTGGTGATGATGATGATGGTGATGATGTTGATGATGATGATGGCACTAAAGAGGGCGATGGTGGTGGTAATGATGGAGTCTCAGTTTTAGTTGTAGTAGTAGTTGTAGTGGTAGCAGTAGTAGTAGTAGTTGTAGTATTAGTAGTAGTAGTAGTAGTAGTAGTAGTAGTAGTAGTAGTAGTAGTTGTAGTGGTAGCAGTAGTAGTAGTAGTTGTAGTATTAGTAGTAGTTGTAATCGTTTTTATTTTGGTTGAAGTTAAGAATGACGTGCTGCTTTTTGATTTGGCCTTCGTGACTTTGCGTGAAATGTCAACACTGGCCTTGTTGCCATGCCTACCATCCACTCTGCCCCTCTTCTTGCTCTTGTCGTTCGTCTTTTCAGAATCAATAGTGACACCATTATTACAATTAATACTATTATTATTCTTATTAATATGATTATTATTATTAATATTACTATTATCATTATTATAATTACTTTTACCATTATTATTAACATCATCATTATCAGCACAGAAAGTTGTGTTGAGGCTCATAGCTGAGTTGTGTCTCTTCCTTTGCCCTCTTACATTCCTCCCTTCGCCTCTGACGTCACTGGCAGACATAATATTGTTGCTGTT
>OX030956.1:13674218-13694218 GCA_943735955.1 Piscicola geometra
GGCGAGAGGATGAGGATGGAGTTGAGGGGGTCAGAGGCCTTGGAGATCTTGGGCAGGATGACCTTCTGGTGGGAGACGGAGGAGGGGCGCTTGGAGGGTGCCCTGGTGGTGGAGGAGGGGTGTTTGGAGTGGCTGGATGGGGCATGGTGGTTGTAGTGGTGGTTGTGGTGCGAAGGGAGTTCCAGTGTTGATGATGATCTCGTCTTACTGCACGAACCACCACCATGGTGAGTCGCCACACCGTCGCAACCACTGTTGCTGCTGCTGCATCTGTTGTGGCCATCACCACCACCACTACTACTATTACCACCACCACTACTATTACCACCACCACTACTACTAGTGCTAGTACTATTACTATCAGTACTCACTCTCCTGCCACCATCTGACCCTACTCTTCCATCATCACCACCACCACCAGAATTGACGTCATCAGTGGTGGTGGTGGTGTTGATGCCAATACCAGAATCACCGTTAAATTTGCCTTCAAAAAGGCTCTTTGTGCTGCTAGTAATGATGTTATGAGAGATGCTAGTAGTGATGTTCGAGGCGGTGCTAGTAGCGATGTTTGGGGCGGTGCTGGTAGTAGTAGTATTGGCGATGCAGAGGTCTCTGTGCTTGAGGGCTCGGCTCTTGTGTCTTTTCAGTTGCTCGCGTTGCGCCACAGTGCAGAAGAGACGAGACTTCGCCTGAGACCTGCCTGCAAGGTGTTGTGGTGGTGGTGGTGCAGTGGTGCAGTGGTTTAGTGGTGCAGTAGTGTGGTGGTTTAGTGGTGTGGTGGTGTTGTGGTGGAGTGGTTTAGTGGTGTAGTGGTGAAGTGGTGTGGTGGTGGAGTGTGGTAGTGGTGGAGTGATGAAGGGGTGCAGTGGTGTGGTGGTGGAGTGTGGTAGTGGTGGAGTGATGAAGGGGTGCAGTGGTGTGGTGGTGGAGTGTGGTAGTGGTGGAGTGGTGGAGTGGTGTGGTGGAGTGTGGTAGTGGTGGAGTGGTGGAGTGGTGCAGTGGTGTAGTGGTGCAGTGGTGCAGTGGTGTAGTGGTGGTGCAGCGGTGGTACAGTGGTGCAGTGGTGGTGCAGTGGTGTAGTGGTGCAGTGGTGTAGTAGTGCAGTGGTGCAGTGGTGGTGCAGTGGTGGTGCAGTGATAGAGCATTGTAAAAATGGATTGGTTGGAAAGAAAGGAGGGTGGATGGATAGAAGAGATGGATAGAGGGGATGGGGATAATTGATGTGTAGAATGGAAAAGTTGAATGGATAGGGGAGGGAATATGAGGATAGACAAGGGGGAGGAGTGCCAACCTGAGTGTGAATTCGAGACGAGGGCACAGTTGGAGATCTCCTTGCCTGCGTGTTTGTGAGAGCATCTCAATGGCCCTCTAGCGCTTAAATCTTCGCAGGAATTGTTTCCCTCTTATCCCACTTACCCGTCTCCTCTACCCCTCCCACTCCCCTCCCACTCCCCTCCTACCCCTCCACTCCTCCCACTCCACTCCACTCACCCCTCCCCTCCAGCTGCAGGTCAGCCACCAAGACGAGGACGTCCTTGTTGTGGGAGTCAGTGCAGTTCGTGTCCACCAGATGACACACCAAGTCGTAGTACCTGGTGGAGAAGTTAAAAAAACTCTTCTTGAATAATCGCATTTGTGAAAACTAAAAAGAGTTTTATTTTTCAAATATAAAATGCCATATAGACTGTTAATACCAAAACTGATAGAATTCATTTAAAATAAAAATTGCGCGCATTTTAACGGGAGTAAATGCTGAAATTGCAACGAGAAGTCACCTTCTGAAGGTCATTTCCTGCTGGTTGGTCACCTTCTCTGCCCACCTCAGCACCACATTCCTCACTGCCACCCTCACCAGTCCCCTCCACTTCTTCACTATCTCTTCATCCCCATCATCATCATCATCATCATCATCCTCTTCCTCTTCACCATCCGACGTGAGTGGGGGCTTCTGATTTGTTGAATGGGTGGAAGGTGGGTAAGTGGTGGATGAGTGCATGGTACCTGAATATTCATTTTAGAATACCATCTTTTTACGAGAAAATACTTTTTTAGAGCCTCATTTCAGATATAAGTTGTTAAACCGTAAATTTGAAAACTCGAATGTTAATGAGACTCAATAAAAATTGGTTTAAATAATACATTTGTTTCGTAAATGCTGCGAATACAAAATACATTTGTTTCGTAAATGCTGCGAATACAAAATACATTTGTTTCGTAAATGCTGCGAATACAAAATACATTTGTTTCGTAAATGCTGCGAATACAAAATACATTTGTTTCGTAAATGCTGCGAATACAAAATACATTTGTTTCGTAAATGCTGCGAATACAAAATACATTTGTTTCGTAAATGCTGCGAATACAAAATACATTTGTTTCGTAAATATTACGTTGTCATGACGAGAGGAGAGGTCAGGAGGTACAAAGGCCTTGACGCCATCGACGAACCTCATGCCAACGTAGTTGAGTCTGTGCATCGTGAATGCTGAATGAAGACTCCATCCATCTGTGCATTCATCTATACCCCCATCCCACCCTTCCCTTCTCTCCCTCCCCAGCCACATACTCACCCACTACACCCCCTTTCTACAGCCTGAGCACACCCTTTGAAGCGCCTTCGTAAGCAGACGTTGAACTCCCCCTGGTTGAGAAGTGGGTGCTCGTTGTTCCTGCAGAAGGTTCTGTGGGGAGGGGGTGTTTTTGGTGGTGGTGGTGTTCGGTTATGGTGGGGATGTTGGTGGAGAGAATAATGGTGGTGATGTTTGTCATAGTTGGTGGGGGGAAATTTGGTGGTGGGGGTTGGTAGTGGTGGTCATGATAGTGATGGTAGTAGTAGTGGTAGTAGTGGTAGTAGTAGTAGTAGTAGTAGTAGTAGTAGTAGTAGTAGTAGTAGTAGTAGTAGTAGTAGTAGTAGTAGTATTAGTAGTAGTAGTAGTAGTAGTAGTAGTAGTAGTAGTAGTAGTAGTAGTAGTAGTAGTAGTAGTAGTAGTAGTAGTAGTAGTAGTAGTAGTAGTAGTAGTAGTAGTAGTAGTAGTAGTAGTAGTATTAACTCATAAACTAGTCTATTGCGTAAGCATTGTGCTCCTGTAGTTCAGTGGATGTCATGTAATCCATCCATCCATTCATCAGTCCATCCATCCATTCATCAGTCCATCCATCCATCCATCCATCTATCCATACATCCATCCATACATCCATACATCCATTCATACATCCATCTATCTATCCATCCATCCATCCATCCATCCATCCATCCATCCATCCATTGAGCCATCCATCCATCCATTCATCCATCCATCTATCCATTTATCCATCCATCCATCCATCCATTTATCCTTCTATCCATCCTTCCATCCATTCATCTCTCTCCAAGAACCTACCAACCTGTATTCATTGTACACCTCAGCCTTGGATATGGTGTGCTGGTTGTCTTGCTCGATATGTGTGTCCAACCACCTGAGTGCCACCACCTGTCCCTCTGAGGGTTCCTTTGTTCTTTTGGGGATGGGAAGGTGTGGTGGATGGGGATAAAAAAGCAGGCAATTCAAGAATGATTATAATATAGTAAAACAATAATAATAATAATAAATAATAGCAATAATAATAATAATAAGAATAATACTTGAGGAGATGGTTGATCTTCCTGGGAAACTTGAGGCACAGCAGCATCCTCTCCATCACATCCAGCTTGCTGACAAGTGTCTGAGAGGCAGTCAAACAATTAGACATTAAGGTTAAACAAGTGGACATTATGGCCATCTTAGTGGTCTTGTTTGTGTTTGTCTTAGTGGCTATGGTTTTGAATGCATTGATTAAATGGATTGATTAGGTAGTTCTTTTTTTTTAAATAGAAAATTAAATTAAATGGATAATGATTATATTTAAAAGTTTAATTATTTCAATAAAATGTTAATTTCAAGTACCAAAATTTCTTCAATTCTTTTCTTGCTTCCATCCCTGATAATATGAAAATAATTTTATTATTATTTTATGTTTTTAAAAATAAAAGTTTTATAATCATATTGCTAGTGATGCAGTAATGTCTCTTCTTCCCTTCAACTATTGATTTGTAATTTTTAACAAAAATGATTCATAATTTAAATCTACACAATTTTTTTTAATCGTATTTTTTCTATAAAAATATGATTAATTTATTTTCAATTTAAAAACAAAATATTATAAGATGTAACGGTTATACGACTGTTACTAATAGAAGTAACAAATAACAAGAGAATAATGTAAAGATCAGCAGTTACCCTAGGGTAAGATTCAGCCCTTTGAGGAACCTATCTTTAATTGACTTTTCTGTCATCTTAGAAGCACTAGAGCGGCCATCCAGCCATCATCTCAAACGTTTCATTTATATTTTTATTATAAGCCTTCAACTGTTCATTGTTTACATTTAATCAAAGAATCTAATGAGATTGATACAGTTTGATGGACTATCACTATTAATAGTTTTGAAGCTCAAGATTGTTAATATTTTTAATAAGATAGATTTTTTAAGAAGATTCAGATAATTTATCATAAAAAAGACTTAAAAAGTATTATATTTGTAGCATTTTGACTTGGTTACATATTGTAAATAGTTTTTTAAAAACAATTATTTGAAGATTTATTATAAAAACATAATTCACTTTTAGTTTCAATATGTTTTAATTCGTGGGTCAACAAACGATATTAAATAAAATTAAATGGATGCAACAAAAACCGTCGTATATGTTGGAAAAACTGTTAAATTCAACGGAAAACGCTTGTTTGATATTTTATGTCGTTTAAAGAATTTTGGAATTGGTAGGGTTGTATACCAACAAAGTGAGAAGGACAAGTACCCAGAGGCATGTTACACCAGGATCACCAGAGTGCAGCCTGATATGTCAGACCCCACCCAGGTTTTAAGCCCTTTTTTACAGATTTTTTTAATGGCATTTTTTATAAACTGAATTCAATATTTGCAAGTCTTTTCATGTACTAACCACTTAGGCGGGCTTGAATAACCATGTTAAAAGCAAGTTTTGGGGCAAAAAAGTGTTTCGAAGCAACGATTTGGGCGAGATGGTGTTCAGCACGTCGTTCAAGGCGGACTGGAAGCTGGTGTTGAAGGAAGAGGAAGAAACGTTCTTGGCAGAAATGGCGAAAAGGCCTGTGCATGAGAAGAAAGAAGCTCCCACACAGACCAGATTCCCACCACACCTCGAACGAATGATCATGAAATCAAATCCCCAACTCAAGACTCCTCCCATGTTACCCCTTGTCACCCAAGAAAGCCCATTTGCTCAGCAGAAAAGATCCAGTTATAATAAAAGCAATACAACATAGGTTTTACGGTTTCGAAACAATTATTTATCAAAGAATAAATGTTCTAAATTTAGTTTTTAAAATGTAAAAAAATTTAAATTCGTGTTTAAAATGCAAATAAAGAAAGGTATGAAGTTAAAGTATTGAGTGCTTGTCAAGGTAAATGCAAATAGATCAGCAATGCTGAGTCATCACAGAAAGGTATGTTGATGGCGGCATTTCAAAAAGAAGAACACTAAAAGTGGAAGTGCCCTTGCAAATGAATGTGATGTCATCAATTAAGAATTAAGTTATATTAATTAATTATTAATCGGACCATCCAATTGTCGCTGGTTGAAAGACTAGCTTATCGCTTGAGGCAGCAAACTTATTGCTTGGCGGAAAGAGGCAGATGAGCGCGAGGTATGGCGTCTATACGTTATATACGTGTTTAAAAGCTCCAATAAAATCATCATCGCCGAAATAAAATGCGAGGTGCTAAATAATTAAAATCAAAGATACAAGAAATGAAGGATAGAAAAGCATGGCTTCCATAGATGTAGATTATTACTCAGTGTCGAATCTTCCAAGGAATATCCTCATAATGCATTCTTTGAATCTCAATTTGCAATAGGTGACGTGGACGAATCTAGAACACCGTTTGACAGCAGTAGTACAAATAGGACTAAAAAGTGAACGGAAGTATTGAAGCAGAAGCATGAGTGGGGTGCAGTGGAAGAGACACTGAGGAGATGTATCTGCCACTAGACTAGTGTTTTAAGTACTCTTACTAGCGAAATACTTAATTATTTTAATGAAGCGATAACATGGTAGTAAATCCTGAAACCTGTTTTTTCTCATTTTCTACTTCATCTGTCCCTCCCTCACTCCACTCACTCCTAATCAATAGCCTCCTTGAACTCATAGTGACGTATTTTTTTGACGTAGTTGTAGATGGAGGTCCAGAAAGGGTCGATTTCGTTCGGAACCCTGCCATCTATTGACGCCTCAAAGTACGAAAACAACGGGAACCACACCTGTTGTGGCGTGGAGGCGGTGTTGATGCGGTGTTGCATCTCATTCATCTTCACCGTCCCATCCCTCCTCACCACTTCTCCCCCTCAAACTTCTCCTTCACCCACCCCCCCTTCCCGCCTCCCCTCCCCCCCCCCCAACCAACCAAACCTGCGTTCTAGAGTCTCTCTGCACGATGATCTTATTATTGGCGAGCGAGTGATAATAGAGGAAAAGGCGCGAAGTGATGTAGAATGCGATGAAGACGTCGATGCTGTAGTGTTCATGCGCCGCTAAGATGAAGAAGATCGCCATGAAGTTGCCGATCCAGCCCACTTGGTGCAGCCTCTTGAACCTCTCGCCCGTGTCTGTGATGGGTGGGTGGTGGAATCGCCAACATCATTATCATCATTATTATCATTATCATCATTATTATCATTATCATCATTACCATCATTATCATCATTATCATCATTACCATCATTACCATCATTACCATCATTATCATCATTACCATCATTATCATCATTATCATCATTATCATCATTACCATCATTACCATCATTACCATCATTACCATCATTACCATCATTACCATCATTACCATCATTACCATCATTATCATCATTATCATCATTATCATCATTACCATCATTACCATCATTACCATCATTATCATCATTATCATCATTACCATCATTACCATCATTACCATCATTATCATCATTATCATCATTATCATCATTACCATCATTATCATCAAGGGCAATGTAAGTATTATCATCGCCCTCCTTTTCTTCTCATCATCATCAACATCATCATCACTATGACCACTTCCCTCATCATCATCATCATCATCATCATCATCATCAACTTCATCATTACTATCACCACTTCCATCATCATTATTCCCACCATTACCATCATCATCACCTCGATCATCCTCATCCCCACCCCCAACAACCTCCACCATCATCCCCATCACCACGTACACTCATTAATGAAGAAGTTGAACATGGTGACGACGACAGTGTGCCCGCTGAAGAGGTAGTCGCCACACGTCCTGACGCCCTGCAGCGACATGCCCATGCCGCTCCAGATCTTCAACGCCATGTTGACGCGTTGAGAGAGCGTGTGGTCGCCCTGTGGTGGTGGTAGTGGTGGTGTGGTGGGTGTGGTGGTGGTGGTGGTGGGGTGTAGTGGTGGTGTGGTGGGGGTGGTGGTGGGATGGTGGGGTGTGGTGGTGGAGGTGGGGTGTGGTGGGGTGTGGTGGTGGAGGTGGGGTGTGGGGGTGGTGTATTTAGGGTGGTGGTGGTGGTAGGGGTGTGGGATGGAGGTGTATGTAGTGGAAAAAAATGGTATATGTGGTGGTGGGGTGGTAGTTGGATTGTAGTGGTGGCGTGGTGGTTGGATGGTAGAAGTGGGGTGGTAGGATGGAGGTGCATGCAGTGGAAAAAGAGTGTTTGGTAGAAGAGACATGCCTAAGAATTCAAACCTCAGACATTCTACCATGCCTCTTATTTTTCCATACTTGATAACTTTCCACTATACGTTACAGAGGTATTGCTTTTTGGCCTATTTCACAAATTTTAACGTCGCGAATCAGCTTTTGTGAACCTTGCCAATTATAACTACTATCAAAACCATACAAATGTGAGATCACTTAAAGATAAACTTTGACCCCCCCCTCAAATCTATTAATCATCATCCTCGTCACCACCAACATGAACATTTAACTGTTCAGCATAATCACCAACTCAATTCAGATAACCATCATCATGATCATCATCAGGGGTACTCAAATCTAATAATAATCATCACCATCATTCCATGAATAATAATCATCTTCATCACCACCACTCCATGACTCACCCTGGGCTCGCAGTGGAGGTGGGTACCAGGCACTGAAAGGGAGGTGATCAGCATGGTGACGCACCGGAGTAAGAACACCGTTCCTGAGAGTGCAAACATTCTGCGAGCTATGATGAACCTGTGAGCGTTTGTGTGGTCGTTTGTGTGTTTGTAAAGTGTGGTTTGTGAGGTGGTTTGTGTGTTTGTAAAGTGTGGTTTGTGAGGTGGTTTGTGTGTTTGTAAAATGTGGTTTGTTATGTGGTTTGTCTTTTTGTGAAGTGTGCTGTGCATGATGTGATTTGATTTAGATGGGAAGCTTGATTAGTATACATTTATATACCCATAATTATTCATGGTACTTAGCAGGGTTGAACTAATTACCTGTGTTTGTGGAAGAGGAGCATGACGAAGACGACGATGGAGAACATGATGATGATACTTTCCGAGACGTCAAAGGCCCACGGCATGAGTGGAATATTGTCGAGGACGATGTCGGGCAGGGGTGGGTAGATGTCCATGTTGGGCACTCGATCGTGGACTACCACCATGGTGAAAGTGGTCAGGAGACCAACCAGCATGAAGTAGGTGAAGGCCATCGAGAGCTTGAAGAACTCCGGTTTGAGGGCATTGGAGTTGCTGGCGTAGACACTGTGTGGGCCCTTAGAGGCACCATTGTGGTTGTGAGATGACTCATGACTTTTGTGGGAATTTCCTTGCAGATTTGTCTTTTTACTTTTCAGTTTTTTAAATGCTTCGTTTACAATGGTTTCCTGAATCGGTATTGCGATGAAAAATTTAAAGTAAATAGATATATGAAAAAAGTTTAGATCAATATTTCAATGTATATGTGATTATGATGGCTCAATTTTGAATTTGATGAAAACAAATAATATAGTCAAAAATAGTCTTCAATAAATCTCACCTGGCTCAAGAAAATATCTTCACTTAGTTTAGGATGCTTTTTGATCGTTTCAAGCTTGAGTTTGTATATACTTGTAAACAACTTTTTTATATCACCTAAATTTGTGGAATAAAACTATACAAATTATTTCAATTATTTATTGTGGATTTGAAGACAGATTCATTGATCACATGCTAACATGTGTTTTGTCATGAAATAGTGAAATATGAGTAATAGTTTAATCAAAAAATATTTTTTATGTCAACATAAATAAATTTAGCATGACATAAGAGATATTTTACTTTCTTCCTGGTTTAAGATTTGATACTAATATAAAGGATGATGGGTCTTCTTAATAAAAAAATCATAACTAAATTAAATTTTAAAAAAATTTAAATCACCCATTATGGGAACGCTCAAAGGGGGTTCTTTCAAATCCTTCTCAGTCAGCTGCAAAAGGCACAAGCCGTCAATTTTGTGGTTCTCAAAGACTAACTTCACATAACGACCAAGTTCTAGTTTTTCAAGCCACACTCCCACATCTTCACAAGTCCAGTTGTGTGGATCTAACTCCATTTTTTTAACAGAACCTTTCAATAAATATCCAAAGCCGAAGTCCTAATTTCGTAATTATTATTTACCTTCATTTTTAACGTATAAAGAAAAGGAGATTTATTAAAATATATATTTTATCTTAAAAAAGCATTAAGATGCTTATATGATTAAAAAAAAAAAAAGTTGTTGTTTCATATTTTAAAATATATACTTTTTAAATTATATTGTTTGTTATTATAAAGTTAGTTTCTTTATCTTTAAATAAATGGCTTAAGTAATGAATTTTAGATAAAGAATTGTGAAAAAATTATTTCATCGTCACAAAATATACTTCTTCGTAAAAAAATATTCTCAAGTTAAACTATTTATTTAAATGTCTATATATATTACTTGAAGCGGCACAATTATCTTTTAAAATATATTAATATACAATCTTGTATAAAACTAAGTCTTATTTACTAAGAACATAAAGAGTAAGAGATACTTCTTCTGATTCTTAGTTATTTAAAAATTAATTCATGTATAATTCTTTTATATATGTATTTCTTCCTATGGGCAGGATGGGAAATGAAGGGAGCAAAAGTGGCAGACGATCATCTCTGCCAAGTAACATGTCATCCAGCTTTTCAAGTGAAAGCCACAGGTTTTAAACATTTGAAAATTAAATATTTCATACAATTTATGTTATATGATATTGTCATAAGGGAGACAGCCTCAGAAGAAGTTGTCCTGAAAGATTTGAACAATCTGGATTAGATTTTAAAAATTTTAGTCTGTTCTCTCCATTAAAAATTCACTCTCAACACATTCACCCTCAACACATCCATCTTCAACACATTCATCCTCAACACATTCACCCTCAACACATTCACCCTCAACACATTCACCCTCAACACATCCACCCTCAACACATTCATCCTCAACACATTCACCCTCAACACATTCACCCTCAACACATCCACCCTCAACTCATTCACCCTCAACACATTCACCCTCAACACATTCACCCTCAACACATCCACCCTCAACTCATTCACCCTCAACACATTCATCCTCAACACATCCACCCTCAACACATTCATCCTCAACACATTCATCCTCAACACATTCATTCTCAACACATTCATTCTCAACACATTCATCCTCAACACATTCATCCTCAACACATTCATCCTCAACACATTCATCCTCAACACATTCATCCTCAACACATTCAACCCTCAACACATTCATCCTCAACACATTCATTCTCAACACATTCAACCCTCAACACATTCATCCTCAACACATCCATCCTCAACACATTCACCCTCAACACATCCATTCTCAACACATTCATCCTCAACACATCCATCCTCAACTCATTCACCCTCAACACATCCACCCTCAACTCATTCACCCTCAACTCATTCACCCTCAACACATTCATCCTCAACACATCCACCCTCAACACATTCATCTTCAACACATTCATCCTCAACACGTTCATCTTCAACACATTCAACCCTCAACACATTCATCCTCAACACATTCATTCTCAACACATTCATTCTCAACACATCCACTCTCAACACATTCATCCTCAACACATTCATCCTCAACACGTTCATCTTCAACACATTCAACCCTCAACACATTCATCCTCAACACATTCAACCCTCAACACATTCATCCTCAACACATTCATTCTCAACACATCCATCTTCAACACATTCAACCCTCAACACATTCATCCTCAACACATTCAACCTCAACACATTCATCCTCAACACATCCATCCTCAACACATTCACCCTCAACACATTCACCCTCAACACATTCATCTTCAACACAATCATCCTCAACACATCCATCCTCAACACATTCACCCTCAACACATTCATCCTCAACACATTCATTCTCAACACATTCACCCTCAACACATTCATCCTCAACACATTCATTCTCAACACATTCACCCTCAACACATTCATCCTCAACACATTCATCCTCAACACATTTATTCTCAACACATTCACCCTCAACACATTCATCTTCAACACAATCATCCTCAACACATTCATCCTCAACACATTCATTCTCAACACATTCAACCCTCAACACATTCATCCTCAACACATCCATCCTCAACTCATTCATCCTCAACACATTCATCCTCAACACGTTCACCCTCAACTCATTCACCCTCAACACATTCATTCTCAACACATTCATTCTCAACACGTTCACCCTCAACTCATTCACCCTCAACACATTCATTCTCAACACATTCATTCTCAACACGTTCACCCTCAACTCATTCACCCTCAACACATTCATTCTCAACACATTCATTCTCAACACATTCATTCTCAACACATTTACCCTTCAACACATCTACTATCTAACAAGTGCCCAAATGAATTGTCATCTTACATGAGCTTGTTGAGGATTAATTTGACCTCTCATTGTTCGTTTATTGTTGTTGAAGAAATTATATTACGGGGTTAATGTGTAACAGGGAGAATGTGTTACAAGGTTAATCTGTTACAGGGTGAATGTGTTAAAGAGTTAATCTGTTACAGGATGAATGTGTTACAGGGTTAAATGACTGCAACGCATTTTAATTGTACAACCTCTCTGTAGGATAAATGGGAAAGATGAGAAATTAATTTATGTCTGTTTATTGTAAACCATACTGAATTGCACTGAATAAACTTCAATATCTGCGTATTATTAAAGTATCATCTTTCTTTATATTTCTTAATAATGCGCTCTAATTTTAATAACTAATAAACTAAATAAAATTGGTTTAAAACTAAGATATGTATTTTAAAATTGCAATACACTTAGTCATCAACTTTGGTATATTAAAATCCATTTGGTTTAATTCTGTCAAATTCTCAATTCCTACAACAACTATTTCTATCCATCCACCACTTCCTTCACCTTACACACTCATTTAACAATCCACCACTCCTTTCACCTTACACATTCATCCATCCGTCCGCCACTCCTTCCACCTCAATCACCTATCTATCCACCCACAACTTTTTCCATCCTACACACCCACCATCACTTCTTCCATCCTACACACACATCTATCGACCGCACCCATCTATCCATCGGCACCACCACATCATTCGATCATTCCACATCATTCCACATCATCCATCCAGATCTTACAACCTCCCCTTTCCGAACTGCATCTCCAGCCTGGATGAAGCCTACTCATGGAACCTCCTGCACCAGTGCTCAGTGCACGAGTGGAGGAATGGCCATGCAGGTGAGCTGGCGTTGTGAGTTTTTAAATCATAAACCACCAAATGCACAACGACAAGCACCACTACATCAAAGACAGACCACCACATCTCCCACCCCATTCGCCACCACTACCACACTAGCCACCAAATCTAACCACCACAACATCCCATCACATTCACCACCACTACCACACTAACAACCATCATTAACAACCAACACCACACGCAGTCCAGAAAACCAACTACCACAACTGTCACAGCATTTACCATATTAACCATTTCAACCACAATCACCACACCACAACCTACGCCATACCCCACCACGACAATCACAACAACCACCGTCCCAACCCACCACCACCACAACCACCACCACAACCACCACAACAACCACCACGACAACCACCACGACAACCACCACAACAACCACCACCACAACCACCATCACATTCACCACAACTACACAACGCCAGAAGCAGCAAACTTCTCCGAGAAGGTGGTCTCGTGCGACCGCGTGCTGAAGAAGGACTGCGAGAAGTCCTTCTGCATCAGCCGACAGAGCATCGTCAATCTAGACAAGGGCAACTCTCTCTTCCAGTTCAGACGCAAGAAGAAGTTCTCCAAGATGGCCGAACACTTCGAGTACAACTACATACCGGCGCAAATGTCGTCTGTCAACAACTTCCGAGTGAAGAGGATTCTGTGCACCAAGGACAGGTTGATTGCTTGGATGGTTGGATGGTTGGTTGCTTGGTTGGATGGATGGTGGTTGGTTGCTTGGTTGGATGGTGGTTGGTTGCTTGGTTGGATGGTGGTTGGTTGCTTGGTTGGATGGTGGTTGGTGAGTTGGTTGGTTGTTTGGTGGGTTGGTTGGTTGGTGGAGAGAGAGAGAGAGTGGGTGGAAGGAATGCTCTTTATGCTCATTGCAATTCACAATAAGCCAACTATCGCGACCAATAATCAGTACCACCACAAACCTGGTGCTCACCATCCACAAACAACCACTGTCAGTCTGGTAGTGTTGCAACTGGCGCAGAACGACAAATGCCAGTTTGGCCTTCTCGACATGAGCAACAACAAGTTCAAGGTTTCACCAATGAAATCATTTAATTATTTATTTACACTTAATTTTTTTAAATACTCGTTTGTTAATTTTATGGAAATATTAATTCTATCTCTTCATCTATAGAATTAAGTCGTTCAAGCGTGTTACAGCCCTATCTACTTATTATAGTATTACTTTATTATTATTTTTATCATTATTATTAGTATTATTATTATTGTTGTTGTTGTTGTTGTTATTATTATTATATTCTTTTTATTTCCATTAAACGCTCTGAAGGTTTTCGGCAAAAAGTTTGTAGAAGCGCCCAATGAAGACATATCCGTATCTCTGAGTCCTGATAATAGTTGGTGGGGTAGTGATGATAATAGTTAGTGGGATGGTGATGATAATAGTTGGTGGAGTAATGATGATAATAGTTGGTGGGGTGGTGAAGATAATAGTTGTGGGGTGGTGATAATTATAGTTGGTATGGATTTTTCAACTTTTGATAAAACTTTGATAAAAAAATTTTCCACTTTCATCGATCCATCCATGCCTCCACCACCCACCCACCCATGCCTCCACCACCCACCCACCCATGCCTCCACCACTCACCCACCCATGCTTCCACCACCCACCCACCCATGCCTCCACCACCCACCCACCCATGCCTCCACCACCCACCCACCCATGCCTCCACCACCCACCCAGGCAAGTGTCTCATCCAACGCAGGAACCTTACGCACACTCTCTGCGACCCGGTCGTTCTCAGCCACTCGCATCTCATTACGAAGCCACCGCCCACCTCCCTCCAATACGACGATTGGCTGAACCCCAATCAGGACAGCGATTATAACGGCCATGATGACCATCTCAACATTAATCACACAAACACCGACCACGATCAATACCGTCATGACGATCGTGATTATCCACGTGGCCACCACCTCAGAAGCAACAACAACAACATCAACACCAACAACACCAACAACAACATCAACACCAACAACACCAACAACAACGTCGACGATGACGATGACGCCAGGCCCATTGCACCAAGACGTTGGCCAGAACTTTCCACCCGCCGCAGACTGTCATTCATCGACCGGAGAATCTCTTACTCGGAACTGCTCCTCTTCGACCTCACCTCGATGCAACTGCTCTCTTGCATCGTCTTCAACAACCCCCACTGCCACTTCTCCTTCGACCCTCGCTTCGCATGGAGCCAGGTCGCCATCACAAATCTATCGCAAACATACGCCGAAAACACCCTCAGCATCATTTCCCTCACAGCGCCCTCTTGCGCGCAACTAGAAACGCACGATGCTGAATCTAATGGCGGTTACGTCAGGAAGGTTGGTGGTGGCGTCGTTTGATTGAGTGTATCCGACTTTGATGGAGTGTATCCGACTTTACTAATCATAGTTTTCCCCTCATTCATCGGTGTATTAACGAGCGTTCAGTTCTAAATTACAAACATGTTGAACCTTCCAAAGTCCCGCGTGGACGTGACGCTGAGTGGCGGGCAGGAGTGGCGGTGGGTGGTCACGTCCAGGAATGACCACTTGCTTGACTTCATCCACCCCGAGGACTACCCCTACCCAACGTCCCTGCACCACCTGGTCGACCTGCAGCACACCAAAGATGGGCGCTTCCTGGTGGCCACAGTGATCGACCACGTCTGCATGTGCCACCACCTCAACAACAACCGCAACCACCTCTACCAGGCGTGTTTGTTCTTCCGTACTGTGCATTCAATCGATACAACACTCCTACCTTTACATCACACCACCTGACAACCACTTGACCACCAACACCACCCTCGCAGTCGATGTCATCGCTTGCAGCCAACGCATTAACGCCCATCAACTGCTCATTGTACGTCCTCAGCTCTGACAGTGCTCAGACACTGCGTCGCGTTTGCTTCACTCGCTACATCTGCGTCTCTCACACGTGTCCATCCAACTACATGCCCATCTACTCCGACTGCGGTGGTCGCATAGCCGTCGGGGTCGACAACGTGCCGCCCAACATTCTTCAACCACCCGCCAAGCGCTACCCTTCCCGACCGCAGTTCGTTCAAGTCTTTTCCTTGCCCTCCAATCACCGAAGCTTGCAGGCGCTCTGCCGCACAGTGATACTGCAGCATATCAGGGGGGCCGTCTACAAGCTCAAACTTCCCGCCAAAATACTCAACTATCTGAGATTCTGTTCTGAATTCGAGCCTTGAGTACAGGCTGAAAGGCTGAAAAGTTCTCGCTTCGTCGTGAGTTCCAGTGCACACATGATTACACGAGATTATTTTCACGTATGACTTAAATTAAATTATACAATTTATATCGTTAAAATAATATAATGTGCATCATGCATATATCGAAAAGTACCTATAATTGAGCGTGAGAAGGAGCATATCCTCTTCTTCTCCTGTGAACTCTTCGCCTTGCATGCTACTCCAGTATTTCAAGACGCTTGCTTTCAAATTACTTTTCCTTGATCGTGAGGCCTGACTGCATACTCGCATCGGGTTACACTGCAAATGACCTCGATCCGCTGTTATCCACTATTAAATACACTCCAAAATATGGGTGTTTTTAGGTTTGGGGTCTACTTAACCCATTAACGCATGACTCAAAGGAATTAATTAATTTTTTTACATTTTATTGAAAAACTGATTCTAAAAAATAAAATTAAAAAACTAGTCTAAAATATTTTATACGAAAAAAGTTATGATGAAAATAAAAAATGTCCTTAAAAAAGGACACTATGCGTTGCTACTGACGGTAATCACGATTCGTGGTAGATGCTGAAGCACTCCAAATGTAAAGCTAAATTACATTTAAGGCATTTTTTTTCCACTTTCTTTCCACATTACTTGCATCTTTTTTGGCCATCTTCAATTTTACCAATAAAATGATCTTTTCCATCGTATCGGACATCTGCAACACGCTTTTAGCTAAATTCATGGATTCTTTTTTTTCTTTTTTGATCTGTTTGAAACCATATGAAAAAATTATAAATATTTCAGTATAACATGGAGTGTCTTTTGGTAAGCATTTTATTAGTTTAGATACCCCCGATCCACCAAGTCCTAATTCGCTATTGAATTCTTCCGAGGCTCCTTGATACGGGTAACAGGTTACCCAATACCCAAGCCTATTATTTAGACACCAAACTTTATATCCAAACCTTATGGGTTTTCCTCTGATAAACTGTTTTGATGAATGCCTTCCATAATATGGCACCATTGATTCATCAATCGCCAAATGACATTCTTTGGGCCAAAATTTGAGAAATCTTTCATTCATAGCATCAAATAATGGACGCACTTTGGCCATCTTGTCTAACTTATTAATTTTCTCGTTGTCATTGCAATGCAAATATCTTAATAACTCTTCAAATCTGTTGACAGTCATAGCATTGCTTACAGCTAGATTGTGTACATCGTCGCTCTGTTCCCAGTACATCCTGCGGTTTGCAAAAGGAACATAACCTGAAAGCATGAGTAAAGCCAGCACCACTCTATATTCATTTTCAGTAGCATTCAGCTGTTTTAGTTTTTGGCTGTCATATAAATTTGACATGTCTGTTATTAGCTTGATGACTGGTACATCCAAAAATAAATTGAACAATGTGAGAGGAGACATTTTTTCTAAATTTGATTTGTCCTCTGAACTATTATCTGCCAATAATCCAGTAGTAATGTCTTTTTTGGTCCATCTCCGATCAATTTAAATTTATTTTAGCTGGCCTTTTCACAGCAGTTTCTTCTCTAATTATAGTGGTTTTCTCTTCCCCAATTTTGGAAATTACTATTTCTGCTTCTGCATTTAGCTGGTTTCTTGATAAATTATCTAGGGTACCTTCACCATCCTCGGGTCCACTATCCTCATCAGAGCAGTTTGGGTCAGTAGGAGGAATCATGACTATATCTGCTGAAAAGAAATCATTGTCATCTTCCAAAATACTAATGACTTCATGAAGAGCGAATCTGAAAATAATTTTTTTTACCATCTGTATTACTGCATAGTGTCCTTAAAAAAGGACACTCAATAAAACACAGTTTTTGGAAATAATATTACATGTAAAATGAAATTTATTTTAAAATAAGATATAAGAATGGATAACAATAAAATAATATTATAAATTATGAATGGTAGACATTAAATAAAATTATAACTAACTTTTTTTCATGAGCCATGACAAAAACACAAAAAATTTAGTTATCGCCTTGAAAAATCAGAATATCGAAACAATTTATCAATTTCAAATCACAAAAATTTTTTTTAACATAGACTTCAGTTTATATAGGACAGGATTAATTGCAAAGATAATAAATATAATCAAGATAACTATTATAAAAAAAACTTTTTATTGCTGTCCTTAAAAAAGGACAGTATGCGTTAATGGGTTAATATAACTCAAATGAGTTTTTTATTGATAAAATTTTTATTTCCTCAAACTTAAAATATTTAATTATGCATGCATGCATTGTAGACATTCACATCATCATTACCATCACCATTGAATTTGCATGACTTATTCATTATTTTCTTTCACTCTATCTGAGTCATTTTCACTCTTTCTTTTGCATCCCACCAAGACGTCACAGCTTGCTTCAATACTTATTCCTTACACACATTGCAATCACTGCATCACTTAATTACTTGGTGCGTCAGTACATTATCTGAAAGTATTAACATGAAATCGAAGCATAATTGTCACCGTCATCATCATAATCATCATGAACATCATTTAAATGATCACCATCATCATCATCATGCTGATTTGAATATCTTGATCATGACATTCATACCAAGTATACCCTCATTTACTCTTTCTTTTGTTTGCTTGTCGTTTTGATAAATCTCCTTCTCATTCAATCAAGCTTCATTCATACACACGCACACACATCTACACGACCAAATTACAGTTAGCTTTGTTACGTTTTGTTACTAACAGTACAAAAAAGAGTTATTTTCTTAAATCAATCGGTAATAACGGGGAATTCTCGTTTTAAATTTATTCAATTAATTTCTGGCTTGACGAGGCCTCGCCTGCTTACACACGTCTGCCTTCTCTTCACCTCTTCATTATCACTTGCACCAACTCTGCAGGTAAGTCAGGAGTGCTTGAGAAGGTTAACTTATTGCTAGCTCCAAATGAAATAATTTCTAATTACTTAAAAATACAAAAAATTGCAAATTGATTAACTTCCATATTAAAACTAAATAAATTAATTAATAGCGATTAATTTCAATTGGTTCAAGCTGAAGAAAGGGTATCAAGATAAAATAAAGAGCAGACACCCTTGTAGTTGATGTAGCCATCGTCGTCAGCGTCGGCGTCCTCGAAGAGAGCGTCCACCTCCTGCTCACTCAGACCACACGAGCCAGTGCTGATCAGTGCCTGCGTGGAGGAAGAGAGAGTGGCGTGAAACTGAAAAATGCAAAAGTTGTTTCCATTAATAAAGCTTTTTCAATTACTGTGATTGATTTAGTTGTCAATCAATCAATCAATCACTACTGATTTGTATAGCGCCCTTTACTAAATGAACAAAAGCGCTAAAGTTGTATGTGAATATTCAAAAATTTGTTGCAATTAAGAATTCCAAAGTATTTTTAAGGGTTGGGATGTGGTTAGACGCATGAATAAATAGTCAGATTGTGAGAAAATAAAACGAACGCTTTTCATTTCATTCCTGTTGATCCTGCAGTCGCCATTCGCGTCGAAACACCTTTGGAAAGTTTAAGCAAAATAAAGTTCATTTATACTTTAAACCAATTTCGTTGATTTTGGTACCTAATTGAATGCATTTTCATCAGTGCTGTGGTATAATATAATACATAATATAATATAACTTATATGCTACAGTCAAGACGCGTAACCAGGCATTTCGTGTAATACCTGGAAATCAGTCAAACCGTGAAACGCATAATTCACGCGTATTGAATGAAAAAAGCTTAATAAATGGCTAAATAGTGAATATATTCATTTCAGTCCAATTTTAAAATAACTTGAAATTATTTTTCCTTTTCAGGCATTTTATTAACCTCTTTTCATTCAATCTGCGTGAATCATGAGTTTACACGAATTGACGGATTTTTTAGGCATTACG
>OX030956.1:13699218-13846718 GCA_943735955.1 Piscicola geometra
ATCACTAGGACTGGTGGTAATTTTAATAGTGGAATTATAGGAATAAGGAAAAAAAAGGCTATTGGAGTCTTCAACATTCGAAAATGAGTTATCAAACTTCATTCCGACATTTTGAACGAAATTATTTTTATTATCATTCTTTTGCTTATTCTTCAGTTGGTGATTCGCTTCGTGATGAGAACTTGCTGATTCCTTATTGGAGACGTCTTTCTCTTTTTCATCATCATTATCAGTACCACTATCATCAGGATCACCATAGCCATCATTATCATCATCACCCATCTTTTTTGTTTTGGCATAGTTGTCATCAATTAAATTTTTCTCGCATTTTATACTGCTTTTCTTGTCACTATTGATTTTATTAGAACTACCATCATTATCACCATCAACATCGCCACCATCATCATGACTATCATCATCATCATCATCATCATCATCATCATCATCACCGCTTCTACTCTTTATATATTTTTTATCTTTCCCACCATTCTTTATATATATGTTGCAATGGCTAACATTATTATTATTATTATTATTATTATTATTATTATTATTTATTCCATTCTCTTTGCTCTTATTATTATCGTCCTTTTCATTATGATCATCATCATCACTTTTACCAATTTCATCATCATCATTCTTACCATTTTCATCATAATCATTATTTATACATTTAGCCTCATTGTCTTCATCATCATCATCATCAGCATCATGTTGAACGTTGTTTCCATAGGAACGGAGGGTCTGCTTGCGCCACTTGATCCTCCGGTTCTGGAACCAAACCTTCACCTGGGCATCGGAGAGGTGCAGCGAGGTGGCCAGGTAGAGTCTGGGTTGGTGGTAGGCGGTGGTGCATGAATGGTTGGGTGGTGCATGGATGGTAGGGGGTGGATGGATGGTTGGGTGGGTGGTGCATGGATGGATGGGTGGTGCATGAATGGTTGGGTGGTGCATGGATGAGTGGATGGATGGTTGGAGGGTGGTGCATGAATGGGTGGTACATGGATGGTTGGGTGGTGGATGAATGGTTGGGTGGTGCATGAGTGGACGGTTGGGTGGTGCATGAATGGTTGGGTGGGTGGTGCATGGTTGGGTGGGTGGTGCATGAATGGTTGGGTGGTGCATGGATGAATGAGTGGGTGGTGCATGGTTGGGTGGGTGGTGCATGGATGAATGAGTGGGTGGTGCATGGTTGGGTGGGTGGTGCATGGATGGATGGGTGGTGCATGGATGAATGGATGGGTGGTGCATGGTTGGGTGGGTGGTGCATGAATGGTTGGGTGGTGCATGGATGAATGAGTGGGTGGTGCATGGTTGGGTGGGTGGTGCATGGATGGATGGGTGGTGCATGGATGAATGGATGGGTGGTGCATGAAGGGATGGGTGGTGCATGGATGAATGGGTTGTGCATGAATGGATGGTTGGGTGGTGCATGGATGGGTGGATGGTGCATGAATGGATGGGTGGTGCATGGATGGATGGGTGGTGCATGGATGGTTGGGTGGTGCATGAATGGTTGGGTGGTGCATGGATGGTTGAGTGGTGCATGAATGGTTGGGTGGTGCATGGATGAATGGGTGGTGCATGAGTGGTTGGGTGGTGCATGAATGGTTGGGTGGTGCATGAATGGTTGGGTGGTGCATGAATGGATGGGTGGTGCATGGATGGGTGGGTGGTGCATGAATGGATGGGTGGTGCATGGATGGGTGGGTGGTGCATGAATGGTTGGGTGGTGCATGAATGGATGGGTGGTGCTTGAATGGATAGGTGGTGCATGAATGGTTGGGCGGAACATGAATGGATGGGTGGTGCACAGACAAGCGGGTAAATAACTCGTTTAATGAATAAGGGATAGATTGTTTCATGAACTCATGGATAAATAGGGAGATAAATGGGCTTAGGAATGAAATAAAAAAAGACTAAACCCATTTAAAAAGCTACTAAAACTAATTAATGATTACCAAACTAAGTGAACGGAATTAGCAAGCTGAGTGAGCGGAGTTTAGATCTTATAGTTGATGAAAGGAAACAAGCACTGACGAAGCCTTCACCTCTCTTCGCCCACCAAGTACTGCTGTTCCTCGAAGTGCTTTTCCAAGTGCTTCAGTTGCTCTGTCGTGAAGATCGTCCTCACTCGCTTGTTGCTGTTGTTGCTAGTGTTGTTGCTAGTGTTGTTGTTGTTGTTGTTGCTAGTGTTGTTGTTGGTATTGTTGTTGTTGGCGTTGTTGTTGGTGGTGTTGTTGTCTTTGGGGTTGGTAGTGGGGTTATTGTTGTCGTTGTTTGTGATATTAGGGTTGGTGTTGGGGTTGGTGCTGTTTGCATTTTTGTTGTTGGTGGTGTTGTTGCTTTTTTTGAAAGGTTTAAAAATGTCGTCATTGAAGTTGTTTTTGTTGTTGTATTTATACAGATTTTGTCTTTTGTTATATTTGCCCCAACTGATGTAGCTGTTTGTTTTTGAGTTATTATTCACTTCTGCATACAGGTCCATCGTGTTATAACTGGCAAGATTACCGTGCGTGACTTTATCCAGGATTGCATCATTGATGTTGTTGTTACTTAGATGACTTCTGGTGTTGTTTGTGTTGTTAAAGATGTAGTTATTCATATTTTGTTGTTGTTGTTGTGTTTTTCGTTGAAGTAAAGAATCAATTGTGAAGGTTTTTTCCTTTTTGAAAGATTCTGTGTCGTTGTTGATGTTGTTGTTGATGTTGCCCAAGTTACTCCCACCTTTGTTGTAGTAGTAGTAGTAGTGGTTGTTGCTGCTGCCAATGCTTTTGTTGTTGTTGGAACACCTATGACTAGGAATACCATTACATTGCTCACTCTCCATGGAAAGCTTGTCAGTGCGTCTGAGGTAGGTGTGAGCAAGAGACGGCAAGGCCTCTGTAGGTGCGATCATGTTTAGGGGGATGTTGTGCGGGTTGTATGATGGACGTGCTTGGCAGTTGTTATTGTATTCGTTATCGTTTATTTTGTTGAAAAATACATCCATTTTTACAGCAAATAATCTTGCAGATTTTTTAATGACTTTATTGGACAACCATTTTTTTAATGTTAATATTTTTTTTGAATAAATTTTTTAAAAACAACTATTATTAATTAACTTATTAGAGATAATGAATGACACATCTCAAAAGTAATCTCAAAATACAAAGGTGTCTTAACGACTTGCTTATCCTTGGCAACTCCTCGACAAGTTTTCAATCCATGACGCCTGGTGAATGGAGAGTTATACAGGCTCTTATAAAGAAAACACTGACCAATCAGCGGAGGCCTGAGTGACCTTAGGCGGCAAATCATGCTTGATTTAATGGCCGTGAGACCTTTGTTTGTCGTTTGGAGGAGAAGGAGAAGAAATGGTAAAGGAGGAGGTGGAGGAAAAGAGATGTTAAGGAAAAAGAAAGATGAAAATATGGAGGAAAAAAAGAAAAGAAGAAATGAAACAGAAATTCAAGTCAACAGTTTTTTTCTTAAAAAAGCGTAAATTTTTTTGTGGGATCTTATTTTTATCATAAAGAGTATATTTTTCGATAATTTAGAAATCCATTAAGGTTTATTCATGCAATTGTTTTTGTGTAAGTTAATCTTAGTATGTTCAATTTATTTTATATAAAAGAGTATTTTCATGAATGAAGAAGTGAGCGGTGAGCACTAGAAATGAACTTCAAGGTTTTAAATCCTTAAAAAGAAAAAAAATGAAAGAAATCGAAATAATGAGTGATAATAAAAAGAAGAAGATTGAGCGATAATGGAGGAGAGCATTAATAAGAGGGGCGTGGTGATGAATGGCGTTGTTCCGGATGGATTGATTGTTGTGGACGATGTCACGATGCCGTAATTGGTGGAGATAAAGAAGACGAAGGAAGAGAAAAAAGACGAAAAGAAGAAGAGAAAGAAGGAAGGAAGAAGGAATGAAAAATGAAATAAATAAAGAATAAAGAAGTTTAAAAAAATGTATGGCTGAATCAATGAATAGATGGATGAATGAAGAGATGTTTGAGGAATGCATTTAGGTGCATTGATGGAGGCTGGAGAGGGTGGAAAGATGGATGGAAAGCTCAAGTGAGATGTGCTGTTGAAATACTAAAGATTTGTCTGCAAAAAAGTTATTTATTAGTTTCAGGATGGATTTATAGATGGGTGGATGGATGAAGTGAGGCGTAAGAAATAGATAAAGTGATGGATAAAGGAATGGTTGAAGGGATGAGTGGTTAATGGATGGAAGAATGAATGAAGTGATGGTTGGAGTGATGGATAGATGGATGGATGGAAGAATGAATGAAGTGATGGTTAAAGTGATGGATGACTGAGTTGTTGAATGGTTGAATGATGGATAAATAGTCGATTAGTTGAAATGATTGACACATGAATGGAAAGCACTCGAAGAGAAAATTAATTTAGATTCTAGGAACTTTCTTGCAAGGTATATTTTGAGCCAGACAATGCTTTTAAAAGGGTAAAATCAACTTTTTAAATAAAGTTATTAAAGAAAGAAAAAAGAAGAAAAAACCATACTTTAAAAGTTTTACCAATTAACCTCATTTCAAATCTATTTAAAACTAGTTTAAAACATTACGTAAGGATGATTAACTCAAAAAATCGAACGTACAAAAAGACAGAAATGTACAGTATATAAATGAGAACCAAAGCTTTTTTTACAAGAATAAGCTCTGGGTCTTGTTAGACCAGCCTTGTAGCACTTGTCTTCTTGACGGTGGCATAAAGTTATCAATTTAGAGCGACCCGGGCTCGAGGGACCCGTGTCAAAAGCCGTTGCATTGTGTTTGTTAAGTGACCGTTAAAGGGCTAATCGTTTTCCTTCCCCATCGTTTGCTCCGTCGTAGTGGTGGATGCAGTGATGCTTTCCTGGGGGTTTGTGGGAGTTAACGTGAACTCTTGACGTAAACTCCATGGTAAATTTAAAAATAGTTCATAATAATAATAGTTTTAAAAAATAAGTAATTTGTTCCATTAATTCGTTTTACAACCAATTTAAAAAGTTTTTAACTTAATTTTATTAATTCAAGTTTCATCTCGCTAATGGGCGCTTGTGTTACTCAGCTCTCAAATAAAGCAGACGGTAAAGACTCCATTTACCATGGTGCTATTATCCTCTATTATTGCTTTTATATGTCATCATCATCATCATCATCATCATCATCATAATCATTATCATCATCATCAAGCGGGCGCAGATAAGAGCCAGGAGACATTCTCTTACGTGGCACGACAAACGGTCTCCAAACATTTCTGTTCACAGCCCATGATTTAAGCCAAATGGCTTCAATCGTTGGCTGCCATTGGTCGATCTATGACGAGATTTGTTGTCTGTATGACATTCTTGGTCTGCCAGGACGCTTTCGTGCTTTCATCTCGGACTCTTAAAACAAATAGCGGTGCACAGGCTCCTCATCCACGGGCATGCGAAGACAATGACCAGTAAATGCAAGTTGTCGTTTTCTGATCATTTCGCTGATGCGCTCCTGTCCGACTCGTGCGTAGAGAGACTCGTTTGTGATGTGGTCGCTAGACTGTTGGATTCCAAGCATCGTCCGATAGCAAGTCCTTGCAAAGACGTCAAGTTTCTACGATAATGCCGCAGTGAGTATCCATGATTAGCAGACGTAGAGCAAAATTGAGATGCAAGCGGCTTGAAAGATGCGAATGTTGAGATCTGTTTTCAGCTTGGGTGAGCCAAGAAACTCATGTAGCTTCGTGAAGGATACCCATGAAAGGTCAATTCGGATTTTCACATCGTCATCTGTGGAACCAACATACGACCCAAGGTATTTGAAGTCCTTCACGACTGCGATGTTCTGACCATCGATGAGGAGCTTTGCAGACGGGGGCGAGACAGAGGGATTTGGTTGGTTAAGCTGCACTTTTTCGGTCTTTTTAACATTTATCTTAAATCCAACCGTTCGTGCACTGAGTTTCAAAGCATTTAACTGAGCTTGAGATCTCGATGGGTCGTTATCGAGCAGGGCTATATCGTCTGCAAAAGCGAGGTCACAAACTCTATTCGGCAAACGAGTTGAGTGGCGCAATGAGCGGCAGGTTGTTTGCACGCACTTGTCCTCGTTTGGTTTTCTTGAGTGGGTGACATATCCAAATTCACCTAACATATTGCTTGGAGGTCATTAGGTGAACGACGCAGTTACTGAGACTGGGTTGCAGGCTCTCAGCTCAGGGTGTTTTTTCATGACGCCATCATTAGCCTTTGATTACCCAAAACCTAGCCTGCAAAGCAGCAGGATCGTAACCCTGGAAGAAAGACTGAAGAGACAATAGCACTTGTCTAAGGTGCTTCCTTTTTTGACGTTGGTAGAGCGGGGATGTCGTACTTTCCCGTGCAGATGTGACATCTGCCCACTGCCCTTGGGTTGGCCGTTGACACTCTAAAGGTGGTCATCCGCCTTTTACAGCTTTCTTTTTCGTGCTGCAGGGTAACCCAGATACCCTTCTCACCAAAGAGTCCGAATTATCGAGACAAGATGGTGGGAAAGGCAGTTTAGTCGCCAACCATCCGACCACGGCACAGTGTACTAGCTTACGTGGCATTAGTAACAGGTTCTGAACCCGACCTGACCACATATGTAGGTCAAAATATAGGCAATTTTAGGGTTAGGATTAAGGTTAAGATTATTTTTTTTCTAAAATAACTTGAATTAATTTATTTCTGAATTAAAATGTATTTATAATTAAAATATATTAGTGTTCTATGGATTAATTTTTTTATGAATAAACTTGTGTAAATAGATCCAAACCAAATTAGACGACTCTACGACGCTACACTGGGATTTGCAAGGTTAGTTTACTTAATCAATTTAATCTTTTACCTTACTTAATCTGTATTTTACTTTTTGAAGATTAAAAGAAAAAATACATGAACTAATTTTTTTCTCAAAAAATTAAAAGTGGAAACAAGAGAGTCTGATGTAAACAGGTCGTCCATACAAGAGATAAAAGCAATGCCTCAACAATTAGTAGAAATTCCGAGTCGCCAAATTGACGCCAAAAACAATCTAGCAAATTGTGGGAATGAGAAATAGTTGTGAGAGCTTAAAATTATGTATGATAACCTCTTGTCAGTAAGAAGAAATTGGAATGCGAGTTTTGTTCAAAAAAAGAATCAAGATGTAAAATATACATCTGTAATGTTGGTGACATACATTGTATATCTACTGAAGGCAAAGAATGTAATGTTACAGCATTGGAAGAAAAGAAAAGAGTGCAACAAGCATCTTTAAGAAACAAATAACTTAAAATTGTAATAAAGCTCACTCTTGCAAGCGGTTGAACATAACAAAGTCCTTGAAAAGCCAACTTTTACAACATGTTTGTTTAACATGTTCTTTTCAACAAGCAGGATTCCGAAGTCTTTCAAGTCAGCATACATCAGGCCACTGCCTAAGAAGCTGAATCTGAAACTCAGCGAAACTTCGACCAATATGTCTATTTATAAATTGAAGGTGTTGTCCAAACTCATGGAAAGATTAGTTCTCCACAGAGTGGGCAACTACCTCGTTGTCCCATTTTTTTCCTCCTTGCAGTCAGCTTACCGTCGTCATCATTCGGCACGAACTGCTATAACGAAGGTCTTTTCAGGCGAAGGTAAGCTTAAATTGTTAGTTTTGCTCGATCTATCGGCAGCTTTTGATCTGGTAGATCACGCAACAGAAGACTGAACATCTTCTATGGGTTTTCTGTCTTAGAATGATTTAGGGACTACTTAAGTGACAGATGTTTTGACATCCGCTGTAGTGGGACCAAATCGAACACGTCGGTTTCCGCTGTAGGAGTCTCCCAAGCTTTAGTCTACATACATATCACCAGTCAGTCACATATTTCAAGAATTTAACATGCTCTTCCACCAATATGCTGATGATACTCAGCTTTTCTACTCCGTCAATCCCAAAAATCCATCACCTGACATTGCCAAATTAATTTCATGTATATCATCTCTAGAATTATGATTCCTTCACAAGAATCTTCAATTAAATCCTACAAAAACAGAGATCATCAAGCTCGGTACTTCCCAACAATTGAAATCACTAATAATTTACAATCAATTTCCATTGACAAGGGTACACCTATCACAATCAACACACATCTAAAAACACTAGGTATCACACCTGACTCAAAGCTAAACTTTAATAATCACATCACCTCAATAACTCAATCATGTAATTATCATCTTAAAGCAATCAAACATATCAAACCATTCCTATCAACAACTATTGCTTCATCACTCATCAGATGCTTAGTAATATAAAGGTTAGACTATTGTAATAGTACACTATACAACATTCCTCAACAACAAGAAATTCGACTCAAACGAATCATGAACAAAGGCGCTCGAATCGCCTTAAACATCATAACACCTATTCAACATACCAGTTCATCTAAAAATTTAAAGTCTACACTGGCTTCCGGTTAAATTTCGCATTCCGTTCAAAATTGCCACCATCACTTTTAAAACACTTACAACATCTCAGCCCTCTTATCTCAGAAACCTACTCACCATCAAAAACAGCAATAAACATCTTTGATCATCATCAACTACGACATTACTTAAAGCTCCTTTAAGAACCAACATAGCCAACCGTGCATTCCGCCACTCGTCACCATCAATCTGGAACAGCCTACTACCCCACATCAGAAACAGCACATCCCTAACAATATTCAAGAAAAAATTAAAAACTCATTTTTTTCAACTAGCATTTACTTAATCATTTTTTATATAGTTTTATTTCATTTACTTATTCACTTAGTCATTCATTTGTAGTCATTTAGTCAGTCATTTATTTCATCGTTTAATTTATTTTTTTTATTTTATTTCATTCCACTAGGTACCTGACAAAGAGCGTTTCTGTTGCGTTCCATAGCGCTATATAAATGAATTGTTTAAAATTATTATTAATATCGTCATTTCATTGTATTGTATTAAACGGGACAAACGTTTTCACTGCGGCTGCAAACCCAATTGAACTTTTGGAAAAGCATTACGGGATGAATGGGAAGTGTAGCAAATGGTGTGGGTGGGTGGCTTACAGAATAAATCAAAAATCATTTTTCCAGCCTTTTCACACTCTCTTCAAAGTCTCACAAACGTCCAGAGACATCTTGTGCGTACCGCAAACGGAACAGACAGCTGTTAATCATCAATAATATTTATAGCCCCGTTAATTCATTTGAAGTTATTAACATTTATTTTTAGCATAATGAACGGAGTTTAATTGAATGAGAGTATATATAAAGGGGCTTCTTAATAGCATTACATTCTTATTGGCATTTCTGCTTCATTTCGACATCTAGTTTATACTTTTCCTGCGCCTTATTGCATCCTTTTGCCTAAAATGAAGCAACTTCATCGCCTTGTGTTCCTTGTGAGTCTCGTTGCCTCGCTCGAAGTTGCTGCCTACACATCGGACGAGTCGACTTTCGAATGGGTCCTAACCGAACTCAAAGGTTACTAGCTAATTAACTTTAAGAAACAATGTACTCCAAGATTTAAAACTAATTAACATTAAGGAACATTATAGTGATTTTAATGTACCCTACAACAGGGGCTCTTCAACTTTTTGAAGCCAAGTATCACCAAGATATTTTTTCAACTTTTGCGACCCACTCACACCAAAACACTTACACCATTCATTATAAAATTCAAAATTAATGTAACCATAATCATATCAAATGAGACGATGAGCTCGTTTGACATTGCTAATAACCAAATCAATGCGAGGCTTGATGTCAGCTCAAGCAATTTGAAAAGAGCTTCGAACTTTAAATTAATTCATGTTCTTAGTTTATTATGTCATTTTAGAAATCCCGTTTCACATATGCAAATTGAAGCAAGAAGAGTCAAAGATGTGAGTGTTTATTTCCTTAGTTCAGGACATTCAGAACGGACACTACACTTGTTTTACATTTTTTTTAATTGTTAGCATTTGCTCATTCATCGAGTATATAATCAAGGATAGTGTTAATTTGATTGTCTTCACGAATTATCAACTCGATTACCCTATTGTGACAGAATTTAATTCTTCACTCATCTCTCGGTGAATACATTAATGGACAGACTGCCCTTTAGAAGCCCTAACTTTTATTCTCGCAGTGTTTCTTGAGTATTTACCCGTCATGGAAACTACATCATCTGTGCATATATGGTGTACTGTATACACACATATTTGCTTCAATCAAAGTTCTTTTCGATGTTTTAGTCATTCAGAATTTTGAAAATCTCAGCACTTGTTACCTGCTGAGATAATTTTTGGTTAAAAAAATATTTTCAGAATATCAGCATCATCTTTAAACCGAACGTAACCGAAAAAATAGCCTTGCTAGTAAGATCTTGAGGATTCGTCAAGCTGAATGGTAAGACACGATGACTTCTTCACTTCTTCAATAAGCTGCTATTCAATGTCTTCAGTAGAAGCAGAAGAAGGGGTGAAGGCGGGTCACTGGCGCCTTAAAACCAGTCGCTTTAGGCAGATGGGGCTCGTCAGCCCGGGAAGGCAACCCATCTAGGAGAAGGAAAACTCTGACTACCAACCGCTGCTGCCTTGCAGGCTATCCATTCATGGAAAAGGCTTTGGGAGTCAACCCCGAAGAAAAATCAGGAGTCGGAGTCCCTAAGGCGGTGGATCGTCATCTATGATGTCCTTCCGGCAACTCCTGCAGCCAAGTCGGCTCTAAGCGTGGTGCTTGCACCCTCTTGGGTCTAGTCGACGAAGCCGAGAGGGGGGTCCTGTTGTTTGGGCAGCTCAAGACCTCCACACGCTTTGTCTAGGCTAGCGCCCTGGAGATGTGCACTCCAGTCTCGCTTTGCGGCGAGAGCACAAACAAGAAGACAGCAGTTTACGGGTTATAAGTCCCTGCTCAATTGGCGTAGAGCTGGACGCCACGGGTTGTCTTCAATGGTGGGAGGGACCCTCGCAGTCCCATGGTAACTACCGCCCGTCTTAAGCCGGGCAGCCCCCGGTCAATAAGGTGTTACCCGTCACTGCCTGCCTGTTTCAGTGGGTGCCTGGAGCTTAGAGCAAAGCTCAACAAGCAGACCGTTATCTTCACGCACCAAACAACTACAAATACAAAAAGATGGAGATTCCAGCTCTCCGTATCGCAAGCTGGAACGTACGTACTATGCGCACTGGACTGAGTGATGACCTTCGTGAGATTGAAGACCTTCGCAAGACTGCAGTCATTGATCATGAGCTGCACAGACTAAACGTTGATGTTGCAGCCATACAAGAAACGCGTCTTCCAGAGTCTGGATCCTTGAGGGAGAAACACTACACGTTCTTTTGGCAGGGAAAAGGAGAAGAAGAGACCAGGGAACACGGAGTCGGCTTCGCCATCAAGAACACCCTGCTTTGTATGTCCGAACCTCCTTCCCGCGGCACAGAGAGAATCCTCACTCTACGCCTTCTCACAGCATCTGGCTTTGCTAATCTTCTGTGCATCTATGCACCGACCATGCAAGCCAGCACTGAGACCAAAGATCAATTCTACGAACAACTAAACAGCGTTGTTGCCACAGTCCCTGCCTCCGAACACCTCTACCTTCTGGGAGATTTTAACGCCCGTGTTGGCTCTGACCACAACTCATGGCCAGATGTGCTGGGTCATCATGGCATCGAGAAAATGAACGAAAACAGCCAGAGACTACTCGAATTCTGTTGCTACCACAACCTGTGCGTAACAAACACATACTTCCAGAGCAAAGCATGTCACAAGGTGTCTTGGAGACATCCAAGTTCAAATCATTGGCATCAACTGGACTTGATCATCACCAGGCACAACTCGTTGAACAACGTCCGCAGCACCAGAGCTTATCATAGTGCCGATTGCGATACAGACCACTCTCTGATCGCGTCAAAGATAAAGTTGCGCCCCAAGAGGCTCCACCTCTCCAAGAAGAAATGCCAGCCGAAAATCAACACCTATCGGACCACCCATCAGGCCAAGAACCAGGAGTTCATAGATCAGCTGGGGGAGCTGCAACACTGCGACCAAGAGCCTAATGCGGAAGTTAGATGGAACTCGCTGCGGAATACCATCTTCAGAACTGCTTTACTCACGTATGGCAAAAAGGAACACAAGAACACCGATTGGTTCGAAGAGAATGCGGCAGATCCTGAGCCTGTTATTGACGCCAAGAGAAAGGCATTGATTGATTACAAACGCGACCCGAGTCAGTCCAACTTCGAAGTGTTGAAAGCTGCCCAAAGAAAAGCTCAGCAGACGGCTCGACGCTGCGCAAATGACTATTGGCTTCAACTGGCGAATAGCATCCAACAAGCGTCAGACGCTGGCAACGTAAAGAGCATGTATGAAGGCATCAAAAAAGCAACAGGCAAGTCAGCAAAGAAGACAGCGCCCTTAAAGTCCAAATCAGGAGAGACCATCACAGACAAAGACAAGCAAATGGCAAGGTGGGTCGAACACTATCTGGAACTCTATTCTAAAGAAAACTCTGTGACTCAGATAGCACTGGACGCTATTGAAGACTTGCCAGTCTTAGAAGAGCTGGATGTCGAGCCGACCATGGACGAACTCAGCAAAGCTATTGATGCCTTAAAGAGTGGAAAAGCACCAGGAGATGATGGCATCCCACCAGAAATAATCAAATGTGGTAAACCGTCTCTACTAGAACCACTTCACAAGCTCCTTTGCCTATGTTGGAGAAAAGGTAGAGTTCCACAGGACATGCGCAATGCCAAGATTGTCACCCTGTATAAGAACAAGGGCGACCGCAGCGACTGCAACAACTACAGGGGCATCTCACTGCTTAACGTCGTGGGTAAAGCTTTCGCACGCGTTGTCCTCAACCGTCTCCAAGTCCTAGCAAGTCGTGTGTATTCTGAATCGCAATGTGGCTTCAAATCAGGAAGATCCACAGTCGACATGATCTTCTCCGTGCGTCAGCTCCAGGAAAAGTGCAGAGAGCAGCGGATGCCGCTGTATATCGCCTTTATCGACCTAACTAAGGCATTCGACCTTGTAAGCAGGAACGGCCTATTTCGGCTACTCAAGAAGATCGGCTGTCCACCTCGGCTGCTCAACATTACAACTTCTTATCACGAAAACACGCAAGGTGTGGTCAGCTACGATGGGGAGACCTCAGAATCCTTCATAATCAAGAGTGGGGTCAAACAGGGTTGTGTGTTAGCGCCTACATTATTCGGTATCTTCTTCTCGATGCTGTTGAACTTTGCATTTAAAGAGTCTGCCGAAGGTGTCCATTTACACACCAGAAGTGACGGGAAACTGCTGAACATGGCACGCCTAAGAGCAAAGACAAAAATTCGCACTGTCCTCATCAGAGACATGCTGTTCGCTGATGATGCGGCCCTGGTGTCACACACGGAGGAACACCTTCAGCAGCTGATGAATCGCTTTGCTCAGGCTTGCAGGGAATTCGGTCTGACCATCAGTATCAAGAAAACCAACATCATGGGTCTAGACATTCCTGTTCCACCTTCAATCAAAATCAACAATCAGGTGCTGGAGGCCACTGACAAGTTCACATGCTTTTGGTTCCGTCATTACTAGCAGCCTATCCCTCGACATTGAGATTGATAAGAGGCTCGCCAAAGCAGCCAGCGTCATGGCCAGATTGAGCAAACGTGTGTGGACCAACAACCAACTGACACGAAACACCAAGCTCAAAGTGTACCAGGCATGCGTTTTCAGCACTCTGTTGTATGGCAGTGAAACCTGGACCACCTGTGCCAGGCAAGAAGATCGTCTCGAAAGCTTTCATCTTCGCTGTCTCCGACGCATCCTTGGCATAACATGGCAAGACAAAGTCACCAACACAGCCGTACTCAATCAAGCCAACTCATTCAGCATACACCTCCTTCTATGCCAAAGACGTTTACGCTGGCTGGGTCACGTGCGTAGAATGGAAGAAGGTCGCATACCCAAGGACATCCTCTATGGCGAGCTGGCTACAGGACAACGTCCAGTTGGTCGCCCGCAACTACGCTTCAAAGACGTCTGCAAACGCGACTTCAAACTCACGGGTATCAACCCTGGCAGATGGGAAGAGCTAGCCGATGACCGGAGGGGCTGGCGCCAGACTGTCCACAAAGGCATCAAAAAGGGCGAGAAAGAACGCAGGCAACATCTGGAATCTCGAAGGCAAAGAAGAAAAATGAAGCAGCAGAATCAGGCTCTCGATCCTCCATCCAACTTCACCTGCAGCTGCTGCAGCAGAGACTGTCGATCCAGGATCGGTCTGCTGAGCCACTCTAGAAGCTGCCGTCAAAGAACACATCAGAGCGCTATCATCATCTCACGAGATGGATGAATGCCAACAATGTCTTCAGCCATTTCTCGATTCTTTTTGCTAGTGTGTTCTTCTAAAGAAAGATCTTTACACCTAAATTGCCAGAAGATTGGCTTATCAATATTTTTTTTTAAAATTACAATAGTTTTTTTGCAAACACTTTCAAAGATTTCTATCCAGATTCTAGTGGACACCGACTCTAAGAAACACTGCCCCAAATAGCCAGGTGTGATCCAGAAAGAAGGCATTGGGGCACGTGCACCCTTGTCCTCCCAGCAGTTATGTAGTAGTAAGTGCTCCACCGAAAAGGAACAAATACAACTGCAGCAAGCTGAACGTCACAGAAACTGAGAGCAACTTTGACATTGCACTTCAGAATCAATTCCCCAAGCTCTTGAATGAAAAACATTAACCTGCGCTAGTGAGATCCAGCTAAAGACAGACACACTGGATGAGTTACTGCGTTATGCGAGCAAAAAGATTCTAAAGAAGCCGTCAAAACGGAAATGAGCTCATTAGGTGTCCATTAAACGAATCCAACAAGGCTAATAAAATGTACAGAAGGACGCAACAATTAATCCTCATACAAAAAGTGAAACTTCCTGCAGTCTCGTGTATCAATTGCTTTTGACACTGATCAACAAGCTCATCTCAACGAACAACTCATTGCCCTCGAGTATGCTGACCAACGAAAAAAATTGATTCGATCGCAAAACATGACCACACAGCCAACCCGTCAAAAGTGCGGCGGTGTGACGGCTCGCTTCCGAAAGGGAAAGAAGAGCTAAGGTTGGAAAGAATATTTCCAGCGCTGCTCAACAACGTCAAGACTCATGCTGATTTCTCAAACTTGTCTCAGCCATCCATGAGCCATAGCTTCATTAAAACCACGGTCTTCTCACTGGACGAGATCCAAAAGGCAAATAAAGAGATAACACATAGCAAGTCTCCGGGACCTGGCCGGTTTCAAAGCAGGCTGCAGCTGCATCCAGCAGATTCATATTCTGAGGAGGATTAAAAACGGTGCATTCTCAAAAGACATCCCACTCTTCATCACTTTCGACAACTTCAAGAAAGCTTTCGCCTCACTAGACTGAGATAGGATGCTTGCAATACTGCGACATTGCTGGATTCCATAGAATTTTGTGTATAATTATTAATTAAAATAATTCACACTTATTGTGAATTCTTGCAGAGGACCTCAAAGAGAGAGGCTTGCTGGAGCACCCCAGGAGGAACCCTCCGGCCAAGTTCAAGCCAGACAGGCGAGCTTAACTTTCAAGATTTCTTTTGTGTTTTTGCAAATATAATTTTTCTTTTTTAACCTATTATCAATTTTCTATGTTTTCAACTTAAATAAGTTTTTAATGAAATTTATGCTTTTTAAATATATATTTTTTATGAATAGATATAACTATATGAAACCTTTACATTATTGTTAATTTTTCAAATGCTTCTTAGATAATTCTTCTAATTATGGCTACCGTCTCTATAACAACCCTGCAGGGAAATGAAGATCTACGGTGACACAATGTGGAACATAAGGCAGGATTTCGGCAAACAATTTGATAAAGCCGTGGCTGGTTTGAAAGAGTAAATTGGTTTAATTCCTCGCAACCGCTCAGTCATAGGCAAATGAGAGATTGTGATGGTTATACATCGACAATGTGTTAATAATATTCGATGTTGTAATCTATTGTATGTGCTATGATAATTTATGCAATCAGCATATTAAATTTATTTTATGTATGGTTCTATCTCTAAATAAAAATAAAATAAAAATCGGCTTATAATTAAATAAATATTTAACCAATTTTATATTTTAAAAGTATGTCACAAATTATTAAATTATCAACTAATCATTAAACAGCAATAATTAAATCTGAATACCATTAAGTACCTTGTATAAGACGCACCTCGTAATTTGATTGCCAAAAACAATGTAAAAGATAATTCAAGAAGGAAAAACTAGAAAACTTAACGGAAAATTGAAATCTTAATTCATAAGTTTGTGTCATTGATCTAGTCCTAAAATAAAAAATAATTAAAAATTAACATGTAAATTGGCTTAATTAATAGATTTTTTGAATCGCATTCTTGAACTTATAAAAAAAAAGCGCTCTATAAATGTATTAGATTGACTGATTTATTGATTTGGAGAAATTCATAGTCTATTGATCGTTTTTAGGAAATTTGTGGACATTGCTTTGAAATTATAGAACCTTTTGATGAAATTCTATATCTACATCTACATTATACATTCATTCATGGGGGAAACTACTGAAATTTTCTAGGAAATTATAAATTTCAAAATGTTGTTACTTCGCTACATTTCTGAATATGTCTTAGGAGTAAGTATAAGTTGCGATGCAATTTTAAACATTTTCTTTTCGATCTATAATAAAGAAAAAACATTCTAAAGATTATAAGATTTTAAACTAGATTATTATTTTAATTAAATAAAAATTTACATTTAAATCGAATGATTAATTTTTAAATAGATAATATAAAAAGTTTGTTTGTTAACAGCTTTAATTCGTGTTAGAAGTTTGCAGACCATTAAACATTGTTTCATTTTGTTGAGTATTAATAAAAAGTTTATTGAGTTGGGCTAAATCGTTCCAGATTAGGTATCGTAGGATGAATTGTCCAGGGTGTACCGTCCTAGGACGAATACAGGTTTCAAACCCCAAACTTTTTCTTTAATAAACTGATCGCCTTAAAATTCATCACAAAGAATGATTTCAGCGATATTTTTTATTTTTCTAGACTACTACTACTTAGTAGTAACTTATTAGTAACTTAGTAGTAACTTAGTAGTAACTTAGTAGTAACTTAGTAACTAGTGCCTAAAATAATTTTCGATCTATCGCACTTTCTAACCAAAAAAACTTGTATTTCAACTTCACAGTGTATTTGATGTTTATTCATAAATCAAACAAATTATATTTTTCGTCACAAAATTAAATAACTCAAAAAAACGCTTAAATTACGAGCTAGCTAAGTTAAATTCTTAGCCATCTCGAGTTATCAATGAAAGCAACTACTCGAATTAATAATTATAAATTAATTGATGATAATCAATTGTTCATAAACTCAAATAAGATTCACTGTCTCTTCATTTGCCTATTGACTGAGGATAGCGGGGGGTTTGATCGAGGGCGTTGTTCAAGTTGCCGACCGCCCTGTCGAAGGTCTTCTCGAAGTCCTGTCTTATGTCGTACATCGTGTCACTCACGCGCTTCAGAATCCTGCGTGGTGGTTGTCAAGGTGACGTTGACCAAAAAGTAGTTATCAATAATGATTTTTTCCAATTTTAATTACTAAATTTAAAAAATAGAAGAACTATTGATATTTTATAATCAAATCATAAAATATTTAGGACATAAAATATTTTAAACTTATTTTTCGTCAAGCAAAAATCAAATTTGTCGCGAAAACATGATGACCGCAGTCCCACCTGTTGGACACGAAGCTGGAGGGAAGCTCCTTCTTTCCTCTTTCCATCTTCTTGTATTGGTCTGCGGGAAACCACAATTTTTCAAATATATGATACTTTTATTTGTTATTGTTGTAAAAGTGTTTTGATGAAACACGATCACACGATGAGGTGAGACGGGTCTTCTTTATGAGGTTCTATAAAGTGCGATTGTCGGAAACTTTTTAACTAATAAATAAATTTAAATATCAAAATCAAGAAATCTTCAAAATAATAGAAAATGGTACTTACCACGACATTTAATGAAATAGGATAAAAAGACTGTAAATTATGATGAGAAGTGTAACAAAACTTAGTTGGGTTAAATTTTACAATAAAGCCAAGTTAAAACTAATTTTTGTAACCTATGATCTCATTCATCACGCCTCCGATGCTTTTCTCGTACTCTGTGACTGCAGAAACCTCGAACGCAGCCACAACGACCACCAAGACCACAGCCGCTAGGAAGTACTTCATGTTCTTGGAGAAGATGGAAACAAAAACGTCGAATTAAATAAAGAAAGAACGCCTTGAAAGGTTGAATACTTGCAAGAAAGCAAGCATGCACCTTATATACCCTTCATGCCATTAAACTCTCTGTCCAAATAGAGTCTATTAAGTGGCGAGAATAAATATTCATGATGATTAACTGCTGTCTGCTTCGTTTGCTGGGCACACAAGGTCCCTTTGAACCGTCGAGATTCTCTGGACGGAGTGACAAAACGCTGAGTAAATCACTCGTGCCTGTTTACGTTGTGGTGGGAGTTATGTAGGCATTTGTGAGGGCATGGGAGTGGAAGACTAATTAAAAATAGTTTTGTTAAAATTTATTTTCAAGACACTTCTCAACCCATCTCTAGCTTTCATGTATTCATCCCCTATCATCCCCAATAAAGGAACCAATCACTCACCATCCACCTTCCACTTATCCAAACTTAAATACATGGAACTACATTTCATCACTCTTTTTTCACCATTCACTGCCAACTAGTCACTCACCCCTATTTACTTACCATGATTTTCCGGATTATAAAACAGACCCAAACATTCCGTTTATCCCCGAGCTTATCCAATATATGTAAGTTATAAAAAGTAGGGCAAACACATGAGTCTTTAACTCCTATTAGTTGTTATTTCCAATATTTTGAAAACATGCGTCGAAGCTAGTGTATTTAACTAAAATTAACCTAAACCGTAATCCATTTTTTTAATTACTTCTTCGTTTGTCCGGGTTCAAGGTAAACGCTTTCAGTGAGGTTTTGAGCATGTCTTCAAATCTTTTCATAGACCAACTTCAAGATCTGCAGTTCACCATAGAACACTCTTTTTGGCCTACTCTTGTCGTCCATCCTCACTACTTACCTGCCCATCGAAGCTGCGACTGCATCAAAGCTGTGTAGATGCTGCGTCTGTTACGTTGTCCTGCCATTTGATGTTGAAGATTTTCCACAGAATTGTCTTGTGAAAATGGTTCAGTTTTCTTGCGTGTCTCTGTTACACTGTCCATGCCTCACAGCATAGAGAAGAGTAGGAAAAACAATTGCCCTGTACACTTTCAGTTTTGTTTATGTCTTGACGCCTCTTCTGCTCCAGACGCTTAGATAGAGTCTTCTAAAATCGAAGATTGATTTTGCTAGTCGCATATTCACTCCATCATCAATGGTAACATTTTGTGAGAGTGTACTGCCAAGAAAATATAACCTATTTTTTTATTTTAATAAATTTTGGAGGAGATAATTGAAAAAATCGTTTTAATTAATTAATTAAAAATCATTAAAAACAAATATGAACAAAATTGTCTAACATTTAAAATTTTTAAGGCTTATTTATTCCGAGTTGTAGCACTGGCTGCAAAACCCCTCGAAAGTTCAAAGAGACCATGTTTGCAGAGGAAGAAGACAGCAGTGGTGGCGTCCAGTCGACTAATCACCATCGATATGTATGCACCTTGGGGGTGTATGGACTCTATTTTTGGCTTCACGGAGGCAGTTGAATCACGTGAAAACGTATATAAAGGGGCTCCTTGCTTTCAGGAAAGATTAAACTTTTCCTGGAGTTTTTTGTTAACTTCATTATCGTTGTTTTTCTGTCTTCATTTCCATCTATCCAGAAAATGAAGCAACTCTTGGTGGCTGTGTTTTTGTTGGCTCTGGTAGCTGCGCTCCAAGTTGCTGCAATGTCAGTGGATAACGAGAAAACTCTTGGTGGAGAATTTGACATGCTCCGAAGTTGGCAAACTAAATTTTCCTATATGTACAACTCAATATTTACACTAGTCAGTGCCCGCAGCTTTGCTTGCAAAGTTTATTTAAGTGTTTTAATTTTAATTTTAATTAATGTTAATTGAATGCACCCAATCAACCTTCAACCACCCTTTTTGCACCCATTCAACCCTCAATCCTCTTTTGTCAACATTCAACTTTCCACCACCTTTTTCCCTGTACCCAATTGAAAATGTTTTCAGAGGATCTTAAAGAAAGAGGGAAAAAGGAGAAACCGTTCAGCTTCATGAATGACAGGCAAGATTCACGTCTAAACAATTGTTCAAAATTATATATTAAACTTAAAATATTTCAATTACGGTTTTTATAAAATTCGAAAAATGCCTATTAGACTCAAAATTATTGAACTAACTCAGTTTCAACATTTTAGCCGACTTCGATTACTATTAATTTATTTTAATTTAATTTATATTAAATTAATTTATCAACTAAGTTAACTCATCATCCCTGTTAGTTGCATCATAGGGATTGAAACCTCGACCACCCTCCAGAGTGATGAAGCGTGTCAGTGACACAATGTATGACATAAGAGAGGAATTCGACAGAAAATTGGCGAGGGCAATGAAGAACTTGAACAAGGCGCTCGATGAAACTCCTCGCTATCCTCAATCAATAGGAAAATGAAAAGACTGAAAGAGAAATGAATACAGTTTTGGCCTACTGCTACAGTTGAAAATTCAAGATTTAAAATATTGTTTGAATTCGATATTTATTTTTGGGTGAATGAGTATATTATCAATAAATTTTCAATTATTTAAGCTTTTGAATAAAAAGGATTTTATTATGATTATTCTTTGAGTCTTGCACGACGTTTAAGTTCTGTTTATGAAGAAACAACCTTTAAAACGTTTATTTGGCAAGCCAAGAAATTATGTAAAAAATTAAATTACACATCATTAGATTTTTGTTTTAATAATCAATAATAATATTTTTAGACCATAAATATGTCTTAAACATTGAACAATAATACTAAACACAAAGATTTAAATCAAATTATCAGTAATTAAAACAATAATATTTTTTCAGTTCATCGATTTTCCAAAATTATAAACTTTATATTTCATAAAATTCTGTTTTTTACTCATTTTGAGCGTCGTATAGAAAGTGAACATACGATTGGAAATATTTTATATTTCAGCACATCTCAAATTTCTCGTTGGTAAACTTGGCTAATTTAAAATTAGTATGCAGTTTTCCCGGTATTTTAGTTATTCTGGTTTTTTCGTTTTGTGAGTAGTTTTTTTTTTTAAATCTAAGTTTCCAAAATTTATTACCTTAAATAGTCATAATTTTCCGAAAACAGGTACGTTTTTTAAAGTCAAATTTTAGCCTTTAAAATGTTTCAAACAGTGAAAAAAGTGGAAAAATAACATAAAAAGAAGACTGAATTTTGTGTGTGAAAAGCAATGCAAAGAAATCAAGAAAAGGCTGAAACAAACGCGTGAAGGCTTACAGGTTGGTGAGAACTTTGATCAGCACAAAGCAATGGCGTACCACTACAGTTCAAGACAAAGCTAGAAAAAGTCTGACAGAGGTACGAAAAACTTTATACAAAACAGTGGAGTACTACTCAGATCCTTAAAACAGAAGAGCCACAGGTGATCCAGCAACCAACACCCAGGAACATCCAATTTTTGTCATGAAATTGAAGAAAATATTATATCACTGAAAAAAGGAAATTCGGCATGAGTGGACAACATCCTAGGTTAGCTGATACAGGCAGAATGGAAAGAGATGATAAGTATCTTAACGGGCAACTCCATGGACACAATCTCTCAACATCACACTTCCAAAAAAAAGAAAATCCACAGTTGACTAAAACATTGTTTCAAGGCACTGTAAATGGAGTGCCAAAAAGAATCAGACAAAGGAAATGATGGGAGGGCAACATAGCTAATCCAATCTTTTGGCAATCAAAGTGTTCACGACTATGGGACTGATTGAGCATTCATAATTTTTCATACAGCTGTTTCACACAATTTTACGAATCTAATGTGTGAAGCCTTTGCATCTTTTTTCACATCAAAAAACCAGATTACTACAAAGAAATTTCTCTGGGTGAAATGAATAAAAATAAATATATTCACTATCCCAATCTATCATTGAACACTCACTATCAATAAATACAGTAAATCTGGACCATATCAAATCAACAAAATTATACGATTTAATTAAAGCAGGACAAGAAACATCACACAATGATTTAGTTTTAAGAAAAATATTAAATATTCAACAACATTATTTTATTTTAAAAATCCAAAAAATGAAAGAATGTGACAATGTAATATAAATCAAAATTCAAAAGGAGAATTTATAAATCATGAACAAAACTTAAAGAACATAAATGATAAGTTAAACATTAAACAAGTCTAAATTTAAATGTCCCGCAACGAGATGGGCATCAACAAAGGAGCTTGAGTTGAAAAAGACATTGCTGCTTGCTGCATTGTTGGAGGGCATGCCCTTGAAGTCCAAGATACTCAAAGTTGCAGAGTTGAGAGTTTGATTGGTAGAAGAAAATGCACCGACGTTTGTATTATTAAGCGATATGACAGTAGATGAGTCGAGAAGAGGCTGGTTGATGATGCTGCAGGGGATGAGAGATTCAATGGAGGTGCATGTGTCGAAGGATTGGCCATTGAGTGCAGGAGTACTGCTTTCTGGGTTGTTGCCAGCCGGAGCATGCACCAGCTTGATGTGTTTGTCTCTGTAGTTCTTGTCGGCGAAACAAGTGCCACATGCATCACACTTGTAGGGCTTTTCTCCCGTGTGCGTTCGTTTGTGCTTGTTCAGAGAGCAACTCTGCACGAAAGCACTGTCGCAGAGGTCACATTTGTAAGGCTTTTCGCCTGTGTGCAGACGTCTGTGCGTCTTCAACGAGCCCCTGCCAGAAAAGGCTCGGTCACACATCTCACACTTGAATGGTTTCTCACCTGTATGGATGCGCTTGTGTTCATTGAGGTATCCCCGCTGAGCGAACGCACAGTCGCAAACATCGCACTTGTACGGCCTCTCCCCGGTGTGCGTTCGTTTGTGTCTTATGAGAGTGCAGCTGTTGCTGAAGGTGGTGTGGCATACGTCACACTCGTAAGGTTTCTCGCCAGTGTGTGTTCTGTGGTGGCTCTGGAGGTGCTGCTTCAGCGCGAATGACCTGTTGCACACGTTACAGTTGTAGATCTTCTGACCGATGTGGGAGCGCTTGTGGTCGTTCAAGGCAGTCTTATCGTCGAAGCTGCTGTTGCACACGTGGCAGACGTGCTGTTTATCCATGCAGTGCATCCGCTTGTGTGCACGGAATTGGTGCATGTGATAAAAACCACTGCCACAGTCGTTGCATTTGAAGGGCTTTTCTCCAGTGTGGGTGCGTCTGTGGCCCAGCATGTAGCTGTTAGAGGCGAATGCGTGGCCGCAGATGTCGCATTTAAACGGCTTCTCACCTGTGTGCCTGCGCTTGTGATTCGTTAATAAAGTCTTGACGGCAAAAGCGCTGTCGCACTGGTCGCACTTGAATGGCCTGTCGTTGTTGTGTCTGCGAATGTGCACATTCAAGTTCCCGCTGTTGATGAAGCTTTTGGGACACATGTGGCACTTGTACGGTCTCTCGCCTGTGTGCACGCGTTTGTGCAACGTGAGGCGAGACTTGGTGTTGAAGGCGGCATCGCAAACGTCGCAGTGATATGGTCTTTCTCCAGTGTGCATTTTCTCATGATCCTGCATACTCCTCTTCCTCGTGAAGGTGGCCAGGCAAGTGGAGCATTGGAAAGACTTGGCAGCTACTTTGCCAGATTCATTCTCTTTCTTAGGACTAGAAGAGTCTTCAGAAATATCATTATTCTTTTGATTATCACCTTGATCGGAACCAACTTTATCATTAAAATTCTCATCAACCTGCACATTATCACCATCTTTTTCCCAATTGAGCGCTTTCGTAGAACATTCGTCGGTTTTCTCTTCGGTGTGCGTTTTCTGGTGGCTCTTGAGTTTCTTCTTCAGCGAGAATGCCTTGTTGCACACCTTACACTTGTGGATTTTCTCGCCGTAGTGTGAGCGCTTGTGCTTGTTCAAGGCAGCCCTGTCGTCGAAGCTGCTGTTGCACACGTGGCAGACTTGCTCTTTCTCCCTGCAGTGTATCCGCTTGTGTGAACGATAGTGATAGCGGTGAAAAAAGTCCATTCCACAGTCGTTGCATTTGAAGGGCTTTTCTCCAGTGTGTATGCGTCTGTGGCCTAGCATGTAGCTGTTGGAGGCGAAGCCATGGCCGCAGATGTCGCATTTGAACGGCTTCTCTCCAGTGTGCTTGCGCTTATGATTCGTTAAATAGGTCTTGAGGGTGAAAGCGCTGTCGCACTGGTCACACTTGTAGGGCTTACTTTTGCTGTGTCGCCTGCAGATGTGCACCTTTAGGTTACTGCTGTTTATGAACCTTCGAGGGCACATGTGGCACTTGTATGGCCTCTCGCCTGTGTGCACGCGTCTGTGCAGGGTGAGGCGAGACTTGGTGGTGAAGGCGGCATTGCAAACGTTGCAGTGGTAGGGCCTCTCTCCAGTGTGCAGTTTTTCATGGTCTTGCAGACTGCTCTTCCTTGTCAAAGTGACCAAACAGATGGAGCATTGAAAGGACTCAGGAGATTTTTTTTGGGATTTTATTCGTTTTTTTGAACTAGAAGAGTCATCAGAAATATCATTACCATATCCATCCTTATACTCATCATCTTGATCAGAAGCAACTTCTTCATTAGCATCATCATCTTTTCGAAGGACATTATTGGATGTGGCATCTTGAAGATGGCTTGTGGCAAGATCACTACACGCATCATGTTCTTTCTTGTAGACTTTTTCTGCAAACACCTCTTTGCAATCACCATCGCTGTACCTCAGTAAGTGAGCTGTCAACTTAGCCTTGTTGGAAAAGCCTCTTCCACACTTTGCACACTTGTGTGGCCTTTTATGAAGCACTAGATGTGTTTCGGTAGTGATGGTGGATTCGCAAGTGTCACCATTATTTGGCTTCTCATTAGTGTGCAGTCTTTGATGAAGCTGCAAACTAAGAAAATTTTTGAAAAAAGCATCACAGTCATAGCATTTAAAAACCCTTTTTCTGTATTTTTTTATTATCTTTTTGGGTTTGTTACATTCAACAGCAGCATCAGAACTACCAGAGCCAACATCTTTATTTTTCTCTTGCACTTTTGGTTCATTTGTGATAAGTGTTTTCAGCATATCTATAAATAATTTTAATATAATATTAAAAATATATTTAGATATTTTCAATACATATTCTAAATAGTAAATAACTGTTATATGGGCCTTTATTACCTGCTGGATAGAATAGTTGCATACGCTCTAGTGTTATTTCACCCAGTTTGCACATTTCCAGAGCCTTCTTTCTTAAGAAGTGCTTCATTACATTCATTATCTGTTTTCCAAAGTCAGTGTTGGGTTCTTCTTTCATAAACGATGTAATCTTTTCGGCAGTTCCGTCTTTTATAATTGAAAAGTCTATATTGGGATTCATTTTATTAATTTATTTCTATCTTTTAAAAATTTAAAAATGAATATGAGACTTTTTAATAAAGAAAAGCTAGATCTAAAATAAATTTTTAAAAGTTAACTTCAGCAAACATTTTAATTAAAAAATTTACAAATATGTAGTTAGGAATCTGTTATAAAAAAGAGTAGTGACTTTTATTTCAAAAATAATTTTAATTTAACAAAAAAATATGAGATAATTATAAAAAGAGTTCGAATGAAAGAATTAATTAATCTAACAGGATAGTACAATTTGATTTATTTTAATTCTCCATGTTTCTCTTTCTTCGAATAGTGACTAATAATAAAACAAACAGCTAATAATGAAACAACTACTACTACCCAAACTCCTCCTACTACTACTACTAATAATAATAATAATGACGAGCATTATTATAGTGGCGTATAACCCGAACGGCTTCCAGGCCACTTAGGCTGCATATTTTCATTTGCGCCTACTACTACTACTACTACTACTACTAGTACTACTACTAATACTACTACTACTACTACTACTACTACTACTACTACTACTACTACTACTACTACTACTACTACTACTACTACTACTACTACTACTACTACTACTACTACTACTACTTCTACTACTGCCACTACTAAAACTTTCCATAACGCCCATCAAAACTACTACTATAGTTCAGAAAACAGCTTTCGAGGACATGAGGCGCCGGTGCCCTTGAGGTTGCAGTAACCTCCAGGGTTCTTGTGCAAGTACTGCTGGTGGTAGTCTTCCGCCAGGTAAAACTCCTTAGCAGCACCTATCTCCGTGGTGATGCCTTTATAGCCCTTCTTCGTCAACTGGTCTTGGAAAACATCCTTTGACGCCTTGGCCAAACGTTCTTGTTCATCGTCGTAGTAGAAGATGGCAGAGCGACACTGACTGCCCCTGTCATTGCCTTGTCTGTCCCCCTGAGTGGGATCGTGGTTCTCCCAAAAGCTGAATTTGATTGTTTCAAAGCATTATTAGGAGAACCATCATTTTGAAACTTAATGAAATAGTGATACATTGAGATAAAATGCTATGGGATGAGTGTGAAAAGTACTAGCACCTGGACAGTAGACTAGAGTAGGTGATAATGGCAGGATCAAACACCACCCTAACCACCTCAACATGCTTTGTGGTACCACTGCACACCTCATTATATGTAGGGTTCACTTTGGCGCCCCCACTGTAACCTACCTGGAATATATTTGTGAATAATTTTCTCTTTAAATTTATTATTTTAAACATATGTGTAACAAATTCGTGAAAAAAATGTAATACAAATATTTAAAATGTTAATCCTTAATCCATTTTAAAAGCAATCAATATCTTTATTATATTGAAGCAAAGATGAATTTAATATTCACCTGGGTCGAATAAACCCCTTTCAACTGCCAGAAAAGCCTCTCAGCACCCCAGAAACAGCCCATGCCTGTCATCAAGAAAATGGAAACAAGTCATCATACTTTAAATCATCACCCTCATCTCCTTATACTGGGTGAAAATTCTTTGTTTTATCTTAAAAAAATATTAGGACTCACCAAACATTGCCAGTCCCATGTTAACTGGAAATGGAGGTTGTAAGACATGGCCATTGACTGCATGAGTTCCTGAAATTGACCCATAACTAAAATACTTGAAAGAATATTTATTATTTATATTTTCATACCTTGAGAGGTGCTTGAACTCATCTTGAGATGGGTAGATGAAGGTTTCACAAAATTAAAAATGTTTTTAACAAAATAGTTCATAAGTATTTCTTAACAAACGAGGTTTGCCTTAACATCCAATTTTATGGTTCAATATTATATTATATTATATATATAATATATTATATAATATATTATATATATATAATATATATGATTCAAGTCCTTACGTAACTTCTTAAGAATTGATTTTAACATTTTAAAAAATGTTTTTAATATGTTATTATGTAACAAAAGTTTATATAACATAATTTATTTTATTAATACAACATTAGTTTCCAAAAAATATTATGAATAAATTATTTTAATATCAAAACTATTTTTACTTTTAACCTATAAAAAAAGTTACTTTTAAATGGCATGTTTGCAACCTAAACGAAATTAAAAGACTAATTAAACAGTTTAATTTAAACTTTAATCAAGAAATAAAATAGACTGTTGAAAATGCCTTTAATTGTTATCAGTGGGCTGCCATGCTCCGGGAAGACTACATTTGCGGAAAAGTTAAAAAATTATTTTGAAACTAAAAGAAACATAAAAGCTAAAATAATCTCAGAAGAAAACTTTTACGATGCTGGAGAAAATAGAAACACAATCTATTCAGGTATTTTGAAAAAATGAAGGCAACGATCTTTTTGAAATAAATCTTGAATTCAATTTTTTTAGATTCAAATAAAGAAAAAAAGCTTCGTGCTTCTATGAAATCAGGAGTTGAAAGGTGTGAAATTTTATTTTTAAAATATATAAAGAATATTAAACACCTATATATTTTTCCATTCAGAGAACTAAACAAGGAGAGCATACTGATCTTTGACAGCTTAAACTATGTGAAGGGCTCTAGATATGAGTTGTACTGCGTCAGCAAGTGCAACAGCACCAACCAGTGCACTGTGAGTAATCATAGATACATTTAATTCTTCTGATATTACTTTGGATTTTATGAAGTTGTAGACAAGATATTGGATAAGAAATATCAGATTTCTTATATATACCTAAAGGTGTACTGCAGCATCAGCCTGGAAGAAGCAAAGACACTGAATAGCATAAGGAATGATGAACTCAAGTATCATGACTTTGTGTTAGCATAAATTAATTTAGTTTGCAGCCAATCTCAAGATTTAGTTTGTTCATCAGTTTCAAGCATACAGTGTCAGTTCACTTATCTACCACCACCGTGACGGCTCTACACTCTCACGATACAACCACAATCATCCAACTGCCACCATACATCAACCATCATCACTACCAACTCACAGACTAGAGGGACTCTTCATGCGTTACGAGACTCCAGAGGGCAGGAATCGCTGGGATGCGCCCCTCTTCCACATGCCCTTCAAGTGCAATGAGGGGGAAGAAGGTGGCTATGGTGGTATTGGTGCTGGTGAAAGTGACAAAAAGGAAAAGACTGCAAGTGATGATGCTGATGATTATGATCTTGATGATGGTGAAGACAAGGGGGATCACATTGTGGAAGAAGAGGCTCTTCTAAGTGAGATCCACGACTGCTTGTTCCTCAAGAAAGCACCCAAGCCACACCTCTCCACCATCACTGTACGTCGTATGTTTGCAAGCAGAGATGGGCAGTAATGTAAATTGAGTGACGAAATTACAGTATATTGTGTAATTTTCCCTTCTTTGCTTGTGAGGACGTGCCATAATGCTATAAAAGTTACTTTTAAATATATTTCATATTCACTGACATTGTTTCTTTAATTAGGCTTCAATTTTATAATATATTTAATGATGTTTTCAGGCCCCTATTTTGCCTGAAAACTTCCTTCACGAGGTGGACAATGTGACAAAAGCTGTGGTTCAGGTAGCTGTGTCGTTGAAGGGTCTTGAATTGTATTGTAACGTTCAACGGTGTAGTTGGAGAGATGGAGATAAATGTGTAGTTGTAGAGATGAGAAGAATGACACGATGTTGCGGAGATTGAGGGGTGGTGAGGTGGGATGGTGTTGAAATTGTGGTGGGATGGTGTTGATATTGTGGTGGGATGGTGTTGATGTTGTGGTGGGATGGTGTTGATGTTGTGGTGGGATGGTGTTGATGTTGTGGTGGGATGGTGTTGATGTTGTGGTGGGATGGTGTTGATGTTGTGGTGGGATGGTGTTGATGTTGTGGTGGGATGGTGTTGATGTTGTGGTGGGATGGTGTTGATGTTGTGGTGGGATGGTGTTGATGTTGTGGTGGGATGGTGTTGATATTGTGGTGGGATGGTGTTGATGTTGTGGTGGGATGGTGTTGATGTTGTGGTGGGATGGTGTTGATGTTGTGGTGGGATGGTGTTGATATTGTGGTGGGATGGTGTTGAAATTGTGGTGGGATGGTGTTGATATTGTGGTGGGATGGTGTTGATATTGTGGTGGGATGGTGTTGATATTGTGATGGGATGGTGTTGATATTGTGGTGGGATGGTGTTGATATTGTGGTGGGATGGTGTTGATGTTGTGGTGGGATGGTGTTGATATTGTGGTGGGATGGTGTTGAAATTGTGGTGGGATGGTGTTGATATTGTGGTGGGATGGTGTTGATATTGTGGTGGGATGGTGTTGATATTGTGATGGGATGGTGTTGATATTGTGGTGGGATGGTGTTGATATTGTGGTGGGATGGTGTTGATACTGTGGTGGGATGGTGTTGATGTTGTGGTGGGATGGTGTTGATGTTGTGGTGGGATGGTGTTGATGTTGTGGTGGGATGGTGTTGATGTTGTGGTGAGATGGTGTTGAAATTGTGGTGGGATGGTGTTGAAATTGTGGTGGGATGGTGTTGATATTGTGGTGGGATGGTGTTGATGTTGTGGGGGGATGGTGTTGAAATTGTGGTGGGATGGTGTTGAAATTGTGGTGGGATGGTGTTGATATTGTGGTGGGATGGTGTTGATGTTGTGGGGGGATGGTGTTGTTGTTGTGGTGGGATGGTGTTGTTGTTGTGGTGGGATGGTGTTGATATTGTGGTGGGATGGTGTTGATGTTGTGGTGGGATGGTGTTGATATTGTGGTGGGATGGTGTTGATGTTGTGGTGGGATGGTGTTGATGTTGTGGTGGGATGGTGTTGATATTGTGGTGGGATGGTGAAGTGGGGAATGACGTGAAGTACTTGAACCTTCTACAGGAGATCCTGCTCAAGCAACAGGACTGCACGCCCGGAGACAAGATCATGATCACTTCCTCCAACAACGCTGTATGTTTCTGCGAGGCTAATGGACGAGATGGATGCATGGGTGGATGGAGGGATGCATGGAGGGATGCATGGAGGCATGGGTGGATGCATGGATGGAGGAGGTTGATTCAAATGGATCCATGGGTGGATGCATGGATGCATGGAGGGATGCATGGATGGATGCATGGATGGATGGAGGGATGGATGGCTGGATGGAGGGATGCATGTAAAAATGAAAGGAGGTTGCTAGTTCGATGCATGGATGGATAGATTCAAAGAAGGAGACAGAATGAATGAATGCATAGAGGGATGCATGGCTGCGAGATAATGCATGGATGCATGTGATAAGCAGTTTTGCTTTATTGTTTCATGCTCACCTTTGGCCTTATATACTTCCTCCTGTCATCATCATCATAACTATTAATACTTTGTTTACATTAATCATCATCATCATCACCTTCAACACTATTATCATCATCACGACCATCACCCCCACTATCATCATCATCGTCGTCATCACGCAGATAGAGTTTGTTAAGCCTTTTTCGATGGTTGAGCTGCAGCGCTTACGAAGGCAATATGTGGTCTTTAGTCGCACCCATCCCACCTCCTCCCCTTCTCTGATTCCCTCATTATTTGTTCAATACGTAAACAGCCGGTCGGAGTTTTGAAGAGTCTTTAGTCTTGAACTTTTTTTGGTTCTTTTTAAATAAAAAAAAATCTATTTTATTACTAGGTTTTAAGACTTTTTGAAAATGATTTTGGTTTTCATTTGTGTAAATTTTGAGATTAAATAAAAGGAGTGGAGAGCGCGTTTTAGCCTTATTTTTATTGATCACTTATACCTCTTTAAAAAAATATTTTTATTAATCAATCACAGGCATTTATCTAGCGCTTTTTATCTTATTCAAAACCGCTTTTCAAATAAATTTGTTAAATAAAACGGTTTTTAGACCACTACCAATCAGTGTTATTTTCGTAACGAAAACGACAATTCTGAATTATCGTTCCACGAAAACGATAATAAAAACTAAATTTATTTTCAAAACGAAAACGAAAATAAAAACTATAATTATTTCCAAAACGAAACTGAAATAAAAACTATAATTATTTTCAAAACGAAAATTAAATAAATTTCAAAGTATGCCATAATATGTAAATGTATAATTTCTAAAAAAAATATGTGTCTATGTTATAAACATTATCATTGGGCTTTATGAAAGTAGCAATCAATCAATCAATCAAATAGATTTCTATAGCGCTCTTTCTTCAAATTCAAGAGCGCTCGTAAATAAATTTGTTAAACATATATGTCTTCAGATCCTTACGAAAAGTAAATAATGATTTAGAAGTAGTTAAATAAGGAGGTAATGAGTTCCAAATATATGGACCTGCATAATGGAAAGAACGTTTAGCCAAAGAGTTATTAATGGAAGGGATGAAATAATGATTTTGAGTGGATGATCTTAAATTACGTGAGTTATTAATGATTTGAGGTAAATTGGGGATACTGGGGAGTTTTTTAATTTCAACATAAAAACACAGATTTTAAATATAATCCTAAATTTGATGGGGAGCCAATGTAATAAGATGAGAGAGGGTGTAATGTGGTGATAAATAGGAGTACGGCTAACGACTCTAGCGGCATAATTAAATACTTTATATAATGGTTTTAAAGTAGTTTCAGGTAAATTATAATAGAGTGAGTTACAATAATCAATTCGAGATAAAACTAGTGCAGAGACTAACATCTTTAAAGAAGGGTCATCTAAGTAAGGTAATAATTGTCTGATACGTCTGAGATGAGTAGCGCTATTTATAAAACGTTATTTTATTACCGCTTCGCTTTGTCAATTAAATTATCACTTATTTCAATCGTTAATTTGTTATTATATTTCAAATTTGTTATTAATCAATAATTTACGTACTCAATTCTTATATTATTTCAATTGACTGTTAATTTATAAAATTCATTTGTTGTTAATATACAGTTCTATTTTACTGTTTCATTTTATGATCAATTAATTTTTTTAGATATAAAAAAATAGTGTTCAAAGTTGTAAATTAATATATTTTCAAACTAAAATGAAAATAAAAACTTTAATTATTTTTAAAACGAAAACGAAAATAAAAACTATAATTATTTTTAAAACGAAAACGAAAATAAAAACTATAATTATTTTCAAAACGAAAACGAAAATAAAAACTATAATTAATTCTAAAACGAAACTGAAATAAAAACTATAATTATTTTATGAAACGAAAATAACACTGCTACCAATATATGTATATATATCAATTAAAGTATTTAAAGAAAAACAAACAATCAACCTCAATAATCCAACCTCACCCACACCAACATGACAATCACCGCCAAAAAATCTCTATCACCACAAATAAAAAATTCAATCATCACAACAGTACCAACACTCATACCACAGCACAATCAAAACCACAAACACAAACATCATTCTTCTCAATTTTCTGTCTTGCCACTGGTGCCGAAGCTGCGATAGAGGGTGAAAGAAAAGTCCTTGCCAACACTGGAACTGCTGCTGCTATGGAAGGATATAGAATACAGAATACTGTATCAAACACGAATAGAACAAGCTGTTCTGTTCAGAAACAATATTTCAAAGTCATGCAATATTTATATATATTTCATAATAAACTAAGCGATTTAAAAAAACTTCTTTCAATTGTACTTCCAGTACAAATATTACTCAAGTAAAGAGTTATTTTTTCTTTGTGTCAAGCGATAATATACTAAATGTATGCCTTTGCTTAAAATATTATATTACATCATTTTCTAAGCTCAAACTTGAATTTTAAATTTCAAAAAGAATTAATATTTCAGCTCTGTAAAGTTTCAAAAAATGGATGAATCAATTTTGAGATCTCTCAGTTTATGCAACGGCCAGTCAAACCAACAGGTATTTAAAAATACATGATAATTAATTTTTCCATAGATCTTACCAAATTTAAAAATTAAATAAATAATTTTTCAGATTTTGGCCTATTTTGAGTATTTAAAGACAAATTCAGATGGATGGAAGTCTTGCATTGATGCCTTATTAAGTGAGAATTACAAAAGGTGAACACTGCAAATAATTGAATAAATAAGAAAATTAATAACAAGATTTTTGATTAAAATAATTTTTTAATGAATTATTTGCTTATCAAATATTGATATATATTCTTGCAGTGATGATCAAATTTACTTCTTTCTTTTGCAAATTTTGGAACATTACTTGAAAACAAGGTACTTCATTCATTGCTGATACTTGTAAACAATTTTTTACTATTATACTGGATACCTAATTGCTATTATAATGCCTCAATAGTAATTGATATTGGCCATCACTATATTTTCACCTTCAAACATCACTGAAACTTTCCACTATCAGCTATGTGGCAGCCACGTACGAGGAACACAGTGCTATCAAAGGCTTCCTCCTTCGCTGGATCCAAAACCTTGTCAGCTTCCCATCCACCCTACTCCTCCTTCACATTCTCATTTCATTGATCCACCTAATCAGCTTTTTGATCTATTTTTTCTAATTAATTCATTCAACTCAACAATTATCAACTCTCTCATCCTGACCTCAGCACAAAGCCACTTCAGCCCAAACCCATCTTGAATCACCCTCCCACCCACAGAACACCACTGACGAGACTCGCCCATTCATCCTCAACAAGTACTCGCAACTCTTCTGTCTCGTCTGCATGGTCGACTTCCCTGACAGGTGGTCCTCCTTCTTCCTCGACCTTCTCAGCACCCTTAAGATCGGCCAAGGACATCGCGTCGTGCAGGTTGGCACTTGTGATAATCTCACACACACATGAGCTTACAAATACATATGCATCTATATAGACTATATGCACATAATTATTCATCCAATTGCATACACCAACACACATGAAATACTACTTCAACACACACACACACGCTCTTCCCCCTCCCCCACACGTGCAGGTGTACTTGAGGGTGTTTGAGGCGATCCACGAGGAGGTGGTTGATCGCGAGGTGCCTCACTCGGAGCAGGAACTCCGTCGCAACACCAACATCAAGGACAACATTCGAGAACGCTGCATCAGCCAACTCGTCAACTCCTGGTACGATATACTGGTTAGTGTTGTTGTTGTTGTTCTTGTTGTGGTTTATATAGGGGTTAGTGTAGCAGCTGTTGTTATGGTTCATGTTTATTTAATGGTTAGTGTTGTTGTTGTTCTTATTGTTTTCGTTAGTATTGTTGTCTTGTCTTCTGATTCCAAATTCTTATTTATTTGAATCTCACAACAACAACAACAACTTCGACATTGACGACAACAGGTCTGTTACGAGGCACAACAGCAGTGCGCTATGACGTCATCAATCCTGACAGAGTGCCTCAAGGTGGTGACATCATCATCTCTCTGGCCATTCGTTCATGCATCTGAATCATCAACACACCTCTCAATCTCTACCCTGTCTTTCTAACTTTACAGATGTTCAACACACACACCCTTCGTCATCTTCACCTTGACCTTTCCAACCCCAACAGGTCATAGGTCACTACATCTCCTGGATTGACCTCTCACTCATCGCCAATGACAACTTCATACAGGTGAAAATGCATGATGATGATAGTTGTGGTGGTGATGATGATAGTTGTAGTGGTGATGATGTAGTTGTAGTGGTGATGATGATAGTTGTTGTGGTGTTGATGGTAGTTGTGGGGGTGATGGTGATAGTTGTGGTGGTGATGGTGATAGTTGTGGTGGTGAAGAGGACAGTTGTGGGGGTGATGGTGATAGTCGTGGTGGTGATGGTGATAGTTGTGGTGGTGATTTTTGTCTTGAAGGACAATCGAAGCGTTATCATGACATTGTGTTCTCAAGCATTTTTTGTGTGCTTCATCAATACATCCCAACCACAGACATCCTCACCAAACCACATTTCTTCCCCTCCCACCCACCACACCACACCACTCAATACAACATAACACCTGCTACTATATATATATACCACCACCATCAGATCATCTTACGATTGATGGGCAGCGGCGCGACCAATCAGAGCATGCCGTACGGAGTGAGGGGCGGGGCTTGCGACTGTCTGGGAGAGATGGTGGTGAAAGGGATGGATGCGGGCGTGAAGGTGGGCTTGGTGGAGACGATGGCGTCGGTCATTCAGTCCAGTGGAGTGCTGGTGCATCTCGAGGTTGGTGGAAGGGGGTGCGTGGTGTGGTTGGGTGGTGGGAGGGGGTGGTTGGTGTGGTTGGTTGGTTGGTGGTTGGTTAGTGGGGAGGGGGCTGGTTGGTAAGGAGGTGGGTGGGTGATGTGGTTGGATGGTGGGAAGGGGTGGTTGGTGTGGTTGGTTGGTTGGTGGGGAGGGGGTTGGTGAGAGTGGAGTGGTTAGATGGTGATTAGCGGGCTGGTTGGCGTGGGGGTATGGTAATCTTTCAACAAATGTAGTTATGGGTACTGTGAGCATAACACCACCCATTGCTTCACAGAAGTTAGGCAAGAAAGGTGAGGCTGATGATGACGAAGAGGAGGAGGAGGAGGAGGAGTACCTGGAGAGCTTGGCTGGTCTCCTCAGCAACATGGCTCAACAACTGGTCTTGTCCTGGCACAAGTGGGTGCTCTTTCGAATTGTTGTAAGCGTGTCACCGTCATCATCTTCATCTCCATCACCATCATCATCTTCATCTCCATCACCATCATCATCTTCATCTCCATCACCATCATCATCATCTTTATCTCCATCACCATCACCATCATCATCACCATCATTATCACCATCATTATCAACACTCCCACCATCACCACGCCCCTCCACCAGGTTCTACAAGGCGAAGGACATTGAAAACGCCAAGGTGGCAATGGCGGCCATCGAGACGAAGTTGCTGCCGCTCTTGAAGGTCTTCGCGGCAGACGACAACACGGTCTGCGCCATCGCCGTGAACTTCTTCAACGCCTACATCGGCATGCTGAAGCCGCTCGAGAGCTCGGCCGAGAGGCGCTTCTTCGTGCAGGAGATGCTCAACGTCCTGCACCGCAAGATGCAGTACCCCTCCGCCTACAACTTCAACAACGAGGTCGAGTTTTCCTGCCCTCTCTGTCTCACCTTGCAATTATCACTAAGACAGCGACTTAATTTCCCAAAGTTGCCTCTACCCTCTAACACTGATTGCCTTCGTGACCACCACTTAAGAACACGCAAATGTTTGCAAGTCTTACAGAATCAACGCTTTCTCTATCTCTGCCTGCCTTCTTTCCCACACAAGCCATTCCATTCACCACGCATCATCATCACCATCACCATCATCATCATCACCAATACCATCATCATCATCATCACCATCATCACCATTATCATCATCATCACCACCAATACCATCATCATCATCATCACCAATACCATCATCAACACCACCAATACCATCATCATCACCACCACCTCGACGACAGGACGGCGACGAGGAGATGGAGTGGCAGCAGCTGAGGAAGGACCTCAAGGTCATCTTCATCAACCTCCACTCGCTCGTGCGTGCCTGTTCTTGAGAACTTCTTATTATGGAAATATATAATTATGTTTTCAATTTTAAGTTTATTATAATTAAATAAGATACTTCTATAATCAGTCAATTTAATGATAAAAAAGGTATAGATATATAGATTTTTAAATAATAAGAAAAAATGATTGGCATAAATATCCTCTTAAATGCTCTTCCACCACCACCACCACTAAATCCAGGAGCCTGACACATTCCTGGAGAAGGTGAGGCAGTTGGTGATGCTGTTCATTGGTCAGTCGAAGGACCAATCACAGCCCTTCAACGCTCTCGAGGTCTCCATCTACTTCTTCTTCCTGCTCGGTGAAGTCATTCCGGTTTGTTTTTTTTGTTTTTTAAATATTTGTTTGTTTTGTTTGTTTTGTTTGTTTGTTTGTTTTGTTTGTTTGTATATTTGTTTGTTTACCTCTTAACTATGCAGTCATAAACAAAAACACCACATAGATAAACAACAATAGCATCACCGACACATAGTATACATCATTCAACGACACCTACGCTAAATTTTACACTAGCTGATACAAAAAAACAACAACACTGCCACATCAACACCAACCCATACAACAACAACATCAACAACAACACCACATCTACACCAACCCATACAAATACAACACCACATCAACACCAACACATACAAAAACAAAACAATCACTTTCTAAAATGTTTATATAAATTATTAAATTTTTTGACACCGAAACATCTGTAGATTCGTCTAACATAAAACTAAATTTAGAAAAAGGTGTTAGTTTTTGTATAAGCTCTGAATGCAACAAGTCAGCAATGCTTTCCTGAATTAGATAGATTGATATAGTCTGCACGCGAATGACCGGATTAAAACACGAGGCTAACTTTGATTGGCTCAACTTTTCAATAACAACTTCTTCCCGCGACATTCTTTTAGACAAAGAAACATCTAAAAATCTCACCAAAAAAATCGAAAATAAAATTTGGATAAAAAATATAAAAATTCATTGGGGCCAATCAGAATTCTTTCGTGCCAATTTTGAAAAAGTGGGGCGATTGGCCCCGGTGGCCCTCGACAGCGCGAGCCCTGAACACTAACACATAAAACAACAACACACCAACACCAAAACATACAACAACACCAACACATCAACCATAAAACAACAACAACAACAACACCACACCAGTTGAGTGGCCAGGCAGGCAAAGCAGGCAACCATCCCGAACACCGACTCAACATGCTCTACGACATGCTCACCAAGGTGCTGATGATGATGATTATGGTGATGATGGTGATGATGGTCATGGGGAAGAGGATGATGATGCTGATGATGATGATGGGAAAGAGGATGATGAAAAAATATACATAAAAAAAAATAATCACTAATACTACGACCAAAATATTCTTTCTTCCACTCACCACTACTAATCCATCATTCACCCACCTACCTACCACCTACCACCCACCCACCTACCACTTTCCCAGTTGATTTGCAGCGACACGAGCCACCACCAGCATCCCGTGGTGCAGCTGCAGTACTTCGAGGTGCTCTCGAGGTTCGAGAAGTTCTTCTCGACGCACACTCAGTACATACACGATGTCCTGGTGCGTGGGGTTGTGGCTTGGAGCGTGGTGATGGGGTGATTTCGTATGGGATAGGTTCGGGATAGTGGGATACTAGGCTGGTGATGTTGTTGGTGATGTTGTTGGTGGTGTTGTTGGTGGTGTTGTTGGTTGTGTTGTTGGTGGTGTTGTTGGTGGTGTTGTTGGTGGTGTTGTTGGTGGTGTTGTTGGTGATGTTGTTGGTGATGTTGTTGGTTGTGTTGTTGATGGTGTTGTTGGTGGTGTTGTTGGTGGTGTTGTTGGTGGTGTTGTTGGTGATGTTGTTGGTGATGTTGTTGGTGGTGTTGTTGGTGGTGTTGTTGGTGGTGTTGTTGGTGGTGTTACTGGTGGTCTTGTTGGTGATGTTGTTGGTGATGTTGTTGGTGATGTTGTTGGTGGTGTTGTTGGTGATGTTGTTGGTGGTGTTGTTGGTGATGTTGTTGGTGATGGTGTTGGTGATGTTGTTGGTGATGTTGTTGGTGATGTTGTTGGTGGTGTTGTTGGTGGTGTTGGTGGTGTTGTTGGTGGTGTTGCTGGTGGTCTTGTTGGTGATGTTGTTGGTGATGTTGTTGGTGATGTTGTTGGTGGTGTTGTTGGTGATGTTGCTGGTGGTCTTGTTGGTGATGTTGTTGGTGGTGTTGTTGGTGGTGTTGTTGGTGGTGTTGTTGGTGGTGTTGCTGGTGGTCTTGTTGATGATGTTGTTGGTGGTGTTGTTGATGATGTTGTTGGTGATGTTGTTGGTGGTGTTGTTGGTGATGTTGTTGGTGATGTTGTTGGTGATGTTGTTGGTGATGTTGTTTGTGGTGTTGTTGGTGATGTTGTTGGTGATGTTGTTGGTGATGTTGTTGGTGATGTTGTTGGTGGTGTTGTTGGTGATGTTGCTGGTGATGTTGGTGGTGATGTTTCTTTTTTTTGTCGTGCCGTGGAGAAAGAAGCCTTTTGGCCTCTCATCTGCTCCAGCTCGATGAGTAATCAGGATGACGATGTTGATGATGATGATGATGACGATGTTGATGATGATAATAATGTTGATGATGATGACGATGTTGACGATGTTGATGATGATGACGATGTTGACGATGTTGACAATGATGATGATGATGATTGTGGTTCTGATTGAACATGACGGGGGCACACAGGTGAGTTTCCTGGACGAGCGGGGTCTGTGGAATGGCAACCCCCAGGTGAGGAGCAGGTGCGCCTACCTCTTCTCCAAGTTCGTCAAGTCCATCAACAAGTTGGTCGTGCTGATGATGATGATGATAGTGGAGGTGGTGGTGGTAGTAATGATGATTTTGGTGATGGTGATTGTGATGGTTGCGTTGATGATGATGGTGTTGTAGTTATAGGATCTTCTCAAGGATTTCAATTCAGAGCATCTTAATGCGATTCGTCACAGGAACCACCTGCAAGGCGACCTGGAGATGGTGTTGCAGCGTCTGTCAGGCCTGCTGGTCCTCAACACCGCCTTCAAGCCTCCGCCCTGCCTACCCTCCACCACCACCAATGCCACCTCCCTCCTCCACCACCCCCACCCCACCTCCAGCACCGTCGCCTCCAGCCACTCCAGCCACAGGGGGGGTGTGTTGAGGCAGCAGCAGGGGCAGGGGGTGGTGGCGGGTGAGGAGACGGCCCACTTGTCGGTGGAGGACCAACAGTTCATGTTCGAAACCGCTGGCATCCTCATCATCCAGAGCCAGTTCCCGCCTCAGGTGGTGATGATGATGATGATGATGTTGGTGATGATGATGATGTGATGATGAAGTTGGTGTGAATATGATGATGATCTATAGTAATTCAACTGATACTCTGTGTGTTCAATTCCACTGCCAATCACACCACCAACACCCTTTACACCTCTAGCACCACCATCTTTCCCTACCACCACCATCATTCACCACTACCACTACCACGACTACCACCACCACCACCATGACCACTCCAGAAGAAGCAAGAGCTGATGTCCTCTCTTCTTGTGCCATTATTGACGCAGTTTGAACAGATCTACCTGCAACTCACCTCCCTCCTCCACTCCTCCTCCAACTCCTCCACCCTCCAACTAAATCAACATCAACAACAACAACAACTACAACAACTCTTCTTAGCTCAACTTCTGTGCCATGCCATCTCATTCGTCAGGTTGTTGTTGTTGTTGTTGTTGTTGTTTCGGTTAGAAGTTAACTTTCTCTCTACACCGCGCCACACACTATAGCTTTTCGAGTAACTACTGAACCACCACCTTCACAAAAACCACTCCCATCACAATGCCACCAAACTACCATCACTAAACCAACCACACTACCACCACTACCACACAATCACCACCACTCTAAACTACTACCACCCCTAAACCACCACCAAATGAATTCACTATTCTGCCAAACCACCACCACACTAAACCACCATCACACCAAACCCTCACCACCACACCAAATCACCACACCACCACACTAAACCACCACCACACCAAACCCCCACCACCACACCAAACCACCACCACACCAAACCACCACCACCACACCAAACCACCACCACACCAAACCACCACCACACCAAACCACCACCACACCAAACCACCACCACACCAAACCACCACTACACTAAACCACCACCACACCAAACCACCACCACACCAAACCGCCGCACCAAACTACCACCACACCAAACTAAACCCCCACACCAAACCACACCAAATCCCCACACCACCACACCAAACGACCACCACACTAAACCACAACCACACTAAACCACCACCACACCGAACCACCACCACCACACCAAACCACCACCACACCAACCACCACCACACTAAACCACCACCCCACTAAACCACAACCACACTAAACCACCACCACACTAAACCACCACCACACCAAACTACCACCACACTAAACCACCACCACCACACCAAACCACCACCACATCAACCACACCAAACCACCACCACACCAAACCACCACCACACCTAACCACCACCACACCAAACCACCACCACACCAAACCGCCGCACCAAACTACCACCACACCAAACTAAACCCCCACACCAAACCACACCAAATCCCCACACCACCACACCAAACGACCACCACACTAAACCACAACCACACTAAACCACCACCACACCGAACCACCACCACCACACCAAACCACCACCACACCAACCACCACCACACTAAACCACCACCCCACTAAACCACAACCACACTAAACCACCACCACACTAAACCACCACCACACCAAACTACCACCACACTAAACCACCACCACCACACCAAACCACCACCACATCAACCACACCAAACCACCACCACACCTAACCACCACCACACCGAACCACCACCACACCAACCACCACCACACCAAACCAACACCACACCAAACCACCACCACACCAACCACCACACTAAACCACCACCACACTAACCACCACCACACCAACCACCACCACACCAAACCACCACCACACCAAACCACCACCACCAGTCGAGCCAGCAAGGGCTTCTCTGGCCAACAGACACTGCACGCCAATGGATGCGTGCCAGTCTTCACCAATGCCATGAGGGTGTTCCTGGGAGGCCTCAGTCTGCCTCCCCACCTCCAACCCCTCCTCCACCAGGTGTGGTCGTGATGGTGGTGATGGTGGTGATGATGATGGTGGTGAGGATGATGGTGGTGGTGATGATGATGATGGTGGTGGTAATGATAATGATGATGGTGATACCCGTTATAATGATGCTAAGGATGTAGCACGAGTCAAATTTGAAATCGATTGATGATGAATCCTTTTTTTAAATAATGAGTTGCACTTCGATGATGATGGTGTTGACTTTCTTGCACTTACCCACAAACACACACACACACACACACACACACACACACACACACACACACACACACACACACACACACACACACACACACACACACACACACACACAAACACACACTGCAACACACAAACACAAACACAGTGCAACACCCACACACACACTGCAACACACACAAACACACACACACACACTGCAACACACAAACACACACACACACACACACTGCAACACACAAACACACACACACATACACACACACCCAGGCGTTCCGTCAGTTCCTGCACCGCATGGTGATCTGTCTGGAGGGCGAGATGATGCCCTTCATGCACCCATGCATCGAGGCTCTGATGACGAATGCATCCTTCAAGCAACTCACCGACTTCATCCCCTTCCTCAACCAACTCATCCTCAAGTTCAAGGTTTGTGTGTTTGGATGGAATCACGATGATGATTAAATGGTTGGTTTATATATTTGGGATGTGGTGATGATTGGTTGGTGGGCGGCTGATATATTTTGATGCGATGATTGGCTGATATATTGGGATTTGAGGGTGATTGGTTGGCTGATATATTGGGATTTGAGGATGCATAAATGAATGGGCTTTTGGATAGATAAACGTTGTATTCAAGACGTGAAATAATCTTTCAACCAGTAGCACTGTATCCCACAGAAGCTGATCGTGCCCCACATGCATCCCATCTTCATCCCGATCGTCTCCACCATTCAAAACTCTCTGGCAACCGTCGTCGACGAAAACGACAACGTAACCAAGGACGAAAAAACAATGCTGTTGCGTGGTTACTATGGCTACCTGAATGTTGTCCTCAGCAACGATACTTCTGAAATCCTCACTTCCCAAGGTTGGCTTACCATCCTTCCATTCAAAGCATTGGTTGTGTAACATTGGTATACGATTATATTTAAATTGTAAGATTTTATTGGTAAACCTTTAAAGTTCCTTCAAACTGTGCAGACGAGGCGAGTGTGGAGGGAGTGTTGAAGGGCGTGTTGGCAGGATGCATGCAGGCGGCAGACCCTCTCTCACAGAGGACCTGCTTCCTCATCATCAAGAAACTCATCGAATTGCCCGGTGAGATGTCTGCTCTACATACACACACCCACAATACAATACAATATAACGACGAGTATTTTTAACTTGTCGTAAAACCGGACGAGCTTCAAGACCTACCATCATCTCAACGCCGCCACCACCCGCCACAGACTTGCGCACACAAACACTCTCGCATGAAAGCGTGGTGCCGTGCTGCTTCCAAGCGCCCTTGCAGCCTGACTTCGACCTCTCAGACGCTCAAACCCTGCTGGTGCGTTGGTGCTTCGTGTGGGTGCGTTGGTGCTTCGTGTGGGTGTGTGTGTGTGCAGATGATGATTCGAAGCTTTGAACTGATCACTCTTGCAGACGCTGAACGAGATTTCCTCTTGTCTTTTCAAGCTGCACCACAAATACGTGAGTGTTTCATTCTGAGCCAATTAGAGGCCTTCCTTCTTATTTATGTACGTGCAGCATCCCTCCACAACCCTTCAGAAGGATGACTTCCTCCACTTCCTCTCCTCCACCTACCTTCCTTCCATCCACCTCAACAATCTAGTCGCCATGGTAAACTTTTTGTGGCATCAGTTTCGCATTTAAATCGACTTTATAAATGACAAATTGCAACTATTTATTGAACTTCATCTCCCAAATCCAGCAACTCTGTGAAAAATTGAGCACTTCAAACGAAAAAACCTTCCAGTCCTCCATGAAGGCATGTTCTCGAAGTTTTCCATGATTTAAATGCTTTTTATGCGTACACTCCAACTCATGTTACAATTCACTTGGCAGGTATTCTTCACGCAGTTGAAGAGCGGCCGATAGCATTGGTTTACCGCCCTTAACTAATCTGACAATTCTATGAATTTCCTAGATTATAGCCAACTTGATGTACATCTTTATTAACAATTAACAATATATTTCTGAAAAATCCAATGAGTTACTATTTAAACACAGAATTACCATTCAAAAACCACTCCATTTGCTCTTATTTGAAAACGCTTAGTCTTTTTCCATAATGAATATTCAAATCAAGTATTTTAAGCAACGTCTGAAAAGCTGTATTTTATGTATAATAAAACTTCATCATTCAATAAATTAATTGATATGTTAGATAAAAGTCAAATTGTTAAATCTTTATATGTTATCTACTTTAAAAAGTACTCAATAGTTTTTTCCTCTCATCGATTTCAAATATTTTTTGTGATTGGTGCCGCCTTTAGTCACTGAAGTTTAGTGGTACTCTATCACCAAAGACAGTGAGCAGGTGGGACACTGGACAACGTCCAGTTTGAGCGCCAACTCCTCTTCACTCAAAACAATTTCGTCTGCACACCTGCAAGTGTAGCTGTACGTGGAGGTGCAAGGGTTGTGTATGAGCTCATCAGCAGATATCTTTTCGTGGAGGGGACCAATAGACTTGAGGAGTGTGCATCGGTAGTGGTAAAGCGAGTCGTATTTCACGCGAGTTGCTGGATCTTTCAACACCTGAAAAATGAATAAGTTTTTTTTATTATATTTTTTACTAAAAAAAGTTTACAATTTAATTTCTGACCTGGTAGGCTTTTGAGATTTTGTGGAAATCTTCGTTTGAAGTTGAATTACTTATTTTGTCAGGATGATATATTAAGGCTAGTTTTTGGAATGATTTTTTTATATCTGCCTGTGTTGCGTTAGAATTCAATTCAAGAAACTCATACAAGTTTTCCATGTTAGTACATTTTTTATCGCTCACTTAAAAGTTAAAGCTACGAATGCTATGATGAGCTATTGATTTAAGTAAATTTATTTTTTTAAAAATATTTTCATAAATTATTTTTTTAAAACATCATCAACATTTTGGGTAGAGAAATGTATTGGTATGAAACTTTGACTTTCTCATGATTCATAATTTTATGAGATAAAGAAACGACAGCTTTGGCTCCCATGTCTTCCACCAGTATGTTTGATTTATTGGCTTTAAAGCGAAAATAATGAAGCCATTCTTTAAAAAACTGAATTTTTTTTAATCTACAAAATGATTAAGAAGAGAAGGCTGAAACTGTTTGATCTCTCGCTTTCCAGATGAGCCAGACACTTCTTACCAATTTACCCAAGAAATGAAGCTTCCCAAACCTGACATGTTACTCATCATAGACACCGACCTGACATTATAGTTATCCACTATAGAAACCAACTTGAAAGCGTCAAAAAAAATTCACGATACGCCTTAAACTACAACCGGCAGTCAATAATAAGTGTGAATTCATGTATTTGAATCAAAATAATAAAGTGATGGCGAATTGGAATCAGAAGAAATTAAATCCCACATAAGCGCCATAAAAGCCCTCAAAGAAGTTCCTAACGTCATTATCATCATCCTCATTACCATTATCATCATTTTCGTCATACTCATAATCATCACTAGCTAAGCTATCATCGTCTTCATCATCAAAATCCCTCTCTTCCTCATCATTTTCATCTTCATCAGCATCGTTGTAGCGGAAGTAGATGAGGAAGAAGAGACTCCAGATGAAGGCAATTTGCAAGATGATGAAGAGGGTGGCAAGGGTGAGGTTGTAGGAGGACTTCTTGCTTGCGAGGTCAACATGATGCACGTCCATTTACGGGATGTCGTAATCCATTTGAACGCCTGCCAAGCCCTACAATTATGTCTCTGCTTTGCTGATTGTCACATGCAGCAAAATAAAAACGTCAGATGAGGGAAAAAATGGAAAATGAATAAAATCAAAAAACGTTTAAAAGTGGTATCTATGTCCGATAGTTTGAGTTCAGTTAATTACTATTTTCTACTTTTATGAGCTACCTACAGCCAATTATTATTCTGTGCATGTACCATGCATGCTCACAGTTTCAGTAGTTATATATACTATTCTGGAGCACTTATGGAGGTGAAATGGCTATCTGGGCAGAACAGGCAGAATGAGGTTGCCAAAGGCAGAGTCCTGAGTGATGAAGAAGCCTACAGAGTTGGCATGGGCGTGCTGGTGGGAGAATGATAGGTGTGAGGTGGCATTATTACAAACTTTAAAATTAAACTAATGTTCTTTCTATCACAATTATTTTACCCCTCAATAAGGGGTCCCCCTCATACCAAAAAATAATGCATCATCAGCTGATCCATAACTCACATCTAAGGCAGCTTTTTGATTTGAAGTCAACTGTCAAAAAAAGTATATTGCATATCAAATTATTGGAAGAATGCATTAATACATTTATGGTCAAAAATTATATTTACTGAAACTCACAACATTTGAGATGAGTTGAACTGGAGGCCTGCAATTGTTAAACACTTTAAATTAATATTTATGGTCTTTGTTATATAAAACTATGTAGTTGAGTTTGAATATTGGCTGAATTATCTTTATTAGCATTTTAATATACTTAAAGTTTAAGCCTTAAAGTTTTAAGGCTTAAACATTTTAAGTTAAAACTAACGGATCTTTGGGGAAAGTGGAACCGACAGGCACCTTGTGCTTCTTCTTTTGATCTTCCAAGTCCAGTGGCTTTTTTATTTGTCTATCTATAATATAGATTCTATATTAAGAAAAATATTTTTTGATCCTTATTACGAATTTTTCTCACTGAATTCTCATCATTATTTTATAATGCTAAAACTATATTTTAATTAAAATCAAATATTTAGTATAACCTTGGCTAACAGTTGTTAATGGACTAGACATTCTTCAATGTATAACAAATTTCAAATCTTGACCAATAAGTTTAAATTTTAAACCTTTTAAACTTTAAAAGGTTTTATGAAATGAATCCATCTAAATTTTAGATTCTAAAAGCTAATTTTTATTCTTTATTGTGTTTTGTTAATTTATTATTTATACATGAATTATTTATATATAAATTCAGTTTCAAAAATAAATATACACTTAATTTAGAAAAAAAACCATTTATTTTTAAATATTTGTTAATGTAATTTTTTTAATTTTTACTTTATAAATTTTATGTAAATTTATTTTAGAGAATTCATTTGTCAATATAATATAAGTTTAAAAAAGAACTTAGACAGTGACGTACTTACTATATTTTAAAACTTAATTTCTTTTAATTTAGAAAATGAATTCTAAAGATATATACATGAGTGATGAGGGAGAAGATTCAGACGAAAGCGTAAGTTCATAATTAGTTGATATTTTATCATCGATGTATTCGATTCTCATCATCAAGCAATAACTCCAATTGCTTATAAATCGTATTCTAAAACATCTCTTCTATATAGATACTGGCAGATTTTTCCTTTCAACTTAATTATCACGATTTGTGCAACTTATACCATTTCAACATTTAATGGCCATTTTATTTCGTTCCAAAAGCCCCCAAAGTCAAAGAAGCCATCGAAGCGGCAACTCTCTGAGTCAGAAAGTTCGAGTTCGTCTGCGTCGACGTCATCGAGCAGTGACGAAGATGGCGAGATCGAGTTCTACGATGGCTACGACGAGAACTACGTGGGTGATGAGGAAGACAGGTTTGTTCACTTCGAAGTTTGCAAATAACTAATTTAAAGTTCCATAAGCTAATGCAAAATTAGAATACAGTTTGTATGATTTTTCAATTTCAAAAAAATCAGGAGACGTTTGGAACTGATGAGCGAGAAGGAGAGGGAGCAGGAGATCTACAACAGGGTGGAGCGCAGGGAGGTCGCACTCAAGAAGTCAGCCATCTTTGCTCTTCTCTCATTCTATGATTATAAAAGTTATTATCTCATTCCAGATATTTTCTTCTATTTCCTCAAAGCTTTGTAAAACAGGCTGATCAACATCTGTTCCAATCGATGACTTTCTCTTAAAAATCGTAATACTAATGAGTATTGTTTGAGGAGTGTATAGCATGGACGGGCTTATATGTCATTTAAGCTGAAAGATTCCGTTATTGTTTCTGGGCTAATGAGGCACTGGTTGCACTTGAACTTAGACCATTAACTAGTGGTCAAGTCTAGAGTCATTACAAACATTCATTCATCAATCTACAGCTACTATTCCTAATATGAAGTGATCAGAATTAAATGATCACAGGCTAGAGATCCAGAAGAAGTTGAAGGAGAGAGTATCAAAAAAGAACCTCTCGAAGGCGGCAGCACCACCACCCAAGAAGACACCATCCAAGAAGATCAAGAAGACAACGACGACCACAGCAGCAGCAGACAACTTCATCGATGACGAAGACAGTGAGACGAGCGACGATGAGGATGATCAGGAGTACCAGGTGAAGAAGCCGGTCAGGAAAGGGAAGGCTGACGCGAAGGCAAGAGGAGATGGAAAAGGAAAAGCAGATGCGAGGAACGACATGAAGTTTGGTGGTGGTGATGATGATGGCGATGGAGTGAGGAGGGTGGGCAGGTCGAAAGACAAGGACAAGAAGGTGAATGCATTGAAGGACCTCAAGGTGGCGAGGGAGGATCTGCAGAAGAAGAAGGGTGTGTTGTTGGTGCGAAGGGCGTTGTGGTGGAAAGGGTGTGTTGTTGGTGCGAAGGGCATTGGTGGTGAGAGAGTTAGATGAAGGATGATCAGATGAATGTAACATTCCTACAGACGCGAAGCTGAATGCTGTGGCGGGTATTTACTCATCGTCTTCTTCATCCTCCTCTTCTTCCTCATCATCATCTTCTGAAAGTGAGGATGAGGATGATGATGATGAAAAGAAGAAGAGTGACAAGGTGAGTGGTATTAGAGAATACTATGACGCGCTATAAATAGGAATCATTATCATCATTGTCATCATCATCATAGTCATCATCATCATAGTCATCATCATCATAGTCATCATCATCATAGTCATCATCATCATAGTCATCATCATCATAGTCATCATTATCATAGTCATCATTATCATAGTCATCATCATCATAGTCATCATCATCATAGTCATCATCATCATCATCATCATCATCATCACCATCATTGATGATGGTTTTCCATTGAGAGAGTTTATTGCCTCCAAAAGGAGGAGGAGGAGGAAGAAGATGCAACTTTCGAACTGACACTTGACCTCTTGAACTCCATCAGGTCAGCTGTTCTAGAGGGTTCTTGTATGCATCATTGAGTTGCTGAAGGTGATGATGATGATGATGCTGATGATGCCGCTGCTGATGATGATGACGATGTCGCTGATGACGATACTTTATCAGTAACTAGGAAGTTATTATAGCGAGATGATTACCACCACAACCACCACCACTACAACCACCACCACTACAACCACCACCACAATCACCACCACCACCACCACCACCACTACAACCACCACCACTACAACCACCACCACAACCACCACCACAATCACCACCACCACCACCACCACTACAACCACCACAATCACCACCACCACTACAACCACCACTACAACCACCACCACTACAACCACCACCACAACCACCACCACAATCACCACCACCACCACCACCACTACAACCACCACAATCACCACCACCACCACAATCACCACCACCACAATCACTACAATCACCACCACCACAACAACCACCACAACCACCACCACAATCAACACCACAACCACCACTACAACCACCACCACCACCACAATCACCACCACCACCACTACAACCACCACCACAATCACCACCACCACCACAATCACCACCACCACCACCACAATCACTACAATCACCACCACCACAACAACCACCACAACCACCACCACAATCACCACCACAACCACCACCACAACCACCACCACCACCACCACAATCACCACCACCACCACCACCACCACCATCACCACCACCACCACTACAACCACCACCACCACCACAATCACCACCACCACCACCACGCTGACAACCAGACTTTCCCGCTTCCGACTGGAGCAGTGGTGCTTCCATCCGAACTTCAAGCAGATGGTCGAGGGCTGCTTCGTCAGGGTGTCCATCGGCAACAACCCGCACACCAAGACGCCCGTGTACCGGGTCGGTAGTGCTGTTTGTAATTTTGGGGTGGATTGTCTTTTTTTATGGAGTGCATGAAAATATTTTTATATGTGTGTCTTAGTAACAAGCGCCCATTTACTAAAACAACCCTATCAATCGAAAATATTATAGAACTTCCACAACATACACATCCATTGCAGCAACCACAACTAGAATTACGACTGCAAATACCGCATCCGCCACAACAATCTTTACAACAACCACACCTACCAACACGACAACAGCCACACCTACCAACACAACAACAACCACACCTACCAACACGACAACAGCCACACCTACCAACACAACAACTAAACCCACTACAATAACTTCAACAACAACAACTTTCACACCAAAAACCACAACTTCCAATACAACAACCTCCACTACCTCTACAACAACCACACGCACCACAACAACCACACCCACCTCAACAACCACACCCACCACAACAACCACACGCACCACAACAACCACACGCACCTCAACAATCACACCCACCTCAACAACCACAGGTGGCTCAGGTAGTTGACGTGGTGACGACAGGCAAGATCTACTGCCTCACCGACAAGAAGAACCGAACTAACAAGGGACTCAAACTCAAGTGTGTTTTCGATTCAGTTGTTTCTGTTGAGTTGTTGTTGTTGATTGAGTGTTGTTAATATTGCTTTTATACTTATCAGGTCCACACGCTAAACCACCATCAACTAAACTAAAACAACAACAACAGCACCAACAAAACCACTACCACAAAAAACACCACCACAAAACCACTACCACAAACAACACCACCAACAAAACAACAACAACAATGGCACAGACACGCAGCTTCAGAGCGCATGTACCGACTCGAGTTCATATCAAACCAGGCCATCACGCCTAACGAATTCGCCAGGTTAGCATCATCATTATCATCATCATCATCATCTTTATCATCATCACTTCCATCATTATCATCATCATCATCACTCCCATCATTATCATCATCCTTATCACCATCATAATGATACTCAACATCATCATCATCATGATACTCAACATCATCATCATCACCACCATCATCACCACCACCATCATCACCACCACCATCATCACCACCACCATCACCACCACCATCATCATCATCTCCACCACCATCATCATCACCATCATCTTCATCGTCATCGTCCTTATAATCATCAATAACTATTGCAACACCAACATTTATTATTATTTTTATTTTATGATGTCGCCAGGTGGAAGGAGGCGATGCAGAAGCACCAGCAGTCCCTGCCCACCAAGGTTCGTCTGCTCACGAAGCCATGCAGCGCCTTTCAATCTATCCCGCTGCTTAGCAACCATCGTTACTCCATCTGAGATTCATCAACACCGCGTAATGCAGTGTCATTACTAACCACTATTACGTACTACAGCGCTGCAAGAACAACACCCTCTCCATTACCACGTCACACCACACCACATACCGTATGACACAACTGCCACACAAAATCGCACCACACTCAACCACCACAACACTGCAACGTGCCACTTCTAATGACCACCACTCCAACCAACTACCTCAACACCACCACACCAACTAAACCAACTACCTCAACACACTACCACCACACCAACCAACTACCTCAACAAACTACCACCACACCAACTAACTACCTCAACACACCACCACACCAACCAACTACCTCAACACACCACCACACCAGCCAACTACTTCAACACACCACCATCACACCAATTAAACCAACTACCTCAACACACTACCACCACACCACCACCACACCAACCACTGCAGTCACTACTGACTCAGAAGAGGAGGGACATTCAGAAAGGAAGGTCTCTTACTCTCAATGAGGGAGAAGTGGATGCTGTGAGTGGTGTGGTGTGGTGTGGTTTGTTATGGTGGTTTGGTTTTGGGTGTATTAAGGGTACTGTGTTGTATTGTGTTGTGTGGTGATGTGGTAGTGAGTTGTGTTGTATTGTGGTTTAGTGTGGTGTAATGATGTGGTGGCGTGGTGTTGTAGTGTGGTGTAATGATGTGGTCATGTGGTGTATTGTGGTGGTGTGTTGCGATAATGTGGTTTATTGTGGTGTTGTGGTGGTGGTTAAGAGTAATAATAGTAAAGGCGGGTAGCTCTGGCATGGTGTGGAGGTCGGAGTAAGGCTAGTAAGCAATAAATTTCCATTTCGATCTCAATTGCAATAGCAACTACAGCAAGCCCCATGCACAGATGGTGAAGGAGAAGCTGCAGTTCCGCAAGGCTCCAGTCAACTATGCCGTTCAGAAGACTGAGTTGATGAAGCTCCGGGTTGGTGCATGCATGCATGGACAATTCATCTGGGTGCATGCATGCATGGACAATTCATATGGGTGCATGCATGCATGGACAATTCATCTGGGTGCATGCATGCATGGACAATTCATCTGGGTGCATGCATGTATGGACAATTCATCTGGGTGCATGCATGCATGGACAATTCATCTGGGTGCATGCATGCATAGAACATTTATTTGTAGTTGTGCATGGTGCCATGGAAAAAGAAGTTTATTGACTTTTTTCTGCGTCCGCTCGATGATGATGATGGTGATGATGAGGATGATGATAATGATGATGATGGTGATGATGATGATGCGTTCATATTGATTGGGCATTCTGAAACAAGATAAACCTAATTCACCACATCATCCCGTTCCTAAGCAAAACGCCATTGAGAATGAGGACGTTGCTAAGGCGAGGGAGGTAGCCAATCAGCTTGAAGAACTCGAAGAAGAAGCCACCCGATTGGACGAGAGACGCTCCAATAACATCAAGGAACTCAAGTTGGTGGCTGGGCGGGTTTTAGTGTTGCCCTATGTGGTGTAGACATTAGCGAAAAAAACTTGTTTAAATATGCTTTGAATTAACATATCGCTTCCGAATCACAAATGACCACACAGACAACACTGCAACAACAGCATACAATAACACATGCACAAACACACACACACACACAAACAGACTGATAAACGAACGGAACCGGAAGTTGAACATGATAAACGCTGAGGAGTCGTGCAGACAGGACTTCGAGGAAGCGAGGAATGCAGCCGCTGACCCCTTCACCAGACGACACTGCAGACCCGCCCTCGTTACCAAGGTGATGCAAGTGTGGCAGTGTGTCAGTGTGTCAGTGTATCAGTGTGGCAGTGTGTTAGTGTGTCAGTGTGTTAGTATGTTAGTGTGTCAGTATGTTAGTGTGTCAGTGTGTTAGTGTATCAGTGTGTTAGTGTGTCATGTCATTCATCATGGTGGTGTAATGGTGTATGGGTGTTTTAGGGTTGATTTGGTATTTGTAGTGTTGGGAGTTTGTGGTGTGGTTTAGTTTTGCTCGGTGATGCTAATGGGATGCGTGGGAGGATTGAAAACTACTGGAGTTGAATCACACACATGCATCTTCTTCTCAGTCGAGCAGGTCGAAGGCGGTTGAAGAGGCCGCAGTGGAGGAGGTTGCCGCAGAGGCTGCACAGGTGTGTGTGCTTGTGTGTGTGTGTGTGTGTGTGTGTGTGTGTGTGTGTGTGTGTGTGTGTGTGTGTGTGTGTGTGTGTGTGTGTGTGTGTGTGTGTGTGTGTGTGTGTGCGTGTACTGTTTTGAGACCACAACGCTTATTGCACTGTGTGTTTGTATGTGTGTGTATGTGTGTGTGTGCGTATTATAAGTTGATGTTTTCAAATTATTAGGTGTTACATTATTTTTATTTTCATCGATATTTGTCGCGTCAGTCCTATTTAGTTGACCTACAATGCTCCACCGCCATGCCAGGCCACTGTCCTCTCACAGCCATCCTCCCCTCCTCCCTCTTCTAACTCACACGACCTCTTCAGCATCCACGATTTTGAACTCAACCTCAACTTTGACCTCAACACCAGTTTGTTTCGAGTTTATGAATCAATAAATCAACCAATGATTTGGCGTGGCATATTATGCCATTTATAATAATTAAAATAATTAATTGTATTATGATATTTTAAATAAAATAAAATTTAATAAGAATAATAATTAGTTTTATAATTATAGTATAATATTATTATTCGCATTCAATTTCTCAGAACTGCCTAAGGAAATGGCTCCGATCCTGCAGCAAAGCTCCATGTCAAACTCTCCCAGCCTCCTTCTCAAGCCGAATGCTCGCAGCCTCAACCTCGCTGAGTACAAGAAGAAGAGAGGCCTCATATGAGCAGACGTCTGTCAACCGACCTTATCTTTGCATCAAAGAGTTTTCTATGTAGATACATAACCCCCCCTCTCCTCCCCATTGCGATCATCATCATGGCAAGCTGACATTCTACTTCTTATGTGTTGCGGGCGCCTCAAGAAAACTTCAATGGTGTTCGCATCCTGTTTCTACTTTTCGTCAAATAAACTGTATTGTGTTTGTCTTTTATAATGAATACTTTTTAATATTTTTGTGGCGCTTGATTTGACGGCGCTTCTTTAATCTTTCCTTCTAGCAATAAGACAATGTTAAAAATCGAATTTTTGATTGATTAGGGCTAAAATGCGACGTTTCTTATACATGGTCGTCTTTTATTGTATTTGGTATATAACTGCGTGAAGCCCCAAAGTTTTTAGTAGAGAAATACTTGAATGATAAAATAATAGGTTTAAAAATTTACGGTCAATTTTTTGGTTTTGTTTCATACCATACTCTTGAATATATATTATTTGTATCTTGTGTGTGTAAATTAAGGAGTTTAAAAATTACAGTTCTTTGTTTCATCGCGCAATTTTTGTTTCTTAAATTCTAGATATATTTTTCGTATTAACTTTTTTATCATAGGTATAAATAGTTTTAAAATATGAGTGTATATATTTAAAAAAATAAATTTTCTTATAATATCTAAACCAAGTATTTTTCTATCAATACTTGAAAAAGGAAAGAAAAATAAGCAAAAGCCTTTAGCAGCTAAAGTTTAGCTATAATTTAATTTAATTTGTTTTAAGAGGTTTAATTCACTTTAGTTGCAATTCAATTTAGTTGAAACAGAAGAAAACGGCGTTGGAGCTAGTTTCGCGCGTTCGTTTTACTCCTTAGTGGTTGAACTAAAGTTTAGTAACTAAAGGTATACAGAATTTTTTTTCCTATAGAGAATCTTTTTAAACCCGTCAAAGATTCTTTTCTAGATAAACTCCACTAAAAAGTTAACCTCGGTCACTTAAAAATGATTATTATAAAATTACGCAACTTTTAATAATATATTTTATTGAAAAATCTAAAATAGATTAATTTCATTTTTAATCTCATTAAGGTCCAGTCTTTCCGTTGTAAGAAAGGTTTTTTCCAGATGTGAATCATCATGCAGTATTTTGCAAGATAACTGCTTCGTTGAAAGCTCTGCTGCAATCTTTATATGGTAAAGGATGTTCTGATTTAGGTCGGTTGTCTTTTGATTATTATTTTTTAAATTTTTGATATGTTTTTAGTCTCTTCTGAACTAATAGGTTTTATGCCGGTCATTTATTAAATGCGCGGATTTTCAATTTCACATGCGTGGATGCATGAATCTCAATGCATTGAACCTCTTCACGGAGAAGCAAAACGATATAATATTTTTTAAAAGCGACGTTCCACATAAACAAAAAATCGCTTGTTCTTTGCTGAAACTTTGTTCATAAACATAAACAAATCGTGAAGAAAGGAGAGAAAAAAGCATTAGAAAAATATCAGTTTGTGACTAAGGGACGAATACGACTGAGGTTTTGATTGATATGATGTGTACAATTATTCATTCGTTTTAAACGCAAAAGTTTACTCCATAACACTGGAGAGGCTGATAAGTTAGTGAAGCTACTGAGGAGAAATGTATTTCCAAATGATGGAATCTAGCGGCAAACTAAATATGTGGTACTCCACGTGCTAGTATATATACAGTGAAACATATATACCCACGTGTGTATGTATTTATAGTGCTAATTGATTTTCGAAGCCTAAAAGCGACATTGTTTCGAAATGTTGTTTTGATAATTATTCGTCGTTAAACGCCGACATGGTATATAAGCGTACAGACGCTGAAGTAGGAAAGTTACTGAAAGTTACTGAATCTTGTAGCCATGCCAAGTCTGTGTGAATATTCCCTTCTAATGTCTATGTTTTTAACAATTTAGGGCTTAGCTTTCATAACTTATCTAGCCCAATCTCTCCAAGAAACTTCTAAACCTGTTGCGTCTACTGCATGGCTTTGAATTATTCATAAGAAACATCCTTGCGAAAAAGTTGAATAAAATTAGCATAATTATATATTTAAAAAATTTAGTATTCAGAACTTGATGTATGGAGCAATGGAAGCATGCCATCGTATCATCATCTCTAGATTTATTTAATATAAACAAAAGTTTTTTTCCCCAGGGAGGGGGCTATCAGGACTGTCTCGCTCTTTTCCGGCATGATGATGGTGTACTGCATGGTCCCAGGCGTTTGAGGTCTTTTCAAGTAATCTCTTCCCAAGTCTTTTTTGACCTACCCTGTCATTTCGTCCCTGAAACCACCATTCTTCTCACTCTGCTGATGCACCCACCATCACTTTCCACTTACTCAAACCATTCTTCCTAATGGAAGAACAGCACTAAAATCCTGGATTCCCATCATTTTTGAAAATTTGTTGAACAGATAATATCTTTTAATTTGACGTTGCACATCCAACGGATCATGGCCGGTCATTGCTTTGAAGGCGGTTGGTTGATTCTGTAGTGACAGTCTAAGTTTCGATGGCGTGCAACTTTGTACTCCTGACGCACGAGGTGTACACACGACTTCTGGTTGAAAGAGGAAGGTGTCTCTTTGGGAGAAGAGAAAGAAGTACAGGACATTTCCCCACGCACTTTTCTCCACCTGCAGACAGCATGTCCCCTAAGTAACAAAATTCAGGAACGACTTTGGGTTTTTTTCACCCAAAAACTGTAATCTTCCGTCTATCGGTCGAGCTGTGCCTTGACAGCGAACACATTTGTAGTTTGGGTCTGAGCGGAGAGAGTCTTTAATGCCTGAGCATCTATTGTGCCCCCAGCATGAGCATCCGCTGCATAGAATGGAGTTTTTGCCCGTTCCTTTAAGGCAGACTGCACATGGGTACTTTCCCGATTTCTTGGGCAGTTCAAGATTCGCACCAGATACCAGAACTTTCGTTTTCTCCATTTTAACTTTGATCACTTGTCATCAGCTAGTTTATTCTGCATCGTAATGAGAGATTCAATAAATCATACTTAATCTTTTCAGACGTGAGGTATGCTACATCGCCTTCGGAAAATAAGGCAAAAATAGGTTTGTTTCTCTTCAATTGTAATGAGTATCATACAATTATTCTCTAAAATGTTGAATAAATGATTATATAAAATGTTAAAGCCTGTTGTGCAACCAGTTAATATTATTATATTTTAATGACAACATTTTCAGTCAGTTTTAACCGTAAAAGAAACTAAATAAGAAGTTAAGACCTATAATTATTTCACAAACACATGACCTATTATTTTGATTAGCAGTCTAACAATAACACAATACTTTATTTGCAAGCAAAGGAGATCAGAAGCAATTACTTGCTTAAGACCTATAATTATTTCACAAACACATGACCTATTATTTTGATTAGCAGTCTAACAATAACACAATACTTTATTTGCAAGAAAAGGAGATCAGAAGCAATTACTTGCTTGTATGACCTCCTTGTAAATAAAAAGAAACATGATCTTCTTAACTAAATTTGAGAGTTGAAATCCTTTTTAATAATGAGAAATGTCTTCAATGATTAAATAATAAAAAATAAAAATAAAGTTAAAGTGATTATGGCTAGACTTAACTAAATTGAGTTAAAGTGTTCGTTCAATATTGTTGGAAATTATAAATGCTTTAATCATTTTCTTAAAATTAAGGGTTTGGTGTATATTCTTTAAGTTCAATGGTAATCTGTTCCAGAGTGGGAGCCCTGCATGGATTGGACTATTTAGACAGTAGTTCTTGGGGTTTGTAAGTAATAATCAGACTTAATTCTTAATGTTCGTGTGTAGTTGGATGTGAAGGAATGTATTAAGCAGGGGCTGCAATCTGCGGAAAATCTTGGGGGGGTCCTCCCCAGGGTTGGAATCAAAGAACCGGTATCGGCCAATACAGTACCAGCGATACTATTTAGTATTGCTTGCTGTATTGCTCATCTTTTTATATCAACTATTAATATTTGTATCGCCAAAATTTAAAATAAAAAGTTTGATACTCGATAAAAATACTTTTCTATAGCCACTTTAAGCGATTTGAAGAAAAATAGCGATTTCAATACCTTTTATTATTAGTCATCTATATAAATTCAATTAAAATTAAATTTATAAACTAGCCATCAACCCTACCAATATCAAAACCACCACTCTTAAAATATAACCACAGTCCACGAGTTTGAAGAAAAATTTAACTTTCTTTCAGAGTTTTTAGCAATTTGACAAAAAATAATTAGGTTTTGCATTGCGTAATTATAGATTAAATTAATGTCATTCTTACAATACAATACAATAAAACGACGAGTATTATTAACGTGGCGTAAACCCGGACGGGCTTCGAGACCACTTGGTTATGGAAAATTTGATAATAATATTAATGATAGATGAATAAATGGAAAGTATAGGAAAAGTAAGTTATTGAAATGTAACAATAAAATCATTTATATATATATATATATATATATATATATATATATATATATATATATATATATATATATATATATATATATATATATATATATATATATATATATATATATATATATATATATATATATATATATATATATATATATATATATATATATATATATATATATATACATATGCACATATATAAACACACATATATATATATATTTAAAAAAAATGTTAAATAGACAAAATATTTTATTTTTTTTAAAGATGGAAAGTGAAATGATAATAACAATAAATTTAAGAAAATTTAAGAAAATATTTTACAATTATTATTGACCATTAGTATAAATATAAAAAAGAATGAAATTGGGAAGCAAGAAATTGATTGATGAAAAATGAGCAGTAAATTTGTAAGTTATTGTTATCGGTCGAACAAGTACGTTTTCAGGGAACGGCTGAATGTCGCGGTCGAGCTCGGGGATTTGAGTCTATTGGGAAGACTATTCCAAAGAGTCGGCGCTGCAACAAAAAAGCTTCTTGCACCTGCATACTTGAGTTTGTAGCTCTGTGGAGCTACATCTCTTGACCTAGCAGACCTGAGTCTTTCCCTCTGGGGAAGACTTGCTCTCATGACAATGCTACTCGACAAATAATCTGGGCACTCATTAGACAGACATTTGTGCATTAACAAGATGTTTTTGTATTCAATTCTATTTTCAACACGAAGCCAGTGAAGCTCTTTGAGAACAGGGCTGATGTGATCATACTTTCTAGCACCTGTTATGAGCCTAGCTGTGGTGTTGATTATAGACTGAATTTTCTGCAGCTGCGTCATTGGCAACCCAGTAAAAATGATATTGCCATAGTCAATTCGACTGAGAACCAAAGCAGAAGCTAATGTTCTCAGTGAGTCCTTGGTCAATAACCATCTTATGGATCGTATTTGGCGTAAAGAAGCAAAGCAGATTTGAGTCATCTTGTTGATGTGTGTCGTCATGGTGAGGTCTTTGTCGAGATAAACTCCTAGGTTTCTGACACTTTCAGAAGGAATTATCTCGTTCTGACAAATGCGAACTGGATCTTTGGGAGTGTGAGTAGAGTTTCGACGGGATGAGAGCCAGATAACTTCAGTTTTGCTGGAGTTGAGTTTCAGTTGATTGGCACCCATCCAAGCAGCCATTTCATCAATGCATGATGACACCCTTTCATGCAGGTCAGCCTGATGACCTTTAATGCAATGACCGTAAATCTGGGTGTCATCAGCGTACTGATGAAAAGCAAGCTCATGTCTAGCTGCTATTCTTTCCAGATCTCCAGTGTACAAAGAGAACAGTAAAGGACCAAGGACTGAACCTTGGGGGACTCCTACAGCGGAAACCGACATTTTCGATTTTGTCCCACTACAGCGGATGTCAAAACATCTGTCATTTAAGTAGTTCCTAAACCATTCTAACGCAGAGTCAGAGAAACCATAGGAGATGTGCAGTCTTCGGAGCAGTGTTGCATGATCTACCAGATCGAAAGCTGCCGATAGATCAAGCAAAACTAACAATGTAAGCTTACCGTCATCTGCTGCCCTAACGATGTCTGAAAAGACTTTGGTTATGGCAGTTTCTGTCGAATGATGACGACGGTAGGCTGACTGCAAGGGAGGGAAAAGATGAAATTCTGCGAGGTAGTTGACTACTCTGTGGAGAACTGATCTTTCCATGAGTTTGGACAACACTCTCAAGTTTGAAATAGGCCTGTACGACGAAGTTTCAGTGAGTTTAAGACTTGGCTTCTTGAGCAGTGGCGTGATGTAGGCCGACTTGAAGGACTTCGGAACCCTGCCTGCCGAAAAAGACCTGTTGAATAAGCTCACTAAAAAAGGGCAATTATTTCAGATATCTCCTTCAACAGCCATGTAGGAACCGGGTCATTCGAGCACTGCTTATTCGGAAGCCCTTGAATAGCCCTAACTACTTCTTCTTCGTCGACTATGCTGAACCTATTCAAACTGAGCCCGTGCTCGCAGAATGAAAATGTTAGGTCATCTTGGGCATTGATTGACCTTCTCGACGACGCAACTTTCTCTGTGAGGTGTGCGTGATAGTCATCAGCACTGATGCCTGAGACTGACGACGTCTTACTTCTGCCCGCGATGCTATTGATGAGTTTCCAGGTGTCAGCTGGCTTCCCTTTAGACTGAGAAAGCTTCAAGTTCCAGAACTGCTTTCGCTTGCGTCTGCACAGACTCTTGTAAACTTTCAACTGCTTGACCCAGGCAGTACGTGCTTGCTCATTTTTTGACTTACTGTAGCTTCTCTCGAGACTTCTCTTAAGGCGTTTAGAGGCGCGACACTCATGGTCAAACCAAGGGTCCGAAGGCCTCTGGTGCACTCTAACAGTATTAAGAGGAATCAACCTATCGAGAATGCTAGTCAAAGTGGAGCTGTAGAGGTCAGCAGCTGAATCTACATCAAGGTCAGTGCTAGACGAGAGTGGAGACAATCGAACCTGTTGAGCAAACTCTGTTCTATCCAAGAGTTTCCAGCGTCTACTAGAAGTTTTTTTGTACACAGGAGGAGGCTTGGCCAGTTGACACTTCCAGACCAACAGTTTGTGGTCAGAGAAGCCTACCTCAATGCATTCAACATCAAGACTCTTTCTCGAGGCAACAGCATCAAGCCACCCTCCCTGACTATGGGTTGGTTGGTTGACTGATGACTGGAAACCCTAAGAGCTCAGGATATTCTGAAACGTCTGAGTATCGTTATCACTTGGATTTTCAAGGTGGAAGTTGAAATCTCCCAGGATTAATACTTCTTCACTGTATGTGGCCAAGGTGCTCATGATTTTATTGAAATCCTTGAAGAACACGCTAGAAGCATAACCTGTTCGATAAACAACCAAACCAATGACCGCCCTTGAACCAGAAGTGATTCTGACACAAAGGTGCTCAAAAGTTGAAGACTGAATTTCTGTGTCCAATGGTGCAACCTGGAATCCAGAGTTAGCCACGACTGCAACTCCCCCGTGGTTTGTATGCAGCGTGTTTACTGTATTGGAGAGTCTAGGCCTTGATCTTTCGACCACTACCAAGCCCTCCTGCCGCAGTCGGCTGATACAGACTGGCTCAGGATCATGCCAAGTTTTAACCAGAAACAGTCCATCTATCTTGTACTCTTTCATGGTCTCCAAAACATCATCCACCTTATTGTGGAGAGACCTAGTGTTGAGTAGGCCCAGCGCGACTGAAGGCCCACTCTTCTGACATTTGTGCCGATCAACTTTCTCATGGACAACTGGCTCATGGCTTTTAAGAGCGTGCCGGCTTTGGCGTTCCTTTACAAGTTTTCCGCCTCGTCTGCCAGGATAATGCCAATGCTGGCGGTGTCTTGCCAATCCTCGTCTGTTGATGGTCGCTCTGGCCTCTGCATTAAGCTCCCCATTATTGTTATTATTAAATTGTAAAAAGAATTCTTTTGAATAAATTTTCATAGGATAGAACAATAATAATAATATAGTTTAGAGACTAAAAAGATCAGTGTTATGTTAGGACATTTGTTAGAACAATTAATATAATGAGATAAAGAAAAGTTATAATTAAATAGGTTTTAATCAACTCACCGGTCTTTGATTGACCCAATATATGGTTAAATTTAGATATTTTTATATTCTTTTATTTATTTACATTATATATATATTTTCCAATTATTTTATCAACGACTAAAGAAAACGTTCCACAAATCCTTTTATTATTTTTTTACAAATCTATTCATCAGTTCTTTTTATTAAAAAAATAATGTGCACAGATTTGCATCCTTATGCCTATGTCCCAATAAAATAGTGAAATTGCTTTCAATAGTGTCAAATGTAATAATAAATTAATAATCTGGTTTTTTACATTCATCATATTATAGAAGTATATATAAATGTCAAGTCACTAAAAAGTTGAATATCAATATAACATAAATATGAAGCATAACTAACTAAGTAGACCAAGATTAAATCTGTATTCATTTTGTTGATGAAACTCTAATGATAAAGAAACAATTTATTGCGCTATATATTTGTATATAACTTTGCCAAATGTAAAGCAATTTTCAAAATTTTCACTATTTGATTCAAAAATGAATAAGAAACATGATTTAGGAAAAAATTATTTTGACCCTTTTAATATGTAATACATTTATCTTGTGAAACTGAAACAAAGATGAAAATATCGAAAAATGTCATGTAAAAAACATGGGAAAAAAAGTAATAACAAATGTCAATTTTTTTATAGAAATTAAAAGTGTAAATTTTTCATAACATTTCAATGTGTTTTACGCTATTTTCCCACTTTTTTTTAGTTTCACTAGGTGAAGATAATGCATATTGAAGTAATCTAAATAAATGTTATAACATCTTGTTTTCCATTCATTTTTGAATCAAATAGTTTAAAAATTACAAATCGATTTAAATTTCCAAAGTTATAAAGAAATATACAATGGATACATTTTTTTGGCCCACAGTGAATATTCAGATAACATTAAATGCCTGTCCTTCTACCCTCTCCCCACAGCTCGCTAACTCCAATTTTTAAAAAGACCCCTTCGAATGTCTGTCTGACTGGCAAATTTTTCTGCTAGCGTTTTAAAATCCAGACTGTCAAGTATATCCTGATGTGCATGACAAACGGCCAGTGAATTCAAGCGAGGCTTTGTCATAGGTGCACGCAACCAAGTCTTAAGACGCCGCAAAGCACTAAAAGATCTTTCTGCAGTACATGCCGTTGTTGGACACACAAGCATCAACCTGATCAATTTATCAACAGATGTCTGACTTCCGGGATCATAGCTTTTATTATTTTTTTGCGCTTGTAATAAAGTTCTGTATTAATTCTGGTCTTTAAACAGAAGCTACCAGTTGCATTTAGCTCACGATACTGCTTGCAAATATCATGGTTCAGTTAGCAACATTGTCTCCAGCTGCAAGTATGAACGCAAACCAGGAGAATCTCGATTGAACCTTTCTGTGAGCTGCATGATTGCAATGTCTATGACAGCGGAATATGCTGCTCGATAATGTTCCTCTCACAATGTATTACTGTATAAACATTCACTTTTATGCCATGGGTGACGATTATACTCATATCAAAATAAAAAAAATTAAATAAAAAAATTGAAAAAAGATGGACCCCCCCCCCCAGTAAAAAAAAGTGGGGGGGGGGTCCTGACCATGGTACTAAGTGTGTAAAATAGGAGTATGTGTTTTTTATGATAAGTTTGTGAAAAAGAATATAGGTTTTAAAGATATATAACTGATTGATTGTTAAAATTTGAGCTGCAAGATACAGATGAGATATGTGGTCATAAGAGTGTAACTTAAACAAGACTCTAAGAAAATTATTTTTTATAACATTTAAAGGATGTACATGAGTTTTGCAAGCAAGCCCCCATATAGGGAGACAATAGGTCAAGTAAGGTAGAATTAAAGTAGAATAGAGTAACTTAATTATATGAGATGGTAAATTGTGTTTAAGTTTATGTAAAATACCAATATTTTTTGAAAGTTTTTTTTATATATACGTGATATGTTCATTCCAAGAAAGATTACTGGTTTTATAAATACCTAAGAATTTTGTATAATTGACTCTCTGTATAATATTAGAATAAATTGTAAGTATATAATTAATAATGTTTGTTTTTATTTTAGGCCCAAAAAGTCTAATGTACACTCAACCTCAAATTTCATTTTGCCGCGAAAAATGAGCCTCTTGACATCTTAACTGAGCATTAATTGAAACTTGTCATGTACCTTGGTTCTGAGTTTTGGACCCGTACGATGATCGTTTTTGATTTGCCAAACATGTCATTAATAAGCGTGAGTGAATGAAAAGCATGAGGGATTTAGAAAAAGGGTGGAACGTTCATTTCGGATGTGTCAACAAAGTTCTAGGCTTGTAATGACTGAATGAATGAATACGTGGAGGGAGAAAACCGCTTGAGAGATCGTTTAGCAAAACGCATTTCAGTTTATTCTGGATTTTTCAAAAACATACAAAGCAGTTTGAAGTTTTTTAAATTGAGAAAGAGCTCGAGCAAACAGTGAATGATGAACGAAAAAGTGTTCTAGTTATGGCACACGCCTCAAGGTAGGAGAGCAGATATTGCAAAGTTTGAGGCTTGCGAAATATATATGAACGGGTAGCTGAGTCGGCAACGACTCTTGGCTTTGACCAATAATGAAAGGTCCTAGGTTCAAGTGCAACCAATGCCCTAGTAACCCAAAGGCGCAAATGCAGCCTAAGTGGCCTAGAAGCTTGTTCGGGTTATACGCCACTATAATAATGCTCGTCATTTTAATATTATTATTATTATTATTAAGTTGACTATCTCAGCGAGGAAACAAGCCACTCATGCCACTGAGCCTCTCTAGTCCCTCTTGACACTCTTATCTCAAGTTTCGAATCAGAACTTAATATAGAACGCAGCAAGTTTATAAAAGTAATTGTATTTACAAGCACTCTTTTGCACCATAAAACTTTTTGTTTTCAAGCCAATAAAATTAATAGTATGTAGGTGCCTTTATATACCTTTTCCGTTACATGTTAACCAGGATTTCTAGTTTCTTTTTCATTTCGGAAACTACTTTTGAAGCTCCACCAATCGATTCAGTCACTTGAAGCAAGTTTGTTCCGGGCATTTATATTTTCGCAAATACCTATTTGGTTTATCTAGCTTCTGTGTTGAAGCTATAATGGCTATTTGGTGTTTGTCGTGAGTAACAAGATTTTACAAATTGAAATATTCTTTTATTAAACCTTTGCCACCGAACCCACCTTCCAGCAAAGCATTAACCTTTACAGTTACTATTCTGCACAACGACAACACATCACTGCACAACACACCACCACAACACACCACCACACAACACACCATCACACAACACACCACCACACAACACACCACCATACAACATCACCATACAACACACTACTGCACAACACACCACCACACAACACACCACCACACAACACACCACCACACAACACACCACCACACAACACACCACCACACAACACAACACACCACCACACAACACACCACCACACAACACACCATCACACAACACACCACCACACAACACACCACCACACAACACACCACCACACAACACACCACCACACAACACACCACTACCACCGCCACAAAACCCAACACACACCACAAAACACACCCCCATGAAACACACTAATGCACACAACACCACACAACACCATATAACACCACCCACACAACACACATAACAGGTCGAGTAAAAATCTCAGCTGACTCCGAGGGGTCTACGACTCACCGCGTGGTGAACATGGTGCGCAGGTTGAGCACCACACTGAACGTTTTCAAGAAGAGGGAGGTGTGGAGTGGCAGGTACGACTTCCTATTGTCGTGCATCGGATACGCCGTGGGACTTGGCACCATCTGGAGGTTCCCGTACGTCTGCTACCGCAATGGAGGAGGTGTGCCATCGTTACTTCATCGTTACTTCATCGTTACTTCATTGTTGCATCTTCTATCATGATTGATTTTTGTTGCTTCTTGATGTTTTTTAAGGCTCTTGTTTACACTTTTTTGCTTTTGATGATTCTAAATCTTGTTTCTTGCACCTGGTTTGTAAGAATTCATCCAGAAGCAATTGGTGTTCTGCTTGGAGACTGTTCAGCTCTTTGGAATCAAAGCTTTTGAAATAGAGCTATATAATTAAGAAAACAAAGATTCGAAATAATATTTGCCACATTGCACGACACAACACTGCAGCCAACGATCTCACCACAAATTTTAACACCACCACCACCACAGGGGCCTTTCTGGTTCCATACGTTATCTACATGATCCTGCTGGGCATGCCCCTGGTCATCCTCGAGATGGGCTTCGGTCAGCTTGGGGCACTCAGTCCCATCTCCATCTGGAAGATATCGCCCCTCTTCAAAGGTTGCAGTTTGTTCGTTTGGTGCGGTTGAGAGTGTAATTTGGCTTTTTAGTGTATGAGTTGGTGTTTTAGTTTGTAATTTGGCTTTTTATTGTAGTGTCCTTGCATCTATGAAGATGGTGTGTTCATTGCTAGAAGTTCAGTGGATGTCGGAGTTCTTCACGCGCTTAACGATATCATTTCGCTGAATTTAGAAGTCAAGCCAATAAAACTTGCAAGTTGAAGATTCACACCACTTGATACCTTGAGGAGTACTTCATGAGGCAGTTAAATCGGCCTCAGCTTTGCACTTTCTCCGCAATGATCATTCAACGAGGCGTCAGATTCATTGTTGCTTCAAGGCCTGACCAACTGAAGAGCATATAAAAAAGCTTCTGTTGTAAACTTGAGAGTTTTAACGGATTCTTTATTCATGACATGTCTGATAAACTCACACTCGAGTGGGTCTTATCTCTTGGAAGCTTCAACAACCTGCAATCAATCGTCAACACTGAGATCACCCCCGTCAAATAACATCGGTCTCCGCGGGCAGATGGGCTATCACGCTCGTTCACTTCCTCTGATCATCAGTAGAACATCAACGAAGAATTCTCGTTTACCAGCGCTTAGAGCTTGTATTGAGTGAACGATGCAGTTGTTATGGCATCGTCAAGCTGTGTAATTGAACGGCAAGTGGCGGATGGGACTCTATAATGGCAACTAATTCACGCTGGAAGGATGAATGTAATTGCTGAGGATATCACAGTGCACCCTTGTGTGTTTTGTGTGTGTGTGTGTGTATGTGTGTGTGTATTTGTGTGTGTGTTTGTGTGTATTTGTGTGCGTGTGTGTTTGTGTGTGTGTGTGTGTGTGTATGTGTGTGTGTGTGTGTGTGTGTGTGTGTGTGTGTGTGTGTGTGTGTGTGTGTGTGTGTGTGTGTGTGTGTGTGTGTGTGTGTGTGTGTGTGTGTGTGTGTGTGTGTGTGTGTGTGTGTGTGTGTGTGTGTGTGTGTGTGTGTGTGTGTATGAGTGTGTGATGTGGGGCTTAATATTGATTGATTTGCGAGTTGTGTGAAGGAAGATTGCCTTGTTAAAGTGCAAGCGATCAAGGCTTTGTTGACGGCCCGTCGCATCAGCTTATAGCGTTTAACCCTTAGTACAAAGTTCTATGATGATGATGATGATAATGATGATGATGATGATGATGATGGTGATGACGATGATTTCAATGATAAAGGTGATGATGATTTTGGAGATGGCCCAAATGAAGATGGTGATGTTGTCGGTGTAGCTGCTGAAGCTGCAATGGATTATTGTACCGTCCAAATTCATTTATTTGTCAGCCTCAAATATGAGGGCATTTGAAGAAGACGATCATCCGGTCGTATGAAGCATCCGCAGCGACATAAAAACATGAATTTGTTCTTCAGTGTACATTTAGTGTCAGGGATGACAGGGCTGATGCTGTATTTTTAGCAGCATCCTTTTAATAGCTTTTCATCACCACTTCCAAGCATCTGTTAAGTCGATGACACTCGGTCCACATTAGAGGTCGGACCGGGTACCCGATCTGACCGGGTACCCGCGGGAACGGGAATGAAAATTAATTTCGGGACGGGAAAAGTCGGGAACCGGGAATAGGTTTTCGGGACGGGAACGGGAACGGGAATCAACATTCAAATCGGGAACGGGAAAAGACTGGAACGGGAATCAACTTTTAAATCGGGAACGGGAAAAACGGGAATAACAGTTATTGGGATTGGATTCTTTAACAATGATTTTTCAGCAAACTTCTAAGTATGGAAATCTTTATTTCATCGATACTCCGTACTTAAAATAAGTATTAAATGCAATGGAAAAGTATAACGAAGCCACCATTGCCAATATCAAAACCTCCAACACTACATTTGAAGTTGTTATGATGAGTCCAAAGATTAGGGAGATTAGAACAAATGGGTGATGATGAAAACTTTTCAGATGAAATCAAAATGGTCAGTTATATTATTTTAATTTTATAAATTAATACCTTGAATTTGAATGATTAATTTCCAAATTCAGTTGATCATTTCGACAAAAGAAAAGATGCCATTGATCTTATTCGTATGACAGCATGTCTGTTGCATCCCCAGTATGAAAGAATAATAGGAAAAAAGTTTGGGATAGAAAAGAAATAAATACCAAGACTTTCATTAGAAAAAATTTAATTCTATTTTGTACAGCCAGACCAAGCTGCAGTGCCTTTGAGAAAAAAAACAAATGATGGTTATTTAGACCTAATATGTTTGTTTTTATAATGTAAAAATTAGAATAAAATTATTATACTATCAAACTATACGAATGATTTTATATTTGCAGTTGTAGAGAATAAGAATGTTGTTAAAAAACATATTTCTAACATTATTGAAGAATTAGTAATAATGAACAAAGAAAAAAATTCAGAATAGGATGAATTGAACAAATATTCACAATTACGTCCCAAAAAAAATTGAAAATTATAAAGATGTTTTATTTTATTGGAGTAAAATGAGCAATTTTAAAATAGTACAAGAAGTAGCCAAAATTTTGTTTAGTGTATCTGCATGTTATATTCGCTGTGAACAGAATTTTTCAATATGTGGTCGTTTAACTTCAGACCCAAAATCATCTCATTTGAAAGCTGAAACTCTTAACGGTTTAACCCGTGTGAAAAGCAATAAAGACTTGATAGAATAACTCAAAAACAATACTTTCATTTCAATAAATATTGAACTTTAAATCGTGTTTTTTTATTTCATTAAAAGAAATATTCTCTGACTTTCAAATAAGAAATTTTAAGAAATTTTAGAACTAGCAAGTTTGGGACCAGTAAAAACGGCAGCGAAAATGAATAAAAAAACAAAAAGCTTTCGGGAACGGGTCGGGACGGGAAAACAAATTTCGGGAACGGGACGGGACCGGGAATGAAAAATCGTCCATGTCCGACCTCTAGTCCACATCTACATCTACAGGATGCAATCGCTGCAATCAATCAATTTTGATTGTTACGCGATGGATTGCTGGTTTAATCAATTTTGATTGTTACGCGATAGGTTGCTGGTTTAATAAATTATTTCTTTTTGCACCATAGTCTCAGCTCCATCATGCTTCCATCATCCTGTTTGTCATCCATTTTTATAACCTTTTATCTTTATCTTTTTTAAATTTGTTTTACTTATACTCATTTATTATTATTATTATTATTATTATTATTATTATTATTATTATTATTATTATTATTATTAACTCTTCTATAACCAAGTGGTCTTGAAGCCCGTCCGAGTTTACGCCACGTTAATAATACTCGTTGTATTGTATTGTATCACCTTTTTTGTTTTTACATTCTGTCAACCATACAATTGCACTCTGCCAACACTTGATCAAGTCTTATAATCATGGAGGACTCGTTAGAGCTTGACTGAAGTGCTGTGCCAGAATATATTACTTTTACTCCACACTCGGAACACAAGTCTCAAGAATCAGCATTGAAAATGAAATGCTTTAAATAATTCGATTCTGGATTGAAGACAGATGGACACACACTTACACACACGCTTATACATACATACACACACACACACAAAAACACACACATAAAAACCTCCACACACACACACACACACAGTGACACACACCCACACACAAACACACAAACACACAGGCGTCGGAGTGGGCATGGTAGTGATATCGGGCATCACGTGCATCTACTACAACGTCATCATAGCATGGACACTCTTCTACATCAGCCAGTCTTTCCGCTGGGAACTTCCCTGGAAGACTTGCAACAACCCCTGGAACACGCCCAAGTGCATCACCCGATGGAACGACTCGGACCACACGAACCAGAGCCTCTCGGTCCTCAACAGCAGTGAGCACCGACCAGCCTCCGAAGAGTACTGGAGGTACTGTACTGTAGTGCTGTGGTGCTCCGTTGAGGGGGGTGTCTGATCTTAAACCTCTTTTCCTAATTCACTTCTTTCCAACTTCCCTTCTACCAACGTTCTAAATCTCAACATCCCGATCTCATCTTCTTCCTATTATTTTCACATTTATCCTTCTTACCACCTTCCAACTTCACCATTTTCTTTTTCATTACCTTTCCATCTCTACCTCCCATCTCTTCCCCATCCAACCCAATCACCCAACCCTACCACCCAACCCCATCTACCTCCTCCACCCACCCCCTCCATCCAACCCCTCCATCCACCCACTCCACCCCCTCCATCCACCCCCTCCATCCACCCCCTCCATCTACCCCCTCCACCCCTTCCATCCACCCCCTCCATCTACCCCCTCCACCCTCTCCATCCACCTCAGTCACCGCGTCTTGAAGATCTCAGGGGGCATCGACGAGACAGGCAGTCTGCAGTGGGAACTCGCCATTTGCCTCGTCGTCGCATGGATCTTCATCTTCCTCTGTCTCTGCAAGGGAATCAAGTCGTCTGGCAAGGTACGTGTGCGTGTGTGTGTGTGTGTGTGTTTGTGTGTGTGTGTGCATTAAATGTTTGTGTGTGCTATGAGGGTGTGTGTGTGTGAGAATTATTTTACGCCTGGTATATTTACAAGTTAGTAATAATGACCATGAAAAAAAAGCGTTTGAATTTCAAAACTGAAAGCCTCACTTCCAAGAATTTACAATCAATTCGTCATTCAGTCACAGCACCATTCAATCAAATCACAAACAGCTCTTCAGACCACATCAATTCAAATCATAAGTTGCCCACGCCACTTCCATACAATCAACACCTACTACCACACTCACACATATACCACTACAACCAGTACACACATCCACACACACACACAAACACACACACACCCACAAACACACACACACACACACACACACATTTACACACACACACCATCACAGGTAGTCTACGTGACGGCGACGCTGCCATACGTCCTCCTCATCACCTTCATCATTAAGGGCCTCACCATGGACGGCGCCATCATCGGCATCAAGTACTACCTCATCCCCAACTGGTCCAAACTACTCACATTCCAAGTGGGTGCTTGCCTTGTGTGCTCGTTGGCTTCGATTCGTTGGGGGCGACTTGATTTGTCGTCGTGGGAGGGGGATTTTATTGATCTTTGCAGTGTCACTTCTCAGTTGCTTGCCTTGGCGCTGTATTAAATAAACATCATTATCATCATCATCATCAACATCATCATCATCAACATCATCATCATCACTGCTCTTGCTCGAATGTCGAACTCTAATGAGGCTTTCCTTTGGTGACAGAATATTGACAACTAAAATTATAATTAAACCATTTTAAAAGTCCATCACTGCCACCATCACCAACACCATCACCAAAACAATCATCTTCAGCATCATCATCACCACTTGTCCCAACCACAGCCATGGGCAGAAGCGGCCCAGCAGATGTTCTACAGCATGGGGGCAGCGTGGGGTGCGTGGATCACTATGGCCTCCTACAACAAGTACCACAACAACTTCTACAGGTTTGCAAGCGGTTGTTTCTTCGAGGAAAGATGGGTTTTAAATGGGGTTGGTGGTTGAGATGTGGGGGATTGATGGAGGGAAAAGGAATGTTTGTTTGTGTGGAGTATTTCAAAGATGGCGTGATGATGTGGGAGGATTATAACTGAGTTATGTGGAGGGTGCTTGTGAACGATCCAATTTCAAAGCTGTTACACTTTGAAAGTACCAAGTAAAAGTACAATACTTGAGAGTCAAACTCGAAATTACAACTTGAAAGTACAACTAGATAAAATTACAACTAGATAAAATTACAACTAGATAAAATTACAACTAGATAAAATTACAACTAGATAAAATTACAACTAGATAAAATTACAACTAGATAAAATTACAACTAGATAAAATTACAACTTGAAAGTACAACTAGATAAAATTACAACTAGATAAAATTACAACTCGATAAAATTACAACTAGATAAAATTACAACTAGATAAAATTACAACTCGAAGTTAAAATGCTTTCACAGGGACGCGGTGATCACCTCCCTGATCGACACACTGACGGCATTCCTGAGTGGCTTCGTCATCTTCTCCACCATCGGCTACATGTCCAAGCAGACCGGCCTCAGCGTCGACCAAGTCGTCACCAGTGGTCCGTGGTGGTCGGTGGTGGTTCGTGGTGGTCGGTGGTGGTTCGTGGTGGTCCGTGGTGGTCCGTGGTGGTCCGTGGTGGTCGGTGGTGGTCGGTGGTGGTTCGTGGTGGTCGGTGGTGGCTGATGCGTGCAATCGTATGAGTGATTGTGGTTGAAGAAGAATGCGTCAAAGATGAAAGCGTGTAGTTGCAGAGAGTTCCACCAAGTTTACATCGTTAACCTTGACGTTTCATCTTGAGCACCATTCGCCTCAGGACCAGGCCTGGTGTTTGTGGTGATGCCAGAGGCGATTGCAGCGATGCCGTTCGCTCCCTTCTGGGCCGTTCTCTTCTTCCTCTTCATCTTCTTCGTCGGCGTCGACAGCCAGGTGAGAGGGTTGATTAGGAGGTTGCTGGAGTCAAAGGGGTTGAGGAGGTTGCTGGAGTTGAAGGGGTTGAGGAGGTTGCTGGAGTTGAAGGGGTTGAGGAGGTTGCTGGAGTTGAAGGGGTTGAGGAGGTTGCTGGAGTCAAAGGGGTTGAGGAGGTTGCTGGAGTTGAAGGGGTTGAGGAGGTTGCTGGAGTCAAAGGGGTTGAGGAGGTTGCTGGAGTTGAAGGGGTTGAGGAGGTTGCTGGAGTTGAAGGGGTTGAGGAGGTTGCTGGAGTTGAAGGGGTTGAGGAGGTTGTTGGAGTTGAAGGGGTTGAGGAGGTTGCTGGAGTTGAAGGGGTTGAGGAGGTTGCTGGAGTTGAAGGGGTTGAGGAGGTTGCTGGAGTTGAAGGGGTTGAGGAGGTTGCTGGAGTCAAAGGGGTTGAGGAGGTTGCTGGAGTTGAAGGGGTTGAGGAGGTTGCTGGAGTCAAAGGGGTTGAGGAGGTTGCTGGAGTTGAAGGGGTTGAGGAGGTTGCTGGAGTTGAAGGGGTTGAGGAGGTTGCTGGAGTTGAAGGGGTTGAGGAGGTTGCTGGAGTCAAAGGGGTTGAGGAGGTTGCTGGAGTTGAAGGGGTTGAGGAGGTTGCTGGAGTTGAAGGGGTTGAGGAGGTTGCTGGAGTTGAAGGGGTTGAGGAGGTTGCTGGAGTTGAAGGGGTTGAGGAGGTTGCTGGAGTTGAAGGGGTTGAGGAGGTTGCTGGAGTTGAGGGGGTTGAGGAGGTTGCTGGAGTTGAAGGGGTTGAGGAGGTTGCTGGAGTTGAAGGGGTTGAGGAGGTTGCTGGAGTTGAAGGGGTTGAGGAGGTTGCTGGAGTCAAAGGGGTTGAGGAGGTTGCTGGAGTTGAAGGGGTTGAGGAGGTTGTTGGAGTTGAAGGGGTTGAGGAGGTTGCTGGAGTTGAAGGGGTTGAGGAGGTTGCTGGAGTTGAAGGGGTTGAGGAGGTTGCTGGAGTTGAAGGGGTTGAGGAGGTTGTTGGAGTTGAAGGGGTTGAGGAGGTTGCTGGAGTTGAAGGGGTTGAGGAGGTTGTTGGAGTTGAAGGGGTTGAGGAGGTTGTTGGAGTTGAAGGGGTTGAGGAGGTTGCTGGAGTTGAAGGGGTTGAGGAGGTTGCTGGAGTTGAAGGGGTTGAGGAGGTTGCTGGAGTTGAAGGGGTTGAGGAGGTTGTTGGAGTTGAAGGGGTTGAGGAGGTTGCTGGAGTTGAAGGGGTTGAGGAGGTTGTTGGAGTTGAAGGGGTTGAGGAGGTTGCTGGAGTTGAAGGGGTTGAGGAGGTTGTTGGAGTTGAAGGGGTTGAGGAGGTTGCTGGAGTTGAAGGGGTTGAGGAGGTTGCTGGAGTTGAAGGGGTTGAGGAGGTTGCTGGAGTTGAAGGGGTTGAGGAGGTTGCTGGAGTTGAAGGGGTTGAGGAGGTTGTTGGAGTTGAAGGGGTTGAGGAGGTTGCTGGAGTTGAAGGGGTTGAGGAGGTTGCTGGAGTTGAAGGGGTTGAGGAGGTTGCTGGAGTTGAAGGGGTTGAGGAGGTTGCTGGAGTTGAAGGGGTTGAGGAGGTTGCTGGAGTTGAAGGGGTTGAGGAGGTTGTTGGAGTTGAAGGGGTTGAGGAGGTTGCTGGAGTTGAAGGGGTTGAGGAGGTTGCTGGAGTCAAAGGGGTTGAGGAGGTTGCTGGAGTTGAAGGGGTTGAGGAGGTGGCTTAGGGGTTTAATATCCTGGGATGACTCTCTGAGGTCGCTAGATTTTATTTGTCTAAAGATGTGAATACAATACAACGACGAATATTACAAACGTGCCGTAAACCCGGACGAGCTTCAATGCCACTCGGTTGTGGACAAATTTATAATAATAATAATAATAAATTAATGGTTAAAAAATAAATCAATAAAAAAATGAGCAAGAAATCTCCAAAAACGACCGACCCACTCCGCCCACCGACCGACCCACTCCGCCCACCCACCGACCCACTCCGCCCACCCACCGACCGACCCACTCCACCCACCCACCCACTCCACCCACTCACCCACTCCACCCACTCACCCACTCCACCCACCCACCCACTCCACCCACCCACTCCACCCACCCACCCACTCCACCCACCCACTCCGCCCACCCACCGACCGACCCACTCCGCCCACCCACCGACCGACCCACTCCGCCCACCCACCGACCGACCCACTCCGCCCACCCACCGACCCACTCCGCCCACCCACCGACCCACTCCGCCCACCCACCGACCGACCCACTCCGCCCACCGACCGACCCACTCCGCCCACCAACCGACCCACTCCGCCCACCCACCACCGACAGTTCGGCATGTTCGAGACAGTGCTGAGCGGCATTTACGACGAGTTTCCTCGCCTGACAAAGCACAAGACTGCGTTCACTGCCGTCTTGTGTCTCATCGAACTGTGCCTGGGATGTGCGTGCATCACCCAGGGTGGCGTGTACATCTTCCAGATCATGGATTGGTACTGCTCTACCTTCTCACTCATGATCATCTCTTTCTTTGAGTGCATCGCCATCGCTCATGTCTATAGTTAGTGTTGCTGTTGGTGTTGTGTGGTGGTGTGGGGTTTGTTGTTGCGATAAGGTTTGATGTGGTGTGATGTGGTGTGATGTAGTGTGGTGAAGTGTGGTGTAGTGTGGTGTGATGTGGTGTGATGTAGTGTGATGTAGTGTGTTGCTGACATTTAGCCATCCATAAAGAGATGGCCCTTAGTTCAAGAGGCACTTCAACCACAAAATCACAAATCCCTACACAATTAAATAGACAATAATACATCAACAACAAAATCACAAAATGCCCACACAACCTCACAGAAACGAGTCGCTTCTACGACGACATGACCGACATGCTTGGATGGTGTCCTCCGCGATGGTGGGGTGTCTGCTGGCGGTTCATCACTCCAGCCCTCATCCTGGTCAGTGTCTAAACCAACCACCACCACCATCTTTAATCCCACAACTAACCAACCAACACTATTAAGCCCCAAAAACAACCATCAACAACGACCACCAACAACCACCAACACCCACCAACAACCACCAACACCCACCAACAACCACCAACACCCACCAACAACCACCAACACCCACCAACAACCACCAGTGCCTCTTCATCACGAACCTAGCTATGCACAAGCCTGTAAGCTACGGCAAGTACGAGTACCCTGCCTACGCCATCGGTCTGGGCTTGTGTCTCTCGCTCTGTTCCATCGTGCCTATCCCCCTCCTCGCCATCATCAAGGTCGTCAAGCAGCAGGGCACCTTCATCGAGGTTAGTGTCGTGTGCGTGGTATGTGTGTGTGTGGTGTTGTGTGTGTGTGTGTGATTGTGTGTGTATATGTGTGTGTGGTGTTGTGTGTGTGTGTGGTATATGTGTGTGTGGTATGTGTGTGTGGTGATCTATGTGTGTGTGATTGTGTGTGTATGTGTGCTGTGGCATGGTGGTACAGTGTGTCCTCATGGTGGTCACTAGACGCAATGATAAGCGGTGGTGGAGCTTCAATGCATGCGCCTCAAATGAATTTCACTCGACAGAGACTGAAGGCAGCGGCGAGGCCTGCAATGGACTGGAACCCCAGCAAGAACAGGACGACAAGGATCGAGGATAGCCTGAACAAAGTGCTTCCGATCGAGATGGAGGTGGAGAATGACGAGACGCAAAATATAAACCTCGATCCAGAATCAAGTGGTCTGCAATGATTTGTCTTTCTCTAGGTAGTTTACAGTGTTTCATTTATATAGGAACATTAACGGTCTCTGAACGCTCAGAGAATTATGTTTCAGATTGTAGTAAATATTTTTTGGAAATGAGTTTCTTTAAATTGTGATTGCAAATCTCGGTAGTACGGACACTTTGTTTTCAATTTCTATCCTTTTCTCCACCTTCTCCACTTCTTAAAACCACTTTCAAATATTTTTTAAGCGTTTTCTGTATTTTTATTCAAGCTTCCTTGTGTTCATGGCGTCAAAATACCTCGGCCATTTAAGAACATATTTTCACACACACATGTATACACACACACACATAAACACACATACACCAAAAAACAAGTCCAAAGAAAGCCAACAACTGTGAATTTGCCTTAGAATCGTAACTTCAATTTGTTGAATGTACTGTATTAGAAACATGGTTGTAGCTAGCGATTGTTGATATGGCAATATTTGAACATAGAACTTTCATTCCTTACCGCCACTGCATGACAGTCAGGCTGATTGACTGCATGGACTGCTTTCATGTCAGCGCTAGGGCAGTTGCACAGCCTTTCGTGGACTTCAAATACATTTATACCTTCTGTCCAGAACACTAAATGTTGTAGAGTACAAAACATTTTTTAACAGTATTATAAGTTTTTTTAAAGTCTAAAAGACTTTTATCGTTTGTACAAGTGTAACAATACACGAATCTTCAAGGGAATTGAGGTGTAAAGGGTGACCAATGAATGCCACAATGAAGATGGGGTTGGGGAGTTTAATGCTGCATTCGAGGTGCATTCGAGGTGCTGCAGAGAGGGTGAGTTGTAATGCCTTGGCGTGTGTGCATATGCTTGAGATGATGGAGTTATACTAGTGAGTGGCATGCATGGATGAGTGGGTGTGGGAGGGGAGGTTTGAGGTATGCATGAGAAATCTACAGAACTACAATGTCTTTGTAAGGCATGCTGGAAGAGAAGCTGTAAGTGACTAAAGCGACAAGATGAGTGAGTAAATGAATATGTATAATGAAGTCATTTAAAATTCAAATGAGTGAGGTAATAAATATGTATAATGAAGTCATTTAAAATTCAAATGAATGGGGTAATGAATATGTATAATGAATTGTTTGTAATTTAAAATTCAAATATCTAAAAGAGGAATTCTTCAAATGCTTTAAAACGTTTTCAAGGCACGATTTCATAAAATAAATTCAATTCGTCAAAAAAGACTCGACTAAGTATTTGATCCGCACAACATGACAGACGTTCAAAAAAGCCGTCGTCGAAAAGTTACTTTGAAAAATCGTGTATGTATATAATGCAGCTGAGACAACAAAGTCAATGTATATCGAGAAACGTAGCGATGATATAAGTAACGATATAAGCAACGATACATGAAAAGGTATAACGAAACATACAAGGAGAGATACAAATAGAGTTTTCGTTGTGGAGAGAGATTGATAGATGACAACCTTGACTTGAAAGAAAGGCAAGGTCATGAGGGATGATGAGGTAGGCCTCAGTGGGATGCTGATGCGATGTGAGAGGGGGATGGGATGTGAGAGGGGGATGCGATGTGAGAGGGGGATGCGATGTGAGAGGGGGATGGGATGTGAGAGGGGGATGCGATGTGAGAGGGGGATGGGATGTGAGAGGGGGATGCGATGTGAGAGGGGGATGGGATGTGAGAGGGGGATGGGATGTCACTCTGCGTTCTGCTGAAGAGTCTCAGGTGCTGGGAAGACTCTATTGTTGAACTGATCACTTGCATCCACCTATGTGTGTGTGTGTGTGTTCGTGTGTGTGTGTGTGTGTGTGTGTGTGTGTGTGTGTGTGTGTGTGTGTATGTATGTATGTATGTATGTATGTATGTATGTGTCTGTTTGGATGTACCATGAATAAAACCAAAGACACAAGTCGCAAAGTGGCAAACAAGCAAAGAGCACCTGTCGAACGAGGCTTGCGAGGGACAGCGGAAGAAGTAGGCGTGGTTCCTGAAGGTCAAGTTGAAGACGAGAGCCTCGTCAACGTCGTCTGATTGGCCAGCAGCCCGGATGCAGTAGCCTAGCAACGGCAGACAGGCCAATGGCGAGTCGTCCTTGGGGCAGGAGGCGTGGGTTTTGTTGGTTGCGCATGTGAGTGTATGGCCATTTTCAAAGAAGAATTGTGTGCATCTTCGGAAAAATGTTTCAAATATAAATGGGATGAAAGATGAGTTCACCAAATAGAAATGCTATGGAATAGGACCTCTTAAAAGAGTAAGTGAATGCAAGAGTAGACACCTTGGGCGACTTGAAGAAGAAGAGACAGCAGTCTGAGAAGACGAGCCACAACGACTGCCAGCCACTGCCGCCCCTGAAGCGTCTGTGCACCTGGCCACTAAACGAGTTCTGTCGTCGTGGTGGTGGTGGTCATGGTGTGGTGGTGGAAGTGGTGGTGGTGGTCATGGTGTGGTGGTGGAAGTGGTGGTGGTCATGGTGTGGTAGAAGTGGTGGTAGTCATGGTGGTGGTGGTGGTCATGGTGTGGTGGTGGAAGTGGTGGTGGTGGTGGTCATGGTGTAGTGGTGGTGGTGGTGGTCATGGTGTGGTGGAAGTGGTGGTGGTGGTGGTCATGGTGTGGTGGTGGAAGTGGTGGTGGTGGTGGTCATGGTGTGGTAGAAGTGGTGGTAGTCATGGTGGTGGTGGTGGTCATGGTGTGGTGGTGGAAGTGGTGGTGGTGGTGGTCATGGTGTGGTGGTGGAAGTGGTGGTGGTGGTGGTCATGGTGTGGTGGAAGTGGTGGTAGTCATGGTGTAGTGGTGGCGGTGGTGTGGTGGGGATGGTGGTGGTCATGGTGTGGTGGTGGTGGTGGTGGTCATGGTGTGGTGGTGGTGGTGTTGGTAGTCATGGTGGTGGTGGTGGTGGTGGTCATGGTGTGGTGGTCATAGAAGTGGTGGTGTTAGGAAAAGTTTTGTGTGGAAAATGCAATGATGAGTTGAAGCAAGAAAAGTGTATGAATGATTTAAGGGTTGGATGAGGAAATAAAGAAGTGAGTGAATAGATAAATGATTGAGAAAATGAAGAAATGAGTGGATGGATGGATGAGTGGATGGATGGACTAATGAATGGATGAGTGGATGGATGGATGGATGGATGACCTTGAGAGCGGTCCTCCTTTCCGGCATGCTGACACTGGTGTTGCGATGCCAGCAGACGAAGACTGACCTGTTCGACTGACCAGGGCCTCCTGATGATGATGATGATCGCATAGTAGTAGTGGTAGTAGTAGTAGTAGTAGTAGTAGTAGTAGTAGTAGTAGTAGTAGTAGTGCTGGTCGTGGTGGTGCTTCTCCTGAGTGTGCTTGTTCGAGAGATTGAGGCTTGCTCTGTGTTGTCGACTGGTGGTGATGATGATGGTGGTGATGGTAGTGATGGTGGTTTGTTGGTCAGTGGTGATGATGATGATGGAGGTGATGGTAGTGATGGTGGTTTGTTGGTCAGTGGTGGTGATGATGATGGAGGTGATGGTAGTGATGGTGGTTTGTTGGTCAGTGGTGGTGGCGCAGATTGAATGGTTGAAGGAACAATCGAGACTCACAGAAAAGCTTGACGTCAGTCTTGAGGAGGGATTCCTGCCTGGGATTGCCAGTGATGATGCCATCAAAAACAACGCAGTATCACCATAGCAACTCCACAAAACATCGCAAAACTACAAAAGAAACACTAAAACGTCCTATCACTACCCCGACAACACCACAAAACAAATTGCTCCACCACATCACAACACTTACATGTCCCACTACTAGCCCAACACCATACCACAAAACCCATCAATACCCACCCCCAACACCATAACAAAAATAAACCCACCAAAATCCCAAAACCACACCAAAAAACACATCACTACCCTTTCACAACAGCACAAATAGGTCCACGATCCCAGCAACACAACACCCACCACGATCGCAACACGAATCACCACAATCACATCAAACCACAACACAAACACACCTATCAATACCCCGAATTGCAGTCGATTCACCCCTTAACCGATTCACCCCATAACCGATTCACCCCATAACCGATTCACCCCTTAACCGATTCACCCCATAACCGATTCACCCCTCAACCGATTCACCCCTTAAAATAGTTAAAAACGGACTTATTTTTTAAAATAAAAATGTTAATATAAAATAAAATTTTAAATATAAAATAAAAGTTTAAATACAAAATGAAATTTTAAATATAAAATAAAATTTTAAATATAAAATAAAATTTTAAATATAAAATAAAATTTTAAATATAAAATAAAATTTCAAATATAAAATAAAAGTTTAAATATAAAATAAAATTTTAAATATAAAATAAAAATAAAATAAAAAATAATAATAAAACTGCAAAAACATCCAAACTACCACACCACAACCACTCCAAACATCTTCCAAACTACCACACCACAACCACTCCAAACATCTTCCAAACTACCACACCACAACCACTGCAACATCTTCCAAACTACCACACCACAACCACTGCAAAATCTTTCAAACTACCACACTACAACCACTGCAACATCTTCCAAACTACCACACCACAACCACTGCAACATCTTTCAAACTACCACACCACAACTACTGCAACATCTTTCAAACTACCACACTACAACCACTGCAACATCTTCCAAACTACCACACCACAACCACTGCAACATCTTCCAAACTACCACACCACAACCACTGCAACATCTTCTAAACTACTACACATCAACCACTGCAACATCTTCCAAACTACCACACCACAACCACTGCAACATCTTCCAAACTACCACACCACAACCACTGCAACATCTTTCAAACTACCACACCACAACTACTGCAACATCTTCCAAACTACCACACCACAACCACTGCAACATCTTCCAAACTACCACACCACAACCACTGCAACATCTTTCAAACTACCACACCACAACCACTGCAACATCTTCCAAACTACCACACCACAACCACTGCAACATCTTCTAAACTACTACACATCAACCACTGCAACATCTTCCAAACTACCACACCACAACCACTGCAACATCTTCCAAACTACCACACCACAACCACTCCAAACATCTTCCAAACTACCACACCACAACCACTGCAACATCTTCCAAACTACCACACCACAACCACTGCAAAATCTTTCAAACTACCACACTACAACCACTGCAACATCTTCCAAACTACCACACCACAACCACTGCAACATCTTTCAAACTACCACACCACAACTACTGCAACATCTTTCAAACTACCACACTACAACCACTGCAACATCTTCCAAACTACCACACCACAACCACTGCAACATCTTCCAAACTACCACACCACAACCACTGCAACATCTTCTAAACTACTACACATCAACCACTGCAACATCTTCCAAACTACCACACCACAACCACTGCAACATCTTCCAAACTACCACACCACAACCACTGCAACATCTTTCAAACTACCACACCACAACTACTGCAACATCTTCCAAACTACCACACCACAACCACTGCAACATCTTCCAAACTACCACACCACAACCACTGCAACATCTTTCAAACTACCACACCACAACCACTGCAACATCTTCCAAACTACCACACCACAACCACTGCAACATCTTCTAAACTACTACACATCAACCACTGCAACATCTTCCAAACTACCACACCACAACCACTGCAACATCTTTCAAACTACCACACCACAACCACTGCAACATCTTTCAAACTACCACACCACAACCACTGCAACATCTTCCAAACTACCACACCACAACCACTGCAACATCTTCCAAACTACCACACTACAACCACTGCAACATCTTCCAAACTACCACACCACAGCCACTGCAACATCTTCCAAACTACCACACCACAACCACTGCAACATCTTCTAAACTACCACACCACAACCACTGCAACATCTTCCAAACTACCACACCACAACCACTGCAACATCTTCCAAACTACCACACCACAACCACTGCAACATCTTCCAAACTACCACACGACAACTACTGCAACATCTTCCAAACTACCACACCACAACCACTGCAACATCTTCCAAACTACCACACGACAACCACTGCAACATCTTTCAAACTACCACACCACAACCACTGCAACATCTTTCAAACTACCACACCACAACTACTGCAACATCTTCCAAACTACCACACCACAACCACTGCAACATCTTCCAAACTACCACACCACAACCACTGCAACATCTTCCAAACTACTAAACCACAACTACTGCAACATCTTCTAAACTACTACACCACAACCACTGCAACATCTTCCAAACTACCACACCACAACCACTGCAACATCTTCCAAACTACCACACCACAACCACTGCAACATCTTCCAAACTACCACACACAAACTACTGCAACATCTTCCAAACTACCACACCATATTTTATATTTATCTATTTATTTTATAGTTATCTATTTATTTTATAATTATCTATTTGTTTTATACTTTTTTTAATATTTATAATTTTTTATATATTTTTTAGATATATTTTATAATTTAAAAAAATAATTTGCCATTCATTTTATCTTTTTAAATAAATTTATTTATTCGTTTTATAATTTTTCATAGGTTTTCATTTATTTGAAAAATTATAGTTTTCATTATTTAAAAAATAATAATTTATTGTTTTATTTTAGCAAAATACCTATAAAAAATAAAGTCCGTTTAAACTATTTTAAGGGGTGAATCGGTTGAGGGGTGAATCGGTTATGGGGTGAATCGGTTAAGGGGTGAATCGGTTAAGGGGTGAATCGGTTATGGGGTGAATCGACTGCATCCCAATATCCCTACACCACACTAAGATCACACCACAAATACACCCACCACCACGATCCAACCCACCCACCCACCTATCTCTCGATAGAACCCTGTTCAGATCCTCCATCCATTTGAACTTCTCTGAAAAAGAAGAAGTGGCCAGAGCGAGGTGGTACTGGTGGTGGTTGGTGTGTTTGGTTGTAGTGGAAGTAGTTTGGTGCTCCGGTGAGAAGGTCTGCTGGATGAGATGGTCGGGTGGGTGGGGTTGGTCGTTAGGAATGGAAAGCGTGATCGTTAAGGAGTTGTTGTTAAGGTCTAGATCTTTTCTATTGACTGACTCCATCTGTGTGTTCGTGTTGCGTTATTGGCTTGACGCTATGTGAAATATTCTAAGACTTTAATTCTGCTGCAACACCACAACCACCACAACAACACACTACCACACCATTACAACGCCAACAAAAAACCACCACTACAAGACCACCACAGCACCTCCAAAAACCACTATACCACCAAAAAACCACCACTACAAGACCACCACAGCACCACCAAAAACCACTATAACACCAAAAAACCACCACTACAAGACCACCACAGCACCACCAAAAACCACTATAACACCAAAAAACCACCACTACAAGACCACCACAGCACCACCAAAAACCACTATAACACCAAAAAACCACCACTATAAGACCACCACAGCACCTCCAAAAACCACTATAACACCAAAAACCACCACTGTAACAGCACCACCACAGCACAACAATAGCCCTACTACAATACGACCACTACACTACAACACCACCACAGCACAACTACACCACCCCAGCACAACAATAGCCCTACTACAATACGACCACTACACTACAACACCACTACAGCACAACTACACCACCCCAACACAACAATAGCGCTACTAAAATACGACTACAACACCACCACAGCACAACTACACCACCACCACCACCACCACAAAACCACCACCACCACCCCACCTGTATATACTGTAGTGGAATGCAAGCGACAAGACTGAATTGTCGATCGTTGCTTGGAATTCTGCAGGCGATCAGCAAGCAGGTGTTGAACTGGGAAGTGGCGGTGGAAGAGATGGGTAGGGGAGGTAGAAGCGGGACAGATGAGGATGTTGATGAAGAGGATGAAGAGTGAGGATGGAGGGAGAGGATGAAGAGTGAGGATGGAGGAAAGTGGTGATGGAAAGGATTAAGAGTGAGGATGGAGTTAAAAATAATCCCATCGAAACACCTCTATTGACCGCAGAAACAACAGAGGCACAAAAACAAAAAATAAAAAATAACAACAATAAAATAACAACTGAAACTATGACAACAACAACAACAAAAAACAAAAAATGGCAATTAAAATAACAAGCAGAACAACAACAGCATCAACAAGCAGCAACAACTGCAACACAACAGCAACAACAGAAACATAACAACAACAGCAGCATAACAGCAACAACTGCAACACAACAGCACCAGGAGGACGAGTCTCTGGTGGCATCCTCCTCTCGACAGCATCTGCATGCAGCCCTCCCTCACGAACTCCTGTGCAGTGTCGATGGGGAAATTAAAATGCCCTAAGTGCTGTATGATTGCCTATCCACGCCACCATCACAGAAACTACCACCACCACAACAACTACCACCACTACTACAACCAACGCCACTACCACCACCACAACAACTACCACCACTACTACAACCAACGCCACAACCACCGCCACAACCACTACAGAAACCACCACAGCACAACCACAAACACAGAAGAACCACTACAACCACTACCACAACTACTACCATAACCACCACCACACTGACAGGTTGTTCTCGCAGCAGAAATTCTGTTCCAGCCACCTCCTGCACTAGCTCACAAAGCTTCTGTTTGTTCTCCTGTGTGTGACATCATCATCATTATCATTATCATCATCATCTCATCATCATCATCATCACGACGACGAAGATGACGATAATGATGGCATCGATGGAAGCAGCAAGTGACGACCATGGTGGCGTGCTTGTGCTTGAAGGAGTTGCAGATGTTGAGGACGATCACTCTGGACTCTGGTGGGAGGTCGCATGCCTGAATAAGCCTTGCCAACCCGCCAAATTGTTCACCACACTGCACCACAACGGGGAAGCAAACGGCTTAGATAACATTCATTGAAAGAGAACCTTCGGAGTCTGCGAGGTCAGCGTGTGTGCAGGCATACGTCTCGATGAGTCCTGTGGTGGTGTGACTGCTTCAACAAGCGATCACGCAGCCTGGCAAACCTTTGGCTCGATGCAATTTGAAACATTTTCGAACGATGGCAATAGAAGAATGAACGATCGGAGACGCTCACTGCGCAGGAGGTCTGAGTAGTGGAGGAGGCGGTAGAAGGGTTTGAGGAGGATGCAGGAGAGAGGAAGTGAACACCTCCTCTCCACCTCTGCAACCACGTCACAGCCTTTCCCGCTTGCATCATTATCATCATCATCATCATCATCTACAGTCTCCTCGGAGTTCTTTGCGACTTTGCTTCCTCCACCAGCGACACAAGTGGCACAATGTTCCAACAGCTCGTCCATCAGACCTCCATACTGCTCCAGGTAAAACTCGTAAATCTGGTGTGGTTACGTTTGATTTTCTACGCGTTGTCACCCCCCCCCCCCTACTCTCATAAACCCCTTTCTCCTGCCTCCAACACCACCACTCCCTTTCAAGACCCCTCCAAAACCTCCCATCTCCTCTCTCCATCACCATCTCTCCTAAGAACCCTCAAAAAACACCTTTCCTCTAACACCACCCCTCCTCTTAAGACTCCCCCTTCCCCTCTTACACCTCCTTTCCCTCCTCCCCCCCCCCCCCACGCCAACTCGAAACATGGACATGTTGCAAGCAAAGAGATCTCCTATCTTCCGCCTTGAAGCATCCACCTCGCAGTAGTTCCTGGTGTTTGAGTTCTGCCATCACTGTCATGCCTACCAGCATTATACAAACTACTATCATAATACAATACAATACAATGAAGCAATTATATACAATACGATTTTTTATATATAAAATACAACACAATACGACGACGAATATTAACGTGGCCTAAACCCAAACGAGCCTCCAGACCCCTCGGTTTTCAATAATAATAAAACTTGAATAATTCTCTACTTTTAAAGTCAACCGCTGTGCAGTACCAAAGTCACCAAAAATACACAACAACTCTCCACCAAGCAAAAGCACCACATCGTAAAACTTTGCACAATACTGTACGCAATACTGATCACAATTATGTGCACAATACTGTACGCAATACTGTACACAATACTGTACGCAATACTGTACACAATACTGTACGCAATACTGTGCGGAATACTGACCACAATCATGCACACCAAAGCACTCTAGAACACTGCAACAACAAACATGCGACACTGACCACTCCATGAATCGGTGCTTGATCAGCGCCAGCCACTCGTCGTGGCACTGCAGCAGAGGCGTCAGCAGGCGCAGGAAGTGACGAGCGATGTGGTGGCTTCTGTGGTCGTTAGAAGTGGCTTTGGTGGCTTGCTTGGCGGTCACGTCAGTAGCGTCTGTGGTGTCTGCTTCATCCTCCAAGGCAGAAGAAAAACCCTGTAAGTCGGTGAAAGTCTTCAAGCATGCGTTCCCCTTCCCTGCACCCCCCCTTCCACAAAGGTCTGCAACACTCGAGGACACTTTAAGTTATAGGCTATACAATACATAACAATACAATACAATGAAATGTAATAAAATACAATACATACCAATACAATATAATACATACCAATACAATACAATACAAAAAAAAACAATACAATACAAAAAAAAACAATACAATACAATACAAAAAAAACAATACAATACAATAAAAAAAAACAATACAATACAATAAAATAAAATACGATAAATACCAATACAATAAAACTTTTATAGACTATAAGTTATAGTGTTATAGTCTACACACTACATAAATAATATTATAAACACGCATTATTTTTTTATTATTTATTTATAGTACCTGCACTAAACTAGATTATTTATATATATATTTATGAACAACACTACTACTTGCATTAAACTACATTATTATTTTATATATATTTATTCACAAGACTACTACCTGCACTAAACTACATTATTATTTTATATATATTTATGTACAACACTACTACCTGCACAAACTACATTATTTTTTATATATATATTTATTCACAAGACTACTACCTGCACCACACTTCGCATGTGCTGCATGAAGGTGAGTTCGGAAGAGAGCAGCTCCCAGGCCAGCTCGTATGTGGCATCCCGTGTGCCCTGTGGAGTAGGCACCAGTGGTGGAGTAACCATGCAAATGAGAAGTGAGTCATTTATAATAATAATAATTTAGAATATAAGTAAAAGTCATGAAAAAAAGTATTATTGTTATTGTTAATAAATTAATATTTAAATCTTATAACAATCAAAAGTATTAGTATTAATTCAATATAAATTTAATGATAGCAATAAAAATAAATACATTATTAAGCAAAATAATAATAAGCAAGAGTTGACCTTGTTGCAAATGGCCTCGATAGAGTCGTGGTGGCCGATGGAAAAGGCAGCGAAGTCGGCATGTGAAAGGGCGGTCAGGTGAGCGGAGGAGTAGAGGGACGAGTGCATCGAAGGCGCTGGTGCAGGAATGAAGAAGGCATCGGGCTTGATGGGAAGGTCATCGCATACAGTGTGGTGGAGTTGCAGAGAGGTCGACATGGCGGCAGGTAGGGAGTGGTTGGGCGAATGGTGGGGGAGGGTTTGGCGGTTTTGGAAACGAGAAATGTTTTCGAGGGAGTGGGGAGGAGTGTCGAGGCATGAGAGGTGTGCGGTGTCATGAGGGTGTTTGGTGTGCAGGTTGCGAAGGAAGGTGGAAGCGTTGGCTGCTTCATCCAGCTCTGTGGGTCGGTGTATGTTTAGAGAGGTGAGATGAGGGATGGCGATGGTAGGGGCAGAGGGCAGTTGTTCAGGTGGGTGGTCACTAGTGCCTTTCACCACGGTGTGGTCGAAGCAGAACTGTTCATGCAGTGAGGTCTTATGCGATGAAGGTGAGAGTGGAGGGGTGCCATTGGCGTGAATGGTTGTCTGCGTGTGTGTCTGTGTGTGTGTCTGTGAGTCTAGTGGCATGTTGCCTATTTTTTCTGCTTGATTGGAGACTTGTTGTTCTGCTTGGAGATCTTTCTGTCTACTCAAGTAGGCTTGAGAGTCTTTGTAGGGAGAGGAGTGCATTGCTTCCACCACCACACCAACTTCTTTGTTCCTTCAACAAAGTTGAAAATCATCAAAAATTCTATATATCTCAAAAGGTTTTCCCTTAAGGTTGGTAGTGAAGATGCTGATGATGATGATAATAACGATAATGATGATGATAACGATGATTAGAAAAAAAGATATCATCATGCATTATTCACACCAAATCCACTCACTGGGTTCCAGTAGCCTGTGTAGTTTGTAGAACTTCTTGTTCAGGCGTGAAGAGAAATTCACTTTCCAGATAACCACCACCTGCCACCTGAGACCTCGGCACACATGCCTCAGAGAACCTTTCATGGGCCTCCTCCAGTGAGGCTGCATTCATTGACCGGTGCATTCGGTGCCCAATGCTGCCCTCGAAGTTCCTGCCGAGGGAGTCTGTGGCAGGTGTGTGAGTGTGGATGAGATTTGAAGTTGTTTTAAATTTGATAATATTACTAAACAGTTTATTTAACTAAATTTGTAAACTAAATGTATTACATATGATTAATAGTAATTGGAATTTGAACTAAATATATTTGTAAAAACGAAAGAATTATAAGCAACCTAACATGCCGTTCGTAAGCTAACGTAGTAAGAAATAATGAATGAATGATCACTAAGCATCAACAAAGTCTTTGATTTAAAATAAATTGGAAAAAAATATTTTCAAAACTGATTTATACTTCTGAGAAATGCCCCACTCATGAACCTCCAAGGCATCCACCCAATGCCCTCTCTCTCAAAACTCGACGGAAAGAAAGTTTAGAAAATTTATTTAAAATATCAGATTCGAATCTTCAAGAAAATGCGAGCACGCCAGCGTCAAGAAAACAACGGTAAAAACAACAACAACAACAACAACAAAGCAACAAGAATAAGAGAGAGACATTGAAATTGAACTTGCATGGTAATAAATCTATCACAAGACCCACGCAATAAGCAGTATCGTAGAGGTCAGGCTGCCTCGTCAGAAGAACGCCACAAGGGTGCTTATATGAGATGACCTCGCCTAATCTGCACTAATCACTAGTACATCGCGTTTTGGCGGTAAGTTTTAAATGGTGGGATGTGTTGGTGGGATGTGTTGGTAGGATGAATTAATTGTGGGATGTGTTTGTGGGATGTGTTGGTGGGATGTGTTGGTAGGATGTGTTTGTGGGATGAGATGATGGGATGAGATGGTGGGATGAGATGATGGGATGAGATGATGGGATGAGATGATGGGATAGGGTAGTGAGATGTGGTGGTTGGAGGTTGAGTAATGGAATGTGACGGTGGGTTGAGGAAGTGCTAAAGCAAAAATACTCTCGAAGTTGCAACGATATCGGAACGTTTCTTAGAATTAAGTCGCAAAAAGTCAATACAAAATGTGAAGAATTAAAAGTTGATTGGTCGACAAGTAACTAAGGTAACCAAGGGAGTTGACGAAAGGGGGAAAGACACCAAAGAACTAAAGACACGAAGCTACTGATGGGAAGAAGGGACGTGGTGGCTAGCTCACAAGCAACAAGAAGTCACTAGGAGTGAAGTGATATGCAAGGAGAATTTGCAGAACCTTGCAGGCTACTAAAGAAGGTAAAAACAAAGTAAATGGAAACGCCGAATAACACGCACTGAATAACACCTTACCGAACCAGACACTAGACTTGAACGAAAGCTTTAAATAATTCGTAGAATTTCCTACAGTTCGAATCGCATTCTTTCACAGTGCAGCTTCAGCGAGTTGCATTCAGTGCGCCTGCAACTTGAACGTCCAATAGGCCTATTGAGTTTCTACGAGGATAGTCGACATTACGACGGATACGTCACTTCGCTGAACTCTCTCTTCTTCACCACGAGGAGCTTCATATTCTCGCAAGCGATGAGGTCTGAGAACACCTCTGCTGGCACTTTCCTCTTGGCCCTGGTCACGTGCTCCTTCAAGTTCTCGCAACTGGCGTCTCTCTCCAGTATGTTCACCAGATTCACCCTCACGCCAGCGAGGAACAACTCGAACTTGTCAGGCACTCGACGAGGCTTCAAGCGTGCCTTGCGGACCACCGCCTGCGCCACCTCGACCCTCCTCACTTCAGGAATGGCTTCCTCACTCACCAGCACCGGCCCACTCTTCTCTTCCACCTGCCGACTCATCGCCTCACACGCCACCATCAGCCTCCTCATCGAGTGCTTCTCAGGCAAGGAACACCTCTCAATGCGGTACTCAGCGAGACTGATGGGGCTGACGGCCGCTTGCACTCGTTCAACGTTCAGGTTCTCAGTCGCATGCACACCTGCTTCTACAGTGCCTTTCTGCTGCAGAAGATTCCTGTGAAGCTCCATCAGCAGTCTCTCGCGATTGACCCTTTCCACAACTACTTCGGAACACTGTTCGACAGCCAGTTCTGACTCTGCTTTTTCAAGACAGGCCATGTCTTGGTAACAGGCTGTCTCTGTGCTAGTAACTTTCTCCACTCCACCTCCTACGTCCAAGCCCTGCAGCCTCCTGCTCAGGTCCTGAGTGGCTCCAAGCAGTCCCTTGAAAGACTCACACTGTCTCAGGGAGGGCGTGTCCACGTGGCCTCCAAGGGCATCCAGGATGTCGGAGACGTGGTCCTCCTCGTTGTTCTGCGACGACAACGACGACCGCTGCTGCTGCACCGCCCTCCTCAACTCTGAGCTGAACATCTTCTCAGGGTCGATCGAGTGGCTGAAGCTCTTGCCCGCCTTGTTCGAGAGCCTGTAGCGACCCGCGTCGAACGTTGAAAGTCTCGTCAACTTCTTCTCTCTTTGAGCCTCAGTTGGCGTGCCAGGGGCAGCATCAAGCGTGTTGTGGCAGTATTCCTGGGTGGGCTGGCTCTCTGACGTTCTGAAGCCAAGTAGTTGAGGGTTGATATAGCGGTTGCTGTCAGCCACGTAGTCAAGGATCCTATTCACATCATAGAAGCCGTCAGCGTTCGGCTTGACTGGGAGGGCACACTCATCGGAAGAGATCTCCATCACTGGCTCTGGAAAGCTCTGCGTGCTGAAGGAAGACTGGTTGTGCATGCCAGGGTGTCTGGAGGAAGCGCTCGAGTGCACGCTCGCCTGCGTTCCCTTGCCAGGCAGCGACTCTGCGTGCTTGAGGGCCGCCATCCTGGCAGAGTGTCTCAGATCGCCTCTCAAGTGGCTCCCCTTGTGGGAGGGCTCCAGCAACGCCTGCTCTTCCAGCCACTCCATCACGTGACCATGTTTGTCGATGTGGGCGGTGGTGGTGTGGCAGGAGGGCATGCGGGTGGCCTGGTGCATGTGCAGCACTCTCCTCCCCTTCAGGTCGGGTCTGCAGGCGCTATCCAGCTCCTCGTTGACGCTCAACGAAGACGACGAGCCGGTGGCGTAGCCAGTTCGGTAGCTGATGGATGACTTCACCGAGTGTCGGAAGCGGTTCTTCGCCATCCACGAGAACCTGTCGTTGTCACTAGAACTCTCCGCCTTGCAGAAGACGTCGTGGTCGATGGTGCAGAAGTAGTGGCGGCCATAGTACTCCATCTCCGAGTGGAAGGCCAGGTCGAGCTTCACTAACTCGTTGTACGGCAAGACACTGACCCTCCGCTTGTAGACGATCTGGTTGAGGTTCTCGCTGCACACAGTGGTGGAGAGGAAAGACACCCTGGGCTGCTGCTGCTGCTCTGAGATCTCGTTGTCGAAACTCGAGAAGCAGCTCTTCTTGTCCTCCTCGTCGTCACACTCGCTCAGGTTGAGTTCGTCTTCCAGTTCGTAAGGCAGACTCGCCTTCTTGGGCTGTTGTTGCTTGCTCGTCTTGAAGTTGTAGCGAGTGTCCTTGGTATTGTGGGTGGAAGGGGGTGCCTTGTTGCGGTGGTTGAAGTGGTCTGAATCAGATTCCGAGAGAATCCTGCCCCTGGTCGTCAACTCCTTGGCACTCTTGTTCTTCAGCACTGCAGGCGGCTTCACCTCGTCCTTCTTCTCCACCTTTCTCCACACTCCAAGATCGTCGTTTTTGACGAAGACATCGTTATCGAGAGTGTCGTCCCTGGAAGAGAAGGTGTCTCTGTGGGGCAGTTGCTTGCACGAGATGTAGTCGTAGAGTTTCCTGTCAGTCTTGGAGATCTTCATCTTCACCTCCTCCAGCATGTCCTTGGTGCTGTCAGCGGGCGCCTTCAAGTGGCATGGCAGCAAGGATCTGTCCGTCTGCTTGGAAGGCCTCTTGTGCAGGTAGTACTGGATGCCGTCTTCCTTGCTGTCGATGATGGTGATGCACTCCTCCTCCTCCTGCAGCAGTCCCTCCCCCTGAGACTCCGTCGAGGCGTCCATCTTACTGGCATCGACACCTGACGTGTGCGAGGCAGTGGCTTCCTTGGATTCCTTGAAGGCTGCTTTGTCCTCCAACGGGGACAAGACGCTGTCGATGTCGGTGGAGTAGGACTGGCCAGGCAGCCTTCCGTCGAAGCAGTCCTTCAGATTGACGATGACGTTGTCATACGCCATGGTGGCTGACCTCATCTTGGCGAACTGCTGCCGCTTGGAGTGGTGCATCGACCTGCACGACCTCAGCGAGGCGTTCCTGCCCAGCTCAGCCATGCTTTTGCCCTTCATCAACAGCCTCTCCTCCTCCTCCTCTTCCTCTTCAACTCCATCCACAAAGTCCTCTCCCGAGGTGAAGCCATCACCAGGAACCTGTGTGGCCCCCTTCAGTTCATCGTCGCCACTGCAGGTGTCTTTCAGGTCGGTGGTGAGTGAATCCCTGCTCTCCTGCAGGCGGTAGGAGTCTTGTGAGGCGTTATCTTTGAAGGCGTCATGCCTCGTCTTGAGGCTGTGGCCTGCGTAGCGGGTGGCGTGGAAGGTCTTGAAGTACGAGCAGTCAAAGTCGTCGACAGTGCCAGTCTTGATCGAGTACTTGCGTCTCTTGAGCGTCAGTTCCGACTTGCCCGGCCTCAGAATGCCGCTCACGAAACCTTCGCCCTTGCCCTTCCACTCTGTGCCGTCTCCAAGCGAGCATTAAAAGGAAAAGTCAAGTGAGTAGTGGCAATCAATCAATCAATCAATCAATCAATCAACCAACCAATCAATCAATCAATTAATTAATCAATCAATCAATCAATCAATCAATCAATCAATCAATCAATTAATTAATTAGTAAGGGTAATAAACAATTATAATTGTGCAGTTGATTGGCAGGCGTCTGCATGATTACAACGTATGTAAATGAATACAAGTTGATGCTTAAAGCCCTCTTGCATTTGATTAGTGAATGTGAACCACAAAGCAACAAGCAACTGAAAAAGCATTTAAATGAGAGATGAACAAAAAGCCACCTTTCTCCTTGTCGGCCTTCTCGACCACTGCACTGGCGACCAGCGACTGTCTGTTTTCGCCCCTCTGTCCTGGCATCAAGGTCTCTGACTTGCGAGACCTGCCGAGGTTCCAGCGTTGGAATGGGTGTGAGATGTTTGAAAAAGTAGAAAAATTAATAATAATAAACACATACACGCAAGCACGCAATTACACAGACACACACACACACACACACAGACACACACACACAGACACACACACACACACACACACACACACACACACACACACACACAGACACACACACACACACACACACACACGCACACACACACACACACACACACACACACACACACACACACTCACACACACACACAAACACAGACACACACACACACACACACACACACACACACACACACACACACACACACACACACACACACACACACACACACACACACACACACACACACACACACACACACCTGCTCATATGTCCAGGGGTATCTTGCGTGCCAGCCTTCGACTTGAGGGTGCCAGTACGAGACACTCCATTCACTGTGCGCATGCTGGTCGACCTGTGCGTGTGTGTGTGTGCGTGTGTGTGTGTGTGTGTGTGTGTGTGTGTGTGTGTGTGTGTGTGTGTGTGTGTGTGTGGAAGGGTGCGTGTGTGTGTGTGTATGTGTGTGTGTGTGTGTGTGCGTGTGTGTGTGTGCGTGTGTGTGTGTGGAAGGGTGCGTGTGGTGATGATAAGATGGTGCACATGATGCTGGAATGGTCAAATAGAAGTGGTAGGAATAGAAAGGGGGGTCAATGTGTGAATGAGGAAGGGCAAACAGATGAGATGGGAGTGAGGGATGGGAGTGAGGGAGTGAGTGATGGGAGTGAGGGATGGGAGTGAGGGAGGGAGTGATGGAGCACCTGTGGAAGTTTGGCCTCTTGACGAAGTTCTCGCGCACAAAGTCCACCAACTGCTTCTGTGTCCTCCCACTATACCTGTCACGTGGTCGACCCAGAAGCCAATAGAAACACTCCAAATCATCTAGGTCAATTGGGCGCTAGGTAAAGTGTAAAAGTGCACCTGAATGAACTGCCATGACTGACCACCCTGGTCTTGTTTCTGGGAATCTTCTTGACGGAGTGACAGCGGAAGAAGGCATGATGCTCCAGGCACCTTGAAGGAAGAGGAGGAGGGAGAAGGAGAGAGGAGGAGGAGGAGGAGGAGGAAGATAAAGAAAAAGAAGAGGAGGATGAAAAAGAAAAAGAGGAAGAAGAAGAGGAAGAAAAGAACAAAAATAATAATAAAACGAGGCTAAAAAAGAGAAGAGAAGGAAGATGAAGAGGAAGAAAAAAAGAGAGAAGATTGAGTAGAAGGTTCGATGTTGGTAGGTGGGTGTTTGCAAGTGGTGTGGTTGGTTGAGTTGTTGATGGGTGTGTCATTGTGGGTGCAAGCTTGTTGCAGTTGTTGTTGTTGTTGGTGAATGCTTGTTGCAGTTGCTGCTTCATGTTTGGCACACGCACTCACCTCTTCCAGAAGTTCTTGCACTCGTTCCTGGAGCTGAAGTAGAACTCCACGGTGTCCTTGTAGAAGCCCTGCCAATGGTGGATCATGATGTCAGAGTGTCGTTGACGACAGTTCTGAGGCCCTAGTGTTTGTTTTGACACGCTGTGTTGGATAGGTATGCCTGGCTGTTGACACATGCATGAGTGAGTGACGAACAACTGAGAAAGAGGAAAAGAGAGTGGATGAACAAATGAGAAACAAAAACGTTTTGTAACTGAAAGATACAGAGGTGCTACAACGAGACGGAAGGCTTGGTCAGCCCTTCACACATGCACCTTCACTCACTGCAACATAAGAGATATGAACTGAGAAATAAAATGAGTGCCAAATGAAGTAGCTTAAGACTATGACATGATACTGTACCTAGATGTGGTGTTAGTGAAGTGGTAGTGGTGTTTTGAGAGTTGGTTTAGGTGGTGTATGAGGTAGTAATGTCGCGGTGTAAGAGGAAGGAGAAGTCATGTGATGGTGTGTAGGTGATGGTGGTGGTGTGAGTAGTAGAGGTGGTGGTAGTGTGGTGGTTGTTGCGCTCAGAAGTACAAATGATACGAACCACCTCGATCTGATGTTGCATGAGTGGAGTGCAGTTTACAGTGTTTATTCATATGAAACATATCGAAAAATTATAAAAATAAAAAAATAGGAGTAATCAAAACAACATTTACAATAATAATAACAATAATAATAAATAAAGTTATGATGATAAATGAATAAACATAAGCATCTGTACATGCATCTAAAGGTGATCGAGAGCTGGAATGTGTGGAATGCAAAGAAGGAAGGCTGTCGTTGCATAATCACCTCCCAGTCGCCTCAGTAATTGGCATGCATCTCCAGTCGTTTTAATGAGCAAGAGTTGGCTTTTTGCCAAGTCACATAATGAATGAGCCAACGAAAATGATAAGTAATCAGAGAGAATCATCATCATCATTATAATTAGCGACATCATCATCGTCATCGTCATCCTTTTAGACCGGTCTGACTTAATCTCTGCCATGACGGGGGGCGTGTCTGAACCTTCTCCAATCAGCAATCTCAGTAATTCCTCAACAGAGAACCACCTGCCTACACACCAGACAACAGCAGACCAAGGAAGACAACACCAGAATGAAGCAGACTACAAGAGCATCGCATAAAAACACAATATGATACATTGGAAAGCATAGCATCCCACCCCAGCAACCCACTCCAGCATGCCACCCCAGCATCCCACTCCAGCATCCCACTCCAGCATCCCACTCACGTATCCCTCGGGGTGCAGCTTGATGAGGAACTTCTTGCGCTTGAAACTCAGCTTCCTGATCTTCGCCCACGAGAAGGTGTTGATGCGGGTGTTGCACTGGAAGACCACCACGCCCATGTGCGTGCCTGCCAGGTGCAGTGGCACTCCCTCGTGGTCCTTGGGTGGGGTGATGGGAGAAGGTGGGAGAATCCCTCCAGCACCGCTGAACTACCTTTTTCTACCACCACCCCTACTACCCCCTACCACCACCACAACCACCACCACACTAAAACCACCACCAGCTCCACTACCACAAACATAACGACCACCACAACCACTCTCACCCCCTCCCCTCACCACAACAACTACCACTCTCACCCCCGTCCTCCACCACCACAACTACCACTCTCACCCCCCTCCCCTCACCACAACAACTACCACTCTCACCCCCCTCCCCTCACCACAACAACTACCACTCTCACCCCTCCCCTCACCACAACAACTACCACTCTCACCCCCCTCCCCTCACCACAACAACTACCACTCTCACCCCCCTCCCCTCACCACAACAACTACCACTCTCACCCCTCCCCTCACCACAACAACTACCACTCTCACCCCCCTCCCTTCACCACAACTACCACTCTCACCCTTCTCCCCTCACCACAACAACTACCACTCTGACCCCCTCCCGCTCCACCACAACTACCACTCTCACCTCTCTCCACCACCACCACCAGCACAACCTTGGCTGCTTGCAGACTGATGCCATAGAAGTCCACCTTACGGGCAGTGTCCAAGAGGTTGTAGTCCGCCTCTGTGGGCGTCTGACCACTGTGACGTTGTTGTCGTTGTTGTCGCTTTTTCGCATATGCATATAAACATACACATAAACATACACATAAACATACACATAAACATACACATAAACATACACATAAACATACACATAAACATACACATAAACATACACATAAACATACACAAACACACAAACATTTACATACACAAACACACAAAAATATACAAACACAAACCACCGCTGCGTTTTTGTTTATGCTGTTGCTTTTTCACATACCATGAAATGCTCTAATGTTCGGACATTGCGATTTTTCGAAAAAACATTTTTTGGGACTATTTGTTCGGACATCAGTTTTGAAAACATGAGTGTTTGTGATGGTAATAAGGCCTAAAAAAAAGAATATTCTTAATTGAATTTCTATAATTTATTGAATAATTTAATTGTACTAAAAATAGACGGACTAATGAGCAAAAACTTCAACAGTTAACAAATGAGAATTTGTGGAATTCGTTAAAAAATACTTCTCTCTCATTATTTGAAAAGACAATGATTTACAAGTGAGCGAATATATAGGGATTTTAAAGTACGTACCTGCACACACAAATACACAAACAAACACACAGACAAACACACAGAAACACACATACATGTGTTCCTTGTGGTGGCAGATGATACTGGTTTCCAGTTCGGGAGAGATGGTGTTGAAGTGGTTGATGGAACGCAGGTAGTCAGGGTTCAACTCCAGGTCCTCCTCCGTCAGGTCCCCGTAGTCAGCTGTGTGTGGTGAGGTGTGGTCGGCTGTGTGTGGTGTGGTGTGGTCGGTTGTGTGTGGTGTGGTGTGGTTGGCTGTGTGTGGTGAGGTGTAGTCGGCTGTGTGTGGTGTGGTGTGGTCGGCTGTGGTGTAGTGGATCTTGGAAGAACTGTGTGTATGTGTTTTTTCCTGCGAGCAAGCTTTGTGACTTGCCCTGCTCAATGAACTTAATTGCCAGAACTACACACACGCACACATAAACACTCACACACACACATAAACACACACACACACACACAAACACACAAAAGCACACACACACACACTCACATAAACAACCACAGAAACAAACATAAACAAAATGTGTAAGTAGGCCTTTTGCGCTTTGATTGTATGTCTGAGGTGGAGTGGTGCGGTAAAGAGGCCTGCAGTGATAAGGAAAGTGCTCTACAACTTGTAGTACAAGTGCCTCCGATAAGTGACAGCACATGCGCACAGCACACGGGAAAAATCATCGTGCACACGCCAACATACGAAAGTGTTGATGCAAATGTGTGTGCTCACAAAATAAATGCTCAAAATTTAAAACGCGCTAAACAAATATGAATTGCCTCGGTTTAAATCTTGCCTTTTAAACATTACACTCACAACTATCGCCATCACAACTCCACCCCCTCCCCAACCTGTACCACAAACACTCAAAAAATCCCCCTAACAACCACAACCACCAGCATCCCCAACACCACCGACCACCACCACCAGCCACCAACCACCACCACCACCAGCACCAGCCACCTTGCACGATGTAGGAGAGTAGAAGGGCAGCCTGGTCGTGGCAGGGCATGCCGCCTGTTAAGAGGTCCCTCTTCACTTGCAGCGCAAACAAGTACCTGGGTGATGGTGATGATGATGATGATGGTGTTGTTGAGATGATGTTGTTGGTGTTGAGATGGTGGTGTTGTTGTTGTTGGTGTTAATATGGTGTTGTTGGTGTTAACATGGTGTTGTTGGTGTTAACATGGTGTTGTTGGTGGTTGGTGTTAAGATGATGGTGTTGTTGTTGTTGTGTTGAGATGATGGTGTTGTTTTTGCTGGCGCTTTAGTTGCGAAGTGCTTGGGCAATGGGTTTTTGCAGATGATATGTGTCATAAGCATGCAGATGGACTTGTATATGCTTGCTAATCACATAAATGGAGCTCTTGATGGTTGTGTATGGTGGAACACGGAATTTGATGTTACATCACCACTCTTTAACACCACATCTCCCCCACCCTCCCTCACTTCACCACATAGCCATTCCACCACCCCTATATCACCCTCACTTCACCACACTTCCCTCTCCCCAACCATTATCCCTTCACTCTACCACATCCCCCTCAACAACCTCACTCCACCACACCCCCCTCAACAACCTCACTCTTCCACCACACCCACCTCCCCACCCACCACCACCATCACCTGGTGTACTCTTCTTCGAGCATGCCAGGGTCGGGAGTGTAGAACTTGACAACGAACTCGAAAGTGAGGCTGGATGGAGGGAAGGTGGCTCGTGATGGTTTTCTCATGGTCCAACCAGCACTGTGGTAGGCGAGGGGTGGAGGTTGTTGTTATTGTTGGGATTACTGGGAAAGGGGGGTTTTCTTTCTTTAAAGTTGTGAGAGTTTTTATTTTTCAAGTTTCAAGCTTGATTCTTTCATCAGCCTCGATGCACTCACCAAGATGCCTTCGATGTTGAGGTACTGCAAGTCGAAGTAGTCTGCCTCGAGTAACTGCAACTTCCTCACCACCATCTCAAACAACACGCATCCCTTGCCTTTGTTCTGTTTTGGTAGCAATATTGTTGAAAAGTATTAATTCTAGGTATAATATCTCCGTGTTATATTGTGCTATTCATATTTGTTGCCTCACCGGAACATAGAATGTCTCCTCTGTGTCATCCAGCATAAACACCTGAAACATACATTTTTATTCTCTCAGTCTTGAATTAAGATTCTTAATACATCAGCGAATCTTCAATAATGAATTTTGAAAATTAGTTTGAGTATGCATTTTGACACATTGATTCTGTTTAAGACTTAAACTTTAAGTCTTGAATTAAGGTTCAAGAAGGGTGCCATGCAGACTCTGTAGATCGCACCTTGCAGACGAGGTTCTTCTTGTTCGAAGATGGTGACGCTGGCTGACTCATGCTTTCCTTAGATTTTATCTCGTCTGCTAACGATCACTTTGCAGTTAACTCCATTTTGGTTATAAATAATTCATTAGATTTTAACCGTACTTCTTCCATTTTTATAAAGAAAATTTACAATACGTGTATTTATATACAAATTTTAGATATATATTTGATATGCAAACTTATTAGATAACAAAATTACTATAGTTATAAATTAGAGACATGAAAAGTAGCAGTGCGATGAATTAATGAAACGCAAAATTTTGTTCAGTGAAACTTACGCAGAAATTAAAAATTTAAATTATCTCACAAATCTCGATATTTGTATCAATTTTTAAAATTATTTAAAACTAAATTAAATATAAATTATTAAATTATTTCAGTTTTTCAATGCACAGAAAAATGCAAATTTGTCTAAACATTTTTTAGGCAAGGATTTTGACTTAATCGGTAGAGCCAATTTACTCCGACTAAAGTATAACATTTCTATAATTTGTTCCTATTTATGATATAACACCATTTCGGAAATATTTCTACATTATGAGTTATGAAGAAGGCTGGGTTTAGAATTTGAATAGAGTCATTGAGATACATAAAATCTAAAAAACCAATTACAAATAAGTAAAGAATATCAAAAAAGATTATGAAAGACATCATCGAAGTAAATGAATCAGCGTGCTTCATGAAGATGTGAGTGATGTATCGTTATTAGGCTGTATAAATAGGACAGATGGGAACCTAGATCAAACTTTGTTTCTGAGCTTTTGAAAACATCAGCTGGTCGGTTGAACAATACCATAACAGAATCACCATGCAAATGTTATAACAAGATAACCCTGTACCGAAGTAACAGTCCAAAAGAATCCTAGAAATGCGATAAAAGGTTTTATTTTTTTACTTGAAATTATTAATTTAGAATTCATAATTTCCAAGCTGCAGCTTTTGAATCAATTTTATTATTTCAAATTTACAAATTCAACAAGTTACACCAGTACAGAAGTTTTAGCTCATTTCTATCTAGGCATCTGCCAATATGTGTGCCTATTTTCAACTAAATTCATAAATTCGAATTTCAATTTCATGAATATCTTTGCCTTTACAGTCTTCATGAGTTCTTCGAAGCTTGCGAGATCTGACACAACGGAAGCCCCAAGTCAGTTCAGTCAATCCATCATGATTTTTATAGCGCCCTTTACGAAGTGAACAAAAGTTTCCATTCACTAATCAATCAATAAAGATTTTCTTGCTCACAAATTTAGTTCTCGTGTCATCTGAATCAATCTGAACTGAGTCCTAAGGCATAATCTTGAGATCTAGCAAGAATAATCTGATGAAAATTAATTAGAAGTTCATTTCATATGACTCGGTCTAAGAGTAGATGCATAATTTTCCCACAACTACTTATTTTTCCCGCTCTATCTCTCCCATCTCATTTGAGCCAAGGGCTGGAATCATTCTGGTAATTTCGTTATCTTAATTATGACTTTGCAATTCTGATAGCTCTTTGAGACTCCATCATGGCAGATTAGCTTACGAGCCATCACAAACAAATTCTATCTTCCTACCTTACAAAAGTAATGGCTTTCGAGTGGCCATTTATAGCACCGGAGTATTCTGCTCATCCGAGTACTCCAGAATTATTAATAGATGCGTGATGTGGGTTGTTTTTTCCTGCAATCAGCTCTATCCACTTACGAATAAAACCGATGAGCATTAAAAAACCAAAAAACATAAATAATAATTTCTAAAAATGGCGTTAAAAATCCAAAAATCATATGGGAGATAAGTGAGGAAATCATGTTTGATTGAGCTCTAATTATACTCATAATTTAATTGCCGAATTAGCATCTCCCTTAATAAGGACCACGTATTGAGATAAGGCGTTCAAAATGATGGATGGCATTGATGCATAAAGTGGTCTACAAAAAGGGAGACTGGAGGGAGAATGAATTGGTTCTAGCGAGACAATGTAGGAGGAACAAACTTGCGAAGAATGTTTTCAGACTTACATTTCATATTTCCGATTTCTCGAAATGCATTATCTCTTATTATCTCTTTCTTAGATTCCTCCTTAAATTGAATGGAACTGTTATGCACTGCATTCCAGGGGATCCAGCACTCTTTTTGTTATTGTTTTTGTTGTTGGTGCATCTTCGAAGATGGATTTAAAAACATCGATGAGTCAGCTCCGGGAAGGCATTATCTACCTTTCTGCCTCTTCTTCGTTCCGTTATCATTGCTGCTTGTTCATCGTTATGCACTGCTCCACCAATCGATCATTGCTCTGTTTGTACATTGCGGGTTGGTAACGAGACGTTTTGTGGGTGTTCAATGTTCTGAGCTTGCGCTGGAAAGTGACATCTGCTTTGACAACAGAATCTGTTTCCATCCAAACTCCACTCATTCCTTCCTCACTCACCACCAATCGATCAGAGTGGGATGGTGTGAGAAGGATGGAGGAAGGGATGGCATTTTTGGATGGTCTGAGACTGCAAGAAGCTGAAAAAGTGTTTGTGGAAGGTCTCAAGCAGCTGTGGAAGCAACAACAACTACTAAGACAACAACCAACAACAACAAAACTTGTTTACTCGCAACAATCATCAAATCAACAACGACAGCACCAACTGCAGAGCCTGGCATGGCAGGAAATACAGTGTTTGGTAGGCGTAGCTGAGAGCAGGGTGCATGCATTCAGACTGGGTAGGTACTTGCAGGGAGACTTCTGGCTCCAGTGTTTCATCTACCCTCTACTCCTCCTCCAAGCCGCCTTGCAGCGTTGTGAAGCTCTTGTGCAGGTCAGTGGAGAGACTGGAGTTGAAGCAGGACAGAAGGCCAGCAAGATCACCTACCAGATCAAGGAAATCGAAGATAACTTCGTAAAAGGCTTTGTCAAGAAGGTGTTTGGGCGTGATGATGTCAGTAAGGAGGTTCGAGACCACTGCAAGGAGTTGAGTGCTGTGACTGGTGTTGCCTTTGTTGAGTGGCTGCTGGAAGAATGCAGGAGCTTTGAAGTGGGTGTGTGCTTGAGAGGAGTGGATGGTGATGGTGATGAGGAACATAAGCAAAAAATTGAATTAAGTGCTCTGAAAGATGCTCAAAATAAAAACAGTAACACAAACCGCACCCGCCCAAGAGCCCCTTCACAACCACCCTTTCGCAACTACAAAAAGAGCAACGAAAACTTCAAATACGGAAACAACAACATCATCAAAAACAACAACAAAAACGACATTGAACAACAATTGAAGCAATCAGCTGATCGCATTTTGAATTTCAAGAAGTTTCACGAGAGCCTTCAAGTCTTCGTGAGGGAAGTCTCAAGCGAGGTCGGGTGCTTCAGACTGTCATTAACTTGACTAAATACATTTTAATTGAATTAAATTACTTTTTACAAAAGTAAAAAATATATATAATTGATATTTATTACTTAACATTTAAAAAATACATTTTCTGAACATTCCGCCGATACAGATGAGGGGATGTTACACGGGTCTTTCGAAGCTGCCGAAGGAAGTGATGCAACAGAGGCTGGTTTCAGAGATCGCGCTGAGGTGCTGGGGGAGAGTGACAACTTGAACGGGATAGTACCCAAACCTTCAAGGAAAATAATATTTTTAATAAGTAAATAAGTTGGATTTGAGTGCTTGTGGTGGTATTAAATTAATAATAAATGGTGTAAGAGGCGTTTGAGGTTTCTAAGTCAGTACAGCATTTATGAAGTTTTCACTTGTTTGCCACTATATCCTCGCAGACTGACTCCTGGCTCGATCAGTGCAGAAGACTATATCAATGTGTTCGAAACTGCCCTGTTGCCTGACAAGCAAGATGGCCACCTTGGTGACGTCACTAATGAGGATGGGGAGGGGAGATCTGAAGAAGGTGTGGATGATGCTCAAGAACTTGATAAAGAGTTAATTGAGCTGGTGGAAGAGAAGATGAAATGCTTGAAAGAGGAAGATGAAGAATGGAGTGGAGTTTTGTATGAAAGCGGAAGTGAACAGAAAGAAGATGATGATGATCCAGACAATGATGATGATGATGATGATGATGTTTATCGTCTTAAAAGCTTTGATTTGTTGGAAAAAAATCAATTGGATACTGAGTGTAGCTGCTGCAGCCGACAACACCAACAAGAAAACACGCAAGAACACGTTCAACAAAACATTGAATCAACACCACTCCACACAACAACATCACTTGAATTATTGCAACACCAACAACCACCACAACAAAATCTAAATTCCCCAAAGCCTCCCAAACATCTGTGCAGTTCATGCTTGAATTCTTTATGTAGATTCGATGCAAGCAGACACAACTTTTACAGCAGAAATAACAGAATTATTTTGATTTGGAGTAGTGATGGTAACGAAAGGGACGCATTGACCTGTAATCTTCCAAGCAGTCATAACCGAACCAACAGAAACTCATTCCTCGATGACCTGAAAGAGTCTCCAAACATTTCCAACGGGAAGCAGGCTCTTTCCATGGCTGCCATGAGTGACAGTGGCGTGAGGGACCATTGTATAAAGTTTAATGGAATCGATTCCAAGAAAGTTGTCTCTGAAAAGTTTGATGATCCCTGTTGTGACGCAAGCAAGAGAAACAACGCTTGTTCAGAGTTTCTAATAGCGCCCACGATGCAGGAAGTCTTGCTGGGTCTGCTGATGAGGGCATCAGACTTCGAAGCAGACAGGAAACGCTTGCAAAGGTCGGTAGTTCTGCTGCAGATGATGGATTCTCTTGTTGGTGGCAGAATGGCAGATGAGAGAGTTGGTGGGGAAAGAACAAGGGAGAGAGTGGTTGGTGGGAAAGTGGTGAAGTTGATGTGGAAGAAGCTGGGAGAAAGACTTGCTTTGCAGGGAAAGGTGGCTTTGGGCTGTAGTTACTTAGAAGCGTGTTTGTCTAAGAATATATGCAACAGTGGAGATGATGAAGATGCGAGTGGAAAGAAAAAGGCGAGTGGTGAGATGGCTGTGCTGCACCAGAAACTGGCTGCAGCTTGTCTGGGCAGGCAGGTGATGCAGGAGTCGTTGATGGCGAAACTCATGCTGCTGACCAAACAGGAGATCATCCGAAGGCAACAGAACATGGAAAAAAATAACGAAGGCACAAATCATAGTTTTACAAACAAACTCTTAGGAAACTTTTTCGAAGATAAAAAACTAGACGAAAATGAAGAAGAGGAAGAAGAAGAGGAAGAAGAGAATGGTGGAAGAAGTGACACATACCTGGTGTGTCTGCATGAAGCCATCAACCATTTGAGCACTGCCACCACCTTCCTGAGTCATCAAGAAGTGAAGTTGGAAACGTGGTGTGACGTCATGGTGAGACTGGCAGACTGTCACGTGATGGCAGGACAGCTGGAACTGGCTGAGAAATGCTACGACCAGGTTGTCAGTCAGTCAAACAATCAATTAAATTTATATAGCGCTTTTTTTTATAAATTTAATACTTTTTGTCGCTTTGATGATACCTTGCCCTGTTGTAGCTGTTGCTTCTGTTGTTAATATTGATGCTGAAAATGGTGAGTATTTTGCCTCTCTTTCAGATGCTGGAGAATGTGCGGAAGACCAGAGGAAGTGACCAGCTGCTGAATCACTCACACGCCATGCTCGCCCTCGCAAACCTCTCCTTCTTGTCAGGCAACCTCGTCAGAGCCACCACCCTCCTGCACACCGTCCTAGCCCTCAAAGGAGTCTCAACTGTGTGGAAACCAAGTGCTGATGATAATGATGTTGACAACCCTGATGACGATCGTGATGACATCACAAGTGGTCTGACCAAATTAAAGAGTATTACTAATTTGAATGAGAATGATACCAACGACTTCTCGACGGTGTGGGCTCTTGTGCTCACTTCGCTCTGCCAGCTGCACAAGCCACTGCACGCGTGCGCCTCTCTCTCACGTGCCTTCCGCTCCATCAACTCCTTCTTCAACGGCATCCTGCACATGGACGCCACCAATAAGTGGTTCACTTGCCACATCCTCATCGCACATGCGAACTCTCTTAATGCTATCCCCAACCCGAAGGTCGCCGTTTCGAAACTCATGATTGCCAAGAACTTTCTAAAAATGTCTGCCAGTCCTGATGCTAGTCAAATGGCCGAGGTGATGGAGGGCCTTGGCGACTCGTTTCTGCTCCTGTCACTTGCAGAAAGAACAGAAAGAACAGAAAGAACAGGTGGTGTTTTGAACGAAGATGTTGCGGAATTGAATAGGAAGAGTGGTGTCAAGAAAGATGCTGAAATCAGTGAAAAAGAAGAAAACAAAAGAAAAAGTATTGTACATGAAGAGAAAGGTGATAGTGTCTCGAAAGAGTACTCATTGAAAAGTGAGCAGTACTATGCTAGGGCTGTGCACTGCCTCCAGAGGAGGAGCAGAGACGCAGTGATGAAGATGCAGGGAAGGATCAAAAGTTTCAAACAGTCTTGCATCTCCTCCTTTGCTGACAGTGGTGCACATTCCTCACAACATAACAACGTCAATCCCAGTGGCTCACATCCTAACAACGATTCAAACGTCTCCCAGGCTACCTTACCCAATAGAGAGCACTTTGAATTGGCTTCAACTCTCTGCGAGATGGCGAAAGACCTTGTGACGTCATTCAACCTGGAACAGGCGCTTGCTTGCATGCTCCAGGCGTGCAGTGAAGTGGAAAGGGAGGAGGCAAAAATCGAGGATGGTGATTCCCCACTGAAGTCAAATGATGGATCGATTGAGACTCGAGACACTGAACTGAAATTTGTGGCTGGTCTGCACTACCGCCTAGCAAGACTCTACCACGCCATGTACCTGAGTGAAATCGACGACGTTGAGGAGTACGTCACTGCTTCATTACGCCACTCTGCTGTATCTAAACGACACATTGAGCTATTCACAAAAAGACATCAGAATAACGACATAATCAAAGATATGTATAATCCCATAGACCAGAATAATGACTGCAGCAAGTTATCTGTGAGTGATATTACCGTAAGAGAGTCTGTCTTACTTTACGATAGTGGTGAAGTGGAAGCAGCTCTGAATGACATTTTGAGAGTTGTTTGCGGTGGAAGAAACAGTCGATTTTGTAGTTGTAATATTTGTAGAAATGTAAAAGTTGTAATTAGTAGTTGCTGTTGTTGTTGCTGTGATGAGAGACTGGTGTACAATGGTGTTGAGATGACGACGCTTCCAAGCTTGGTGAGAAGTTTGTGTGCAGAAGTGGGAGGAGGCGAAGGAAGGGTGGTGCTTGGGAGGAGGGTGGTGGCCTCTGTGGTTGCAGTGGTGTGTCTACAGCGGCTGAAGATTTGTGAAGACTATGCCACTGAGATCGTGTGTGACCTGCTCAAGTGGCATGGCGTCTGCTGCCACTCCAACTGCCAATCACCTTCCCACGTTTTCGACAGCTTGTCCACAGCGCTATTGTTGATGTTGTTGGGCCACTACGACTGTGCCTACCAACTCTTCATCGACGTCATCAACCACGTGACAACGCTGACGTCAGTGACAGAACTAAAAGTGCACTTGATCAAGCAACATGCAGCCTGGTGCGTTCTCTTGCACGCCAAGAAACTCTTCCACTCCTTCGTGGAGAACCTCTTGCAGTTCTCATTCGCTCAGATCAGAAGCAAGTACAAACTTCTTTCTTTCGGAGAGTTTGTGCAAGCAGTCCTGAAAACTTTCCAGCGACAAAATGTCCTCGTGATGCGAGGAGCAACGCTCAAAGCCAGGTCCGACTCAAGACCCTCCATTAAGACCACCTTCCAAATCGAAGCTTCCAGAAAACCAGTGGCATCTAGCTTCCTTCTGAAGATTGAGACTGGAGTCCGGAGACCTCCACATCCCATCCTCTGCCCTCCCCTGCACACCAGCACTGGAGCTTCGTAACATACCTTATTTATATTATCATCTTAATGTACATTATCATCTTTCCAGTTGGTTGAACAAGAAATCTCTTGATGCATGCTTGAATCTGGCACTCCGATCGTAGTAACTTCTATGTCATCGTTGTTACTCCAATATTCGAAGTTTGTTCACTGAAACAAGTTTAACCATTTTTTAGATTTAACAAGTGTTTCGAGTCTATTTTAAGGAAAAGTGCGTTTTTATTAAAAGTTTAAACTTTTTCGTTTTACCTCTTAAAATTCACACATTACATGTGGAATTAAAGGCTTCGACATAAAAGGGGTCTATGTTTTTTTTAATTGTTCAAAATCTTATTCAAGTTAGAACCCCATGCTATCCGTTAATTTAATTGTCTAAAACCATTAAAAGAGTAACTTTAGGAATTGAAAAAAACAATATATTTAATTCAAGTTTCAAAAAAAACTGATTTATTAGAAAAATAACAATAATTTTAATTTTTAAAACCACCACTGTTATCATAATCTTTATTATCTTCATCATAATCATCATCATCATTGTCATAAACTCTTCGTTTTTTCTAAATCTTCTCAGCTCCTTATTGCATTGTCCGGCATCAAGGCTCAGCAATCTCAATTACGAACCGAATGACACCAAGAAACGTAATTAACGATGCGAAAACTTCCCACTCACTAGCACATTCATGAAAAGATTTGTTTGGAGAATAAATTAATGTAAGAAAGTAAGCATAGCCGCGTGTTAAACTAACATATGGGTCTATGAGACGTTTTACTAAAGACATTTCCACTCAACCTCCACCACTTCTTCTTTTAATACTTTAGTTTCAAAAACGCTTTGAGTCATTTGCAAGTAATTTGTGTTGTTATAAACTGAGAAAAGTACATAAAAAAAGTTTTCAGTCTGTTTTCGTCATATCGTAAAAAGAAGCCTCTTGACCTCCTATCTGCGCCCGCTCGATGATGGTGATAATTTTTAATAATTATAATTATTAAAAATTTGAGTGAAAAAAAGTTGTAAAATTTAGAGTAGCCACTAAAAAAACAAACATTTGAAAACGGATATTTTTCATTGGAGAGTTGCATGCGTGATGTGGAAATTAGAGGCTGTAATGGAATAGCATGGGAAGGCTCGAGGCTTTTGGTGAAGTATGTGTGTGATGACCCCCAATTGCACATGCCAGTGAGAATATTGATCATGCCTGCATTGTGGGCCTATGAACATCGATGCTAACACGATCGTATTATGAGGCTAATCATAACTGTGCGTGAGTGTAAATTTGTGGATGTGTGTGTGTGTGTGTGGATATATGTGTGTGTGTGTTTTGGAAGAGGATGCGGTAGAAGAGAGTAGGTAAAAGGCATTCGGTGAGCAGTATTGTCAAATAGCAAAAAACCCGCGTGGTGGAATGGTGTCTGGTGCATGGTTTCAAAATCATCTGAAGTAGTATCTGGCTTGTTCCGTGTGGTTGGTGAGCAGTGTGGCAAAAACTACATGCTGAGGGAAGAAATGAAACATTTTTGATCGACATAAATGACTGCCACTTGTTGTCAAAACTACCTTTGAAACCTCAACCACCCGTCGATTCCATCACTTGTCCACTGGGTGAGTATTACATTTGAACGACGATCATCGCACATAAACTTGTCAAAGCTGATTGACAAATCATTTAATATTGTTTTTTCCGCAATATTTTTTATATAGCAAAAGTATTTTTTTCTTATTATATTTTTTAACACGGTTTTTGCCTTGTACCTGGCAGTGTGCTACAATGTAGCACTGCTACATACTGCCCCCATAGGTTTCTCCGTGAACCTTGGAGACTCGCGAGCATTTAACTAACCGAAACTGTTCAATGAAAAAACTCTGATCCATAAATTCAACTTTTAAAAGTTTTAGACGTAGAGTTCTTTTTTTGTTTTGTAAAGACGTCTTCGATGCAGAATCGGATTACTCTTTCAATACACAATACTCAATGTAACAATGTTTGTTCGCTTCCCTAAATCAGTTTTCGTATCTTGATCTTTCATCTGTCGCATGCAGCTATAATGCTGTTTATAAAAACAATTAGAATTTTTCGGAGGAAGAACTTCGAACAAGAAAGAGACCGCTTCAAAGGCATTTACTGCATCTCCCTGCCGAGTGCTCCTCTCTGGTGCATTGTGCACCCATTCAAACTCGTCCCCGAGGAAACAGTCATGTCTTACTCCTCTAGCGCCTCTCCACCATTTACTCGGCTCTTTTTTAATAGTGCTCAATTGATATTTGTTTTAAATAATTTTTAAACACATAAAGTTTTACGATTGCAACGTGTGGAACAGTCGTAACGTGTGGAACAGTCGTGAGTAGCAGCTGTAATCTCCTATATATCTTTCATATTCCAGACGCAACTTTTAATCAGGCAAACTACTTCTGTTTTTTTCTTGCATATTGAGTTTTATACATTGAATCCGCTTTTTACGATCTTTTTGAACGAGTTTCATGTCTTTTTTATGCGCAACAAACTAAGGCATCCATCGTTGAAGAACAACAGGGGATTAATGAGGAAGCAACAGAATCGAAATTTGAAATTCAAATGAGCATCAATTCTTTGCAGTTTAGCAAAACAAAAGTTAATAATCGAACAATTGAAACTGAGTTTAGCATGAACGATGATGCATGGGAGGGATTGGAAGGGAGATTGCATGGAGGCATTAGGAACTCAACAGGCTTCAGAGGCCTAAACACCGCATTCAGTCAAGTTTAAAGTGACAGAAGTTAAGTGCAATTATCGTCGAATCACAGCTTAAGCTCGGACAAAAATTGACTCGATTCATAAGCTCTGACGGGAGGTTTTGAAGGAGATGGATGTCCATGCGGCACAATGCAGCTTGTCTGAATGATTAATTCTACACGAATGCAAGAGACGATGAAGAATCGATTAACTTCTCGTATAATCATTTTGCTCGTACTTATGACAATATTGCTACTTCTCCCTCAAAGCTATCTACAACTACTACTACTACTACTACCACTACTACTACTACTACTACTACTACTACTACTATTACTACTACTACTACTACTACTAATACTACTACTACTACTACTACTACTACTACTACTACTACTACTACTAGTACTACTACTACTACTACTACTACTACTACTACTACTACTACTACTACTACTACTACTACTACTACTACTACTACTACTACTACTACTACTACTACTACTACTACTACTACTACTACTACTACTACTACTACTACTACTACTACTACTACTACTACTACTACTACTACTACTACTACTACTACTACTACTACTACTACTACTACTACTACTACTACTACTACTACTACTACTACTACTACTACTACTACTACTACTACTACTACTACTACTACTACTACTACTACTACTACTACTACTACTACTACTACTACTACTACTACTACTACTACTACTACTACTACTACTACTACTACTACTACTACTACTACTACTACTACTACTACTACTACTACTACTACTACTACTACTACTACTACTACTACTACTACTACTACTACTACTACTACTACTACTACTACTACTACTACTACTACTACTACTACTACTACTACTACTACTACTACTACTACTACTACTACTACTACTACTACTACTACTACTACTACTACTACTACTACTACTACTACTACTACTACTACTACTACTACTACTACTACTACTACTACTACTACTACTACTACTACTACTACTACTACTACTACTACTACTACTACTACTACTACTACTACTACTACTACTACTACTACTACTACTACTACTACTACTACTACTACTACTACTACTACTACTACTACTACTACTACTACTACTACTACTACTACTACTACTACTACTACTACTACTACTACTACTACTACTACTACTACTACTACTACTACTACTACTACTACTACTACTACTACTACTACTACTACTACTACTACTACTACTACTACTACGGATGTAGGATAAAAAGCCTCTCGGAGAAAAAGCCTTCGGATAAAATACCTTCTACAAAAAGCCTCCCGGAAAAAAAACCTCCTGGAGAAAAAGTCTCTCGGAGAAAAAGCCTCCTTGTTAATATTTTAGTATAAATAAAACGGACTTTTTATATAAAAAACGGATTTTTTAAAAACAAATTCGTATCACAATTTTAAATAAATAAAACAAACTATATTTTTTTTAAATTACATAATTAAAACGAACTATAATTATAATTATAACGGACTTTATTTTTTTAATAGATTTGTTTCACAATTTTAAATAAATAAAACGGACTATATTTTTAAAAAATACTTAATTAAAACGAACTTTAATTTATCAAGTACAATAAAAATTATTGGTAAACGGATAAAAAGTCTTCAGGATAAAAAGTCTTCAGGATAAAAAGTCTTCAGGATAAAAAGTCTTCAGGATAAAAAGTCTTCAGAATAAAAAGTCTTCAGGATAAAAAGTCTTCAGGATAAAAAGTCTTCAGGATAAAAAGTCTTCAAGATAAAAAGTTTTCAGGATAAAAGCCTTCAGAATAAAATGTCTTCAGGATAAAAAGTCTTCAGGATAAAAAGTCTTCAGGATAAAAAGTCTTCAGGATAAAAAGTCTTCAAGATAAAAAGTCTTCAGGATAAAAAGTCTTCAGGATAAAAAGTCTTCAGGATAAAAAATCTTCAGGATAAAAAGTCTTCAAGATAAAAAGTCTTCAGGATAAAAAGTCTTCAGGATGAAAAGTCTTCAGGATAAAAAGTCTTCAGGAGAAAAACTCTTCATGATAAAAAGTCTTCAGGATAAAAAGTCTTCAGGATAAAAAGTCTTCAGAATAAAAAGTCTTCAAGATAAAAAGTTTTCAGGATAAAAAGCCTTCAGAATAAGATGTTTTCAGGAAAAAAAGTCTTCAGGATAAAAAGTCTTCAGGATAAAAAGTCTTCAGAATAAAAAGTCTTCAGGATAAAAAGTCTTCAGGAGAAAAAGTCTTCAAGATAAAAAGTTTTCAGGATAAAAAGTCTTCAGGATAAAAAGTCTTCAGGATAAAAGTCTTCAAGATAAAAAGTTTTCAGTATAAAAAGCCTTCAGAATAAAATGTTTTCAGGATAAAAAATCTTCAGGATAAAATGTCTTCAGGATAAAAAGTCTTCAGGATAAAAAGTCTTCAAGATAAAAAGTTTTCAGGATGAAAAGCCTTCAGAATAAAATGTCTTCAGGATAAAAAGTCTTCAGGATAAAAACTCTTCAGGATAAAAAGTCTTTAGGATAAAAAGTCTTCAAGATGAAAAGTTTTCAAAATAAAAAGTCTTCAGGATAAAAAGTCTTTAGGATAAAAAGTTTTAAGAATTTTTTTTTATAAATTAAATTTTAAGAAAAAATACGTGATTAATACGTTATCCTTAAAACTTAAAAAATAAAATGTGATACTTTTATCTAATTTTTTCGTTCAATCTCGAAATAGCATTTGAATAAATTTGACTTAGCTGTTGTTGTTTCGTCACTTTAACCATAAGGAAATAATGTTAAAGAAAGAATACGTGATCCTTAAAACTAAAAGATTGGAATTTCATACTTTCATCTAACGTTTGCTCACTTTTTTTTTCAGTCTGGAAATAGTATTTGAATAAATTTGACTGGGTTGTTGATTCCTCACTTTAATCATTAAGTTTTCTACTGGTTCTCGATCGTGATTATTTTTCCTTGAAAAATAATTTTTGAAGATTTTTTTCCTGAAGACTTTTTATCCTGAAGACTTTTTATTCTAAAGAATTTTTATCCTGAAGACATTTTTTTGAAGGCTTTTTATCCTGAAGACTTTTATCCTGAAGACTTTTTATCCTGAAGACTTTTTATCCTGAAGACTTTTTATCCTGAAAACTTTTTATCCTGAAGACTTTTTATCCGTTTACCAATAATTTGTATTGTATTTGATAAATCGTTTTAGTTATGTATTTAAAAAAAAATATAGTCCGTTTTATTTATTCAAAATTGTGAAACGAATCTATAAAAATCCTTTTTTTATATAAAAAGTCCGTTTTATTTATTTAAAATTGTGAAACGAATCTATAAAAATCCGTTTTTTATATTAAAAGTCCGTTTTATTTAAACTAAAATATTAACAAGGAGACATTTTCTCCGAGAGGCTTTTTCTCCAGGAGGTTTTTTCTCCGGGAGGCTTTTTGTAGAAGGTATTTTATCCGAAGGCTTTTTCTCCGAGAGGCTTTTTGTCCGTTCCCCCTACTACTACTACTACTACTACTAATACTACTACTACTACTACTATTACTGCTGCTGCTGCTGCTGAGACTTTAGTACAAAATCTATAGTAATCATCTCGCTAGGGTTGCCAAATTCAAAAGAATCGATTGGGAAACTATTTTAATCAAGCATGAAATTGTACGAGATAGTTTCGAAATCGCAAACGGATGCACGCGTACCGTTTCAAGTTCAAACTTTATTTTGAAGTTTTTCTTTCAAGGCTAGAAAAGGATCACCTTGCTATTCAGTTTAAGTGCTTTTTGCATTTGAAACTAACATAGTTTTTTTTTAAAATAAATTCAAAATAATGAAAAAACACATGTTTTTTGGGCTTTTCAGCAATAATACATTCTACAAAAAGCCTGAAATCAGCCTTCCCATGGCTCTCTTCACACACCAAAGCTAATTCATTCGCACAAACCTGACGCACGTCGAGTTAACGTGGCGACTTGTGATCGATCAGAGGCATCAATCTCCCGAAGACTTCAAGCAACAGTGGCAGAAGCTGACAAGTCGTCTAATGAAGGCATTCTTCATGCCTTGCTCCCTTTCATGTTGTGTTGGAGGGGTTCTTCGCTGCATCAAAGTCTCATGTCATGCGAGAATTAATTAAATTCACAATTCAGTATTTTTCTGCCTTTAGACTACGCGAAGTGGGCATCAAATGCTAATAACTTCGTTCTCACGAAAAGGTGTTCATTTGACTAATTGCGTGGGTTTTCCCTGTCGTGTCTCACACCTTTCCACTCAAGCCGGCTCGTACCATACATTTAATTGATTTAGGCGGTTTCAGAAAAATAAAATTGGAATACATTCTTTTTTCAGAGAGGATATGCATCGTTTAACTTTTAAATTGACGGTATATATTTTTAGATTCAGTATTTTAAAATGGAAAAAATTTAGGAAGAGGATATATTTCTGCAAAAAAAGCATTTGAAAATTCGATAGGCATCACATTAGAGACGACTTTGATTTAGCATGCTCTGTAAGCTTTCATAATAGGCACACCTTCGCTCAATTTAGGTAGTTCACAAAAATGTCAACTTTGAAAGGTTTAAGTTATAAATGGTTTCTATAATATCTTTTCTTTTTTCCATTCCCCTTCAGCACTTTCATTCACAGTTTAATGGATAAAGAATAGACAATCTATTCTATAGAACTTACGCGGCTGCTGTTTGCATGCTTTTCTATCCTGTCTATATCTCAGCATGCATCCCTGCCTACATTCCATCTCTGTCATCTCCTACAACGTCCTTCTGCCGAGGTTTTAGCCGAGAACAATTACCGAATTTATTTTTCACGCCTGTAAATGGTGCACAGTCTCCAGAGCCTCCAATACAGCATCAGTGTCACTCATTGTGCCGATCTCTGACCTTTGAAAAGTCACCAATCGCAAATAGAATGACCCTCTAAGAGTTCTATGTCTTCAAATGTAAAAGCAGGCGTCATAAAGAGTTTTTGTTTTTAAAAAGAGCATTCCGTGAATACTTTTCAAGTTGGTAATGTATCTTTTGAGCAGCTTCTTCACGAGACTTTCTCTGTGTCTGCTTGTAGCATTCTCTGGAAAGTTTTCGCATAGTTTCAAAAGCAACATTAGCCCACCATCAACATCACTCAAATCATCGTCACCAGCATCTTCATAATTATCACCACTATGTTCAACAGCCTTTCTGACGGCCTAACCACTTTACTTTTTATTCCCCACACAAAAGTAAGCACTTATTTATCTCACGTGACCAACCCTCTTTGGGCGTTTTCCACATACTACGAAAAGGACAAAGTTTATCTGTTACGTTACATTCCATGAGATTTGGTCACGCTGCACTGGACTCTCGACAACGGGTGCAGTCAACTTGGTTGCATGGGGGAGGCAAGGTTAAGCCCCATGCCAAGCAAGGTCACTAATACCAGAAAGGTTCTAGTGTCACTAACTTCTCAGTGTGCTGATGCACGCCATAATCAGCTGACGTCATGATGGCGTTTGACACTCACTTTTTTAAAGGTTCAGTCGAAAGATTTTTCAATTCATTCTGCCCACACTTCCATCACTTCCCCCTTCAACATCCGGAAAAAATGTTTCATTAATTTCTCTCATTTTTCACAGTTTTTTCTGTTTTTTTATATAAATATATATTTGTTTTGTAAAGCATTAAAAAAATTATGAGTTAAACGAAAAATAGTTTAGTTAACAAATCGCCATTCGCACTTTTAAAATCTGAACCCACCTCCAAACACGACCATTCTACCCCCCCCCCCCCCCCCCCCCACAAAAAATAAAAATTTAAACTTTTTATTGACAATGTCATTATTTGAAGAATTGGAAAGTCATTAAAAAAGTGATATTGCTGACGTGGGATGAGGCGAGACAGACGCATTCGATAATGCCACTACTGCATTGGTACTATCATCTCGTCCATCTACTTCATCATTGAGTTAATGTGACGCACGAACAAAAGACGAGAAGTCGTGATAGATGATATCTTAATGCGCATGTGCCCGCCTTGCAAGCGTCTCTAGATTGGAAAATTCAAAAGAAAAAGCAAAAAGCTAAACTCTCAAGAAATCATTCGAACGCGAAAAGAAACTTGTTTTCATGACAAACTGAAAACCTTTAATTGAAAACTTTTCTCTTCTTTTTTTTTCATGCAAGTCCGAGGGCGGTGGAATGGAAGGTGGTGGGGGAAGGCCTGCCAGCCAGAACGCTTTAGCGACGTTTTCGGTCATTGCGTCTCCAACGAAGCTTGCAAACATGGTTTCTTTGAAGTTTCAGTCTTTTAAACACTTTTGAAAAAGTATTCGTTCAAGCTTGTACCAACAAACATGCTGCCTTTGAAGATAACGAACGATAAAGCCTACTGATTCTGCTGATTCTTGCTTTTTTTTAAATAAAAGGCATTGAAAATGTATCATTGAGATTCAGACAGATTTTTGCAAATTGTTTTTTCTTCTCCAAGAGCTTTGTCTCTGAAAAGTAAAACTGTTCATATCTCGCAGTGTTTAGCATCCATTCGAAAAGAAATCGATCAAGAGGCAGACAATGACGCCATGAAGATCAATCACCAGATAAATGGCAAGTGCTTGCATGTGTTTGCATGCTCCCAATTGATCACCTGCTTCGGTCAGTCGGCATCCGTGTGAGCGGGAGAGATGAGTTATTTCCCTACAGACGAGCCTTCATCTAAATCATCTTCCATCGCTTGCACGTCGTAACTTACGCGCCTCGTTGGGTTTATGTGAGCGGGAAGGTAGCATCTATTGTGCCACAACCTCCTTCCCCCCTTTTCACCGCGTCCAACCATGGGCGTGTGGTGTCTTCTTTTAAAATGATTTATTTTTTTATTTGTCATGTCGGTAAACCACGCATAGAAAGTAATTTTTGACTGATTCTACGACGTCTGCCGCTCTGAAGGAACATTAAAGCTAATTCGCAAACAACTGAAAAACCAGAGCCTTGGAAGCAAAAATGTTTATCTTTATTTGATTAATTAGAGATGAATGATTTATGGTTGAGGAGCGGTTGGTTGGTGGTTGAGGGATGTTTGAGTGGTGGTTGAGTGGTGGATAAAGGGTAGTTAGTGGGTAGTTGGATGATGTTTAAGTGGTGGTTTAGTGACGGTTGAAGGGTGGTTCAGGGGGGGGGGTTCAGGGGTACTTAAGTGATGGTTGAATGAGAGTTGAAGGGTACTGGAGTGAGGGTTGAGTGGAAATTGAAGGGTGGTTAAAGGGTACTGGAGTGAGGGTTGGTCAATGGCTGGAAGGTAATGGAATAGTGATCAAGTGGTGTTAAAGTAGTGGTTGAATGATGCACTCAATAAATTACGAAGAGCTCGAGTTTTAAGCTTAGCTGTAAGCAAGCGACCGAAGTAAACCATTAATTGTTTTCTGATTTCGAATTTGATTCTCTGGGGATGAAATGGTCTAATAGGATTAAACTTTAATTTCCGATGTAGATCAATATTAATTTCGAAGTTAATTTTGCAGACATAACTCGAAAAATGGGAAAAGAAATCCAGTTTTAGGTGTTTATTTGAAGCATCAAAGTTAATTTTATAAAATAAAATTAAAAAGAAATAATTTTATGCCTCTTGTCATAAGTATAAAAACTCCTTAAATAAACAAAAAACTTTTTTAATGTAAAAAAGTGTCTATAAAATGTTTATTAATTCTCTTTTCTTAATATTTCTCATGAAAAACTAAGTTTTATTCGAGCAAATATGCCTAGCAGGTGTAAAAAAAGTGACGAAAATTAACGTGAAAAGTCTCCGAGGGATGGGTGTTCAGCTAGAGTCTTGGAGTGGCTTTATTGCAGTGGTTTTCGTATATTTAAAAATTGCGTTCGTAAAATCGTTTTGGGTTCACGCCACTTCCCTACTGCAACAGCGTTACAGTTTAATTTATAGTTTGGAGTGACTGAAGTCAGTAAAACCGCCAAGTAGAAAATTCTAATACACTCAAGAAGCACTCTTCATGATAACAACATCATGTCAAAATTAAAAGAGACTGCTCCAATGCCATAAACCATAAGAAGTTAAAAAGTTTGAATTTACTTAAAATATATTAAAAGTAAGTTTTTGCAAGATAATTTAATGATTCAATAAGATATCATTCTTCCCAATAGAAGTGCTTCGTTAAGCTTTGAGTTTCAAACTTTTTTTTCCATTAAAAAAGCTATATTCAAACCAGAATCTCGGGCATTATTGGTTTCTGCACTTAACGCTAGACTCACGCGTTGGTTTCAGACCATTTTCAGAATTGTATAAAGCTCAGAATCGATCGTAACACGCAATCTTACTTATCTTATAAATCAGCGATAAGATCAAATCTTCTGGTTCGAAGATAAGTCCATGTACCTCGAAAGTGAACTCGAGACACAACAACAAGCAGCCTCATTACCCCTTCATTTGTTTAACTCCCATGCACTCCCAGTATCCTACTTCCATGCGTCGTTCACTTACTCCAAGGCAATAAGAGCGGAAGGATGGTATGGACTTACAAAGACCAGGGAAGTCCATTAATATGCAAGAGAAAAATAAAGTTCTGAAAGTTTCGTGTTCCGCTGAATTGATTTTTGAACCATTTGAAACATTCATTTGTAAGAAAACATGAACAATATTTCACAAATAATAATCAACACCAATGGAAGGTTCCAAAGGGAAAGTCTCTTGAGCTGAGGATTCTTGGAGCATCAGAGAACCACCCAGCTCTCAAGTTCACACCACATTTCCTGAAACCCTCGATGATATTGCGCTTTACAAATCAATCTCCATGACGACCACACCTTCCTTTATGTACTCCCCCATCACACAGTCAACAGCATCTCTCGCCAACACATCATTCCTTCCAACAAACACCTCGTTAGACAACGTTCTACTGATGACGAAGCACTGCAAAGAAGCCTTGTACATTGACCGCTACATCACTCCCATTTGGTACGTCATTGGTACCTTGGGCAATCTACTCTCTTTGGTGGTGTGGACGAGCCGGGGCATGCGTAGAAACAACACTTCTGCCATCTACCTGACGTCACTCTCCATCTCCGACTTGCTCTTCCTGTGGCTGCATGTGATTCAGGAGTTGAAATACGCATGGTTCATCAACGTGCTAGACGCTCCTGTGCTGTGCCAGGTGGGCTGGGTCGATTGGCACTTTAAAGCACCACCGTAATTCTACCTTTCGCTGCCCACCTTTACATACATACACCACTCCAGCTAGACAACCATGCACCCACCCCCCTTCCAGCTTTACTACGTTTCCTCGATGGTGACTCAGTACCTGTCGCCTGCTTTGGTCTTCTGCTTCACTATTGAAAGGTGTTATCAATACAACCAATAAAACAATACATTGAAACAACACAATACAATCACAGCAAGATAACGGCAAAATATAAAAAATAAAAACAAAACTTAAACAACAACACAACTAGGAAAACAACACAAAAAAACTACAACACAATGAAGCTACCACAACACGATACAACCACAACCACAACAACAACAACAACACAATTACCTCAACAACTCATCCCCACCCAGAAAATACCCCCCCCCCCCCCACACAGATACATCGCCATCTGTCATCCTTTCTTCAAAGAAAGGTACTGCACGCTGAGAAGGGCTCGTCAGGCGGTGGCTGTGGTCGTGACCACATGCACCTTCCTCAGCTGCACGCAAGCTTTCTTGTGGCGATACGATGACGTGAGTGGCAGCTGCGAGATGAGCGAAGGAGTGTGGTGGCCTGCGTGGTTGTGGGCGAGTGAGCTGAGCATCTTCCTCCTCCTCCCCCTCACTAACCTCTTCTTCAACGTCCTCGTCATCGCTGAAGTCAGGAAGAAGGAGAACTCACGACCAGACGTCTACGTCAAAAAAATCTCAGTGCCACGTGACCGAAAAATAGCAGCTGCAGAAAAGAAAAAAACCTCAGCCAGCGGCAGTGGATCAGCCACCACGGTGATGCTGCTCAGTGTCTCCTTCTACGTCATCGCCACCACACTTCCCGCCACCATCTGCTACCTCCTGTACGACCAGTTTCCGCAGGGCGACGTCAGTCTGGCGGAGGATGAAGTGGCTGCAGATCCGAAGTGGCAGAGGCACTTCAGGTATCTGCTGTGGCGCAAGGTGGTCGAGGAGTGTTGTCTGTCGCACTACGCGTGCAACTTCGTGCTGTACGTGATCACCGGCAGGATGTTCCGCAAGACACTCAAGTCGTTGTTCTCATCGAGGGGGGCCCTGCAAAAGGCCAGGTGCCCGCAGAGAAGTCCCCTCAAGAAACAGGCCACCATGCTCTCAGAGGCAGCAGCCAAGACTCAAGAGTTGTGATGACGATGATGGTGGTGATGATGATGATGATGGTGATGGTGGTGGGAATGATGATGATGGTTCTGATTGGAAGCAGTCTTTTAGTCAGAGAAGGAACCGAGGGGGCGTCTCATTTTCTTGTTCGATGACATCTCCTCAATCACTGCTCATGAATAAATTAATTGTTGTGGCACCATCGACGTCATCGGCCGTAATGTCACATGTGATGTTCATCTCTCTAAAGCAACAACAACAACGACAGACTCATGTTTACATCTTTAATATTATTATTGTTATACTATTATTTTTTACATTCTTTTTAATATCAACAATTTATTTTTTTCCAAGTTTTTTTAAATCACGCGGAGTCATAATGATCGCCTCACGCAACGAACAGCCACAAACACTTAGGAACACTTAGAAAAACATCTGGAACTTTGTAACCATTTATTTTTACTTTTAAATCAACTCAACCATCAGCTACCATCATCGTCATCATCAACACCACCCACTTTAAATGGCAGCTCTGAATTGGACCACAAGCATTCTTTTAAGTCCTCCCCCTGCTTAATTCGGCTTCTGCATCGTTGAACCATTTCTCGTTTGCAACGCCACACGCGTAAATATTTATACGTTGGTTAACACGCCCTACAAACATCTTCTGCCCTTTCCTCTCTGCTGCTGCTGTTGTTGTTACGTAATTACGTGACCATCGTCTTCACGTTCACGCAGGAGCACCACACATAAATACATGACAGCCCACAAAACAAAAATGTATCTTATAAGAAGACAAAGTAAATTGGAAATTTTTCAAGCTGAAGTTCTTTATATTTGCGCTTGTCCATCTTTTCATCCACCAACTCACTAATTGATGTACTGAAGGTTACATTGTATCGTTACCTTGACAGCGAGTGAAGCCTGTGAGACTTCCTTAGAGGCAATAAATTAATTGTTTTGTCAATTTTCCAATAAAAGCTTGTTTGATCATCATTGTAACGACATTAAAAACAATAAAAGCGACAACACCAGCATTGAAAAGTTAAAAACATCAACTTCAAAGACAACTACAACAACAACAAGAACATGCATCACCAAACCCTGTGTCACTTCACTCTTTGTATCAGTGCAGTTCTACTTTTCCAGATAGCCTCAACGAATTCAACAGAAGACAATATTCGTCACTACAGCAACCACAGTAACCACGGTAGCAACAGCAGCAACCACAGCAACCACCTCAACGTTGTGTGGCCTGATCGAAGCCAGCATGAACTTCTTTCGAACAGCAGGCATTACAGAGGTGTTTTAAACTTCACGAAACTACAAGCTGTTCGTAACACGCATGGAATCGTGCAAGCTTCGCAGGTTTTACGGCTGTTGTTGTTGCTGTTAAATTGTTGTTGTTGCTGTTATGGTTGTTGTTGTTGCTGTTAAACTGTTGCTGTTGCTGTTATGGTTGTTGTTGTTGCTGTTGCTGTTAAACTGTTGTTGTTGTTGTTGCTGTTAAACTGTTGTTGTTGCTGTTTTGGTTGTTTTTTCTGTTGAAGTGTTGTTGTTGCTGTTATGGTTGTTGTTGCTTTTGTCGTTGTTGTAGTTTAAGTTATCTTAACTATGGACTGGTGTCTCACTAAAACAGACAATAAAAGACCACACAAACTAATTGTTCTCTCCATCACATGAAGTCGCTAACCATCATGCAAACACCTAAGAACACTGCTCAAACACAGATGTACCCGGTGAGGCTGGTTGGCGGCAGGAGTGGCAATGAGGGTCGAGTGGAGATCGAGGTCGATGGCCAGTGGGGCACCATATGTCCTGACAGGTGCTTGTCTCAGCCTATGGTTTTTTTGTTAAGTTTTTATACTGCTGCAGTGAAAACCTTTTTTAAAACTATTTTGATAATTAAAAAAATCGCTAAATCTTTCCGCGAACTTTTTCTTAAAAACCAATAAGTTTTTTTCCTTTCAAATTCCATAAGTTTTGAATAGTTTTTTTTGCTTTTGATTTCTAAATCTAAATTTAAAATCCCAATTTAAATTATTTTTATATAAATTCTATTTGACTGTGAAGTCTCTCGCGACATATTGTGTCCCTGAATGGAGAACCTCTATAAATTCATTTGATTGATTAAACCAACTCGAATCCGGAATTGACATGCAGTGAATCGTAATAAAGCGCATTACCTTTCATTATATTTAATCAATTCGAGTCTATAATAAACACACCAGCGTGCACTTGTAGACAATGAAAAGTGACAAATCTCATTAGACAAGGGAATAAAAAGAAAGCATTAAAACACATTTAAAAATGAAAATTAATCTTGGTTTACTACACTCTGCAAAGGTGGACGTTGCTTGAGGCAATGGTGGTGTGTAAGCAGGTTGGTCTCCACTACGCGAGCAGTGCTGTCAAGGTGTGCGTCGTGTGGTTTGTGTGTAGGGAAGTGAGGTAGGGTGGGGTGTAATGTGGTGTGGTCATGTGTGGTGTTGTGTGGTTGGGTGTTCTGTGTGAAGTGTCGTGTAGTGTGGTTTGGTTTGGTTTGGTGTGGTTTGGTGTGGGTGGTGTAGTGATGTAGTGTGATTTGGTGGTGTTGAAAGGGGTCTATTGTAGTTAAACTAGATGTGGTGTAGTGTGAATAGAGGTGTGCTGTCACTGGCTAGAGTAGTGCTTTGTGGTTTGTTGTTTAATCATGCAGGAGGTTTTAAATTGTTCTTTGATACTTTGATGTGAAGGGCAAATGAGTCAGTAAAGTCATTTATTTTGAATTCTTTTCTTTTTCTTTCTCAAGCTCGTCCATCGACATTCTCAAACCATCCGTATAATTGTTTCAACATCTCTGGATCAGTGTTATTTTCGTAACGAAAACGAAAACGACAATTCTGAATAATCGTTCCACGAAAACGAAAATAAAAACTAAATTTATTTTCAAAACGAAAACGAAAATAAAAACTAAATTTATTTTCAAAACGAAAACTAAAATAAAAACTATCATTATTTCCAAAACGAAAATTAAATAAATTTCAAAGTATGTCATTATATGGAAATGTATATTTTATATAAAAATAGATGTCTATGTTATAAACATTATCTTTGGGCTTTATGAAAGTAGCGCCATTTATAATACGTTATTTTATTACCGCTTCACTTTGTCAATTAAATTATCACTTATTTTAATCGTAAATTTGTTCTTATATTTCAAATTTGTTAGTACTCAATAATTTACGGACTCAATTCTTATAATATTTCAATTGACTGTTAATTTTTAAAACTTATTTGTTGTTAATATACAGTTCTATTTACTGTTTCATTTTATGATCAATTAATTTTGTTAGATATAAAAAAATAGTGTTCAAAGTTGTGAATTATTATATTTTCAAAACTAAAATGAAAATAAAAACTTTAATTATTTTCAAAACTGAAACGAAAATAAAAACTTTAATTATTTTCAAAACGAGAACGAAAATAAAAACTTTAATTATTTTCAAAACGAAAACGAAAATAAAAACTATAATTAATTTCAAAACGAAACTGAAATAAAAACTATAATTATTTTATGAAACGAAAATAACACTGCTCTGGATATATTTATCCATCTTCTTAAAGCATCCATGCATTCATGCAATTCATTAGTGAGTTCGAATGCATTAGGCGTTAATGTTATGAGGCTTACATTACTGAAAGTGAAATCGATTTGATGCATGGATGGTGGACTAGATGCAAACCGAATGGCCATGGTAGTTATGCATGGATAAAAGTGAATTTGGAGATTAGTGAGCTCTAAATGGCCACATTGTTTGACAAAATGGGCTGAATGGATGGAGCTGGCGAAAAAAGATGCTGATGTTATTTGTATGGCGTAAGAGTAAACTGAGTAGACTAATGCTACAAACTAGCCATGCTTCGAACACCATTTGATGCGAACACTGGTTTGTTCATGATTATTCATAGATTGTTCATAGTGTGTTTATGGGATGTTCATGGGATGTTCTTGTGTGTTCGTCGCATACGCACGTCGTGTTCATGAAGACGCAACAGACGTCTTTAATGTCGACAAACTAACGCAGTGTGACTGCATCTAATTAAAAAGAGGCTTTATTTAATTACGTTTCCTGAATTAATTCACTACAGTCAGTTCTTTAGCACACCAACCATAAAAAATTTCGTCGTCATTTACCTTTCCTATTTATATCTGTTCTCATTCATCCATCACTCCATTCCTCATTCATTCAATGCATCCACCCATTCATTTCAGAGTAGTGCATTCGGTGGGTCAGCGACTAAAAGGCAAGTCAAAATCAAACTAAAAACTTCATAAATCACAAGATCCCTTTTGAGAATTACTTGTTCCATCAACACCACCCCTCCACAGGCTCGCTGCAGGGATGGAGTGTTACGGAGACGAGGCAAGCTTGAGCGAGTGCCACCACCACAACCTCGGTCTCAAGACCGTCTGCAAGCGCAACTTCAAAGGATCGGCTGGTGTCATTTGCGTTGACAGTGAGTTTTGGTGAACTGTTGTGGGCTGTATTGTTAGTTTTAATTAATGTTTCAGTTATTCTTGTTCGTTTATGAACATGTCATTTACAACTCTAGCATTGAACAATAAAAAAACCAACTCTAAATACACTCCCTCATTGTAAAATCAATCTTTCCCCTCCATCAATCTTTTACCTCCCAGAACTTCCAGACCTCGTTCCAAACGCCACCATGATCGAGCACTCAATCTACTTAGAGGTTACACTTCAGCCAGGCTTGTCTGAATTACAATTTTTAACAATAATCTTTGCTTAATTTTAAGCCAAATATTGTAAATAGGCTCACCCTTCAGGATCTCACCATGGGCAGACTGACGTGTGCAATGGAAGAAAACTGCGCCGCTCCCGAAGCATTTGCGCTCAAGGCCAAGTACACTGGTGGTGAAGACTTGTGATCAGATGAGAGTTGATTCAAACGTTCAATCTTGCTGCAACTAAAAATTTTCTCCACCAACATCAAATTGCCCAACCATCACCAACACATACACCAGTACTACAACCAACACCACATGTACTACTAGTAGTACCACTACTACCAGCACCACCAGTACTACTACCAACACCACTACGGCCACCAAAACTACTACTAGTACCTCCCCCCCCCCCTCTGACAGGCTGGCACGGCTTCAGCAGACGTCTCTTGCGTTTCTCAGCCATGACGTGGAACTTCGGCACTGCGGAGTTCCGACCGAAGAGCAGGAGGGAGCACTGGGAATGGCACCTCTGCCACAGGTTTCTGGCCAGCGATATACAAATATTACAGTTTTTATGATTTCTCTCAATATATACATTTAAAGTTTTTTTACTTTTCATTGAACACCATAAAGCATTGCAACTCTAACCTTTTCCCAGACACTACCACAGCATGGCGAACTTTGCAGAGTACGACGTGGTAGACCAGTTCGGCAACCGAGTTGCGCACGGACACAAGGCGAGTTTCTGCCTGGAAGACAACTTCTGCACCGAAGGAGTGGCGAAGAAGTTTGAATGCGAGGGCTTCGGAGACCAAGGTGAGTGCGTCATGAGCGGTAATGAGCGATCAACAAGCGATCAACGCTGTTCAACCACTGTCCAGGTATCTCGGTTGGCTGTGCGGACATCTACCTGCATGAGATCGACTGCCAGTGGATCGACATCACCGAACTGCCTGCCGGAAACTACACCTTCAAGGTGACCAAAACATATAACTATATATTATATGGTGTATAACCACGACACTACAAAATACCTCACACTTTACAACTACTCCAACCCCTAAAACTACAAAAACCACTACAACCCCTACAAACACCACAACCACTGCAACCATTACAACCACTCCACCAAACCACCCAGATGAACGTGAATCCAGAGTTTTTGGTTGCGGAGTTGGACTACAGCAACAACATGGTACGCTGTGACCTGGAGTACACTGGCTCTGAAGCCTTCGCGAGGAGGTGCATACTGACCAGGGCTTAGTGATCTCCACCACACCACGCCACGCCAGGGCAGAGACTTACTGCATAATGCAGAAGCATGCAAACTTTGCTATGAAACGTCGCAAGTGATAGAAACGATAAAATATTTTAAAGAATTTTTTGGCCTTAACTCTTATATCGAATCGTTAGTCACTAAAGCTCTATTTAACTCTACTTAACTCTCTATTAAATGGCAAGCATTTGGCTAATAAAGCAGAAAGCATTCTAATCGACTTTTTTTCGTGAAGTTCATTGCTGAGGGATCGGCACTTCTTTGAAACAACAAATGTAAAAATATATTTGATCAACGTGCAGAAGGTCGGGTGGTGCAGATCGCAGAGGGAATCAATGGTGGTGTATGGCAGGGTTGAGAGTTATGTAGATTGCTTCTGCATGATTACACTGAGTTACATGATTGTATCTTGAGACACTGCAAGACGTTGCAATGCTATCTACATGGACACAACGCCAGTGGAATACTCTGAAGGTTGAAGAGTGGCGCGGAAAGGTGGATGAGAGGTTGCTTGAAGCACATCTACCAAACAACCTGCAAATCACGTCTAAAGTGCATTTTGAATACGTCGATGAGTCAGTCAATTCTGTCATTCCGCAATTAAAATAAAAAAAGCATATAAATAAGAAATATCGAAAATATATCAAAAGTCTGAAAAGTAGTTTTGGTTGAGATTTAGGTGAGGAATGCCAGTTGATGGGTGTGGTCGGATCAGGCTCGGTGCTTTGTGGAGTGTGTAGTGGTGCTTGGTGAGAAAAAGGATGGGTGGGTAAAATAATGGTGGGTTTGTACGAGAAAACGCTAGGTGGATGAGAAAGTGGTTAGTATGTGGGAGGATGGTAGGTGGAAAGGAGGATGAAGGGAGAGAAAGGGAAGGTATGTGGCGTGCATGCATATGTGAACATCTAAGTTCCGAAAGAGACAGAAAGACCACAGAGGGAGGAGGTTAAGGAAGTCTTAATATTCAAGCTACAAATTCATGCCAGCAAGCAAGCTTATCCAGTGCTGTACTGTACTGTACTGTGTGAAGGTCTTAAATGATCTCTCAATGAGTGGTCGACCTGTCGAAGAGTTCAATCAAGAAGTGAAGAAGGAGGAGGAAAATGAAGCCTCGATTAGTCTAGTCAAGTGATAGCTGAGTTGCGTCCATGATGATGATGATGATGATGATGATGATGATGATGATGATGATGATGATGATGATGATGATGATGATGATGATGATTATGATGATGATGGGATGATGTTAGTTATGATTATTATTGAGATTATGGTGATTGTGTGTGATAAAACTGATTGTAGGACACGAGTCCTTGTACATTAAATTAGATTACAACAGGTGCTAATTAACTCGCTCGCACCAGTACAGGTGTCAATTACATGGCCATGATTGCAGACACCTAAGCAGGCCGCTAGATGGCGGGAAGGGATGTGTGGTTGGGGCTGCAGTAATCAATGAGAATTGTATAGATAAGCAGGCGGGCAATTAGAGGGGCATCATGGACTGAAACAGGAACAATGAAGGTTGAACGAGAGAGGGAAGGAAAGCAAGGCGAGTGATGGTAGTGGGAGAGGCTTGTGAGTGAGTGAGTGAGTGTGGTTAGCTACTCTGAAAAACCTTGGTTAGGAGGGAAACGAGATGGTAGGATGGGAGAATGGATGGATTGTAGAATCGGGAAATGGTGTGATGAATGGAAAAGGGAAGAAAAGACCCCAGTGAGCAAAAAACAGCGATTTAAATCAAGAAATTAACAAGAATAAGTGCACATGATCAAGAAATTGAATGCGTACAATTGGGAAGATGATGTTGCTGATGATAATGATACTTCTGATGATGATGATGTTGCTGTTGATGGCGCTGCTGATGGTGCTGATGATGATGCTACTTAGTTCCAAAGTTTAAGGACAGAGTCCCAGGAGCCGGTGGCGAGGGCAGTGCCGGTGTCGTTGACTCCGAGGCAACTCACCCTGTTCTCGTGGCCTTGCAGTTGGCCTGGTGGTGTTGGTGGTGTGGTTGAAAGTGGTGTGCTTGAGAGTGGTGTGGTTGATGGTTGTGGTGTGGTTGAGAGTTGTGGTGTGACTGAGATTGGTGTGGTGTGGTTGTTGTATGATTGATGGTGGTTGTGTGGTTGATGGTCGTGTGGTTGAGTGTGGTCTGGCTGAAGGTAGTAAATATGGTGTGAGGGCCATAACATATGAAACATTCCAATAAGACAATTTAACCACAAAATCATCCACACATTCATTCCACTCCCCCCCCCCCGACTCCACCAGCCAACCCCACCCTTTTCCCCCTCAACCAACCCCACCCTTCTCACTCTCAACCAACCCCACCCTTCTCACCCTCAACCAACCCCACCCTTCTCACCCTCAACCAACCCCACCCTTTTCCCCCTCAACCAACCCCACCCTTCTCACTCTCAACCAACCCCACCCTTCTCACCCTCAACCAACCCAACCCTTCTCACCCTCAACCAACCCCACCCTTTTCCCCCTCAACCAACCCCACCCTTCTCACCCTCAACCAACCCCACCCTTCTCACCCTCAACCAACCCCACCCTTTTCCCCCTCAACCAACCCCACCCTTCTCACTCTCAACCAACCCCACCCTTCTCACCCTCAACCAACCCCACCCTTTTCCCCCTCAACCAACCCCACCCTTCTCCCTCTCAACCAACTCACCAATCTTCTCCACCCTGACGGCGTCAAAGGCTTGCACCTTGTGGTCGTCGTAGCCGACGAACACCACCCTGCCACTGCTTGAGAAGCCCACCGAAGTGATCGCAGCGTCTGCGCCCTCGCCCGCGTAGTTGACCACCTGTGTGGTGGTTTGGTGGTGCGATGTGGTGATGGTTTGGATGTGGTTTTATTGGTAGTGATGGTGTCTTGATCAAATGGAATGGAGAGTGGATACGAAGAAGAGAATGCATTATGGTGGTTTGGCTGAAGAAGTGGAAGAATATTGGATAATGAATGATGAATGGATGATGGATGGATGGTGAATGGAATGGATGATGGAAAGAGTAATGATGAATGATGGATGACTGACCTCTACACCAGCTCTCAAGTCATAGAGGCGACAAGACATGTCGTCAGAGCCTGTGGCGAAGAGGTTGCCACTGGGGAAAAGCTGCAGTGGTCAGTGGTGGATGGATGCAGTGGTCAGTGGAGGATGGATGCAGTGGTCAGTGGAGGATGGATGCAGTGGTCAGTGGAGGATGGATGCAGTGGTCAGTGGAGGATGGATGCAGTGGAGGATGGATGCAGAGGTCAGTGGAGGATGGATGGAGTGGAGGATGGATGCAGTGGTCAGTGGTGGATGGATGCAGTGGAGGATGGATGCAGTGGTCAGTGGTGGATGGATGCAGTGGAGGATGGATGCAGTGGTCAGTGGTGGATGGATGCAGTGGTCAGTGGTGGATGGATGCAGTGGTCAGTGGTGGATGGATGCAGTGGAGGATGGATGCAGTGGTCAGTGGAGGATGGATGCAGTGGTCAGTGGTGGATGGATGCAGTGGAGGATGGATGCAGTGGTCAGTGGTGGATGGATGCAGTGGAGGATGGATGCAGTGGTCAGTGGAGGATGGATGCAGTGGTCAGTGGTGGATGGATGCAGTGGTCAGTGGTGGATGGAGGCAGTGGTGGATGGATGCAGTGGTCAGTGGTGGATGGAGGCAGTGGTGGATGGATGCAGTGGTCAGTGGTGGATGGAGGCAGTGGTGGATGGATGCGGTGGTCAGTGGTGGATGGAGGCAGTGGTGGATGGATGCGGTGGAGGATGGATGCAGTAGTAATGCATGAGTAGTGGATTTCCGAAAAAGATGAACAGACCGATACAGAGTTGATGTCGAGCTCGTGTCCATAGAATGACTGCTTGCACGCACCTTCTCGGATGTCCCACAACTGTGTGCATGTGTGTCAGTCTCATCGTCATGGCTTACCATAACTTACCATTGCAGTCTCATGATTGTAACTTTCCATAACTTACCATTGGAGTCTCATGATCGTAACTTTCCATAACTTACCATTGCAGTCTCATGATCGTAACTTTCCATAACTTACCATTGGAGTGTCATGATCGTAACTTTACATAACTTACCATTGGAGTGTCATGATCGTAACTTTACATAACTTACCATTGGAGTCTCATGATCGTAACTTTCCATAACTTACCATTGCAGTCTCATGATCGTAACTTTCCATAACTTACCATTGCAGTCTCATGATCGTAACTTTCCATAACTTACCATTGGAGTGTCATGATCGTAACTTTACATAACTTACCATTGCAGTGTCATGATCGTAACTTTACATAACTTACCATTGGAGTCTCATGATCGTAACTTTCCATAACTTACCATTGCAGTCTCATGATTGTAACTTTCCATAACTTACCATTGCAGTCCATGATCGTAACTTTCCATAACTTACCATTGCAGTCTCATGATCGTAACTTTCCATAACTTACCATTGCAGTCTCATGATCGTAACTTTCCATAACTTACCATTGCAGTCCATGATCGTAACTTACCATAACTTACCATTGGAGTCTCATGATCTTAACTTACCATAACTCACCAGATGTAACTAATGCCTTAATCCTGACCTCAGACAGCACCCACCCACCCACCTTAGCGGAGTTGTCGCACGATCCGGAGATGAAGGTCTTCATGTCGTGACTCATCGCCAGACTCATGACGTCTGCAGTGTGGCCCTGGAATGCGGTTATCTGCTGACGAGTCTCCATGTCCCACAAGGCGCTTGGTGGAGCGGGAGGTGGTGGTGAGGGGTTCAATAAACTTAAAATTAACGTTCTTAGATTCAATATATAAAATGTATAATAATATAAAACATAGAGTATTACAATACAATAATATAAAACGAAGTTTCCTTAACGTGGCGTTAACCCCAAAGAGCTTCAAGACCACTCGGTTATAACTGATTATATCTCTTAAATATACAGAAATGTTTGTGCCTCACCATGTAGTGTCTCCCGAAGCAGTGATGATCTGGTGGTCGTCAACGAAGCGACAGCAGCCGAGGTAGCCGTTGTGGCCGATCAGTTCGGAGCTGACCTTCACCGTGCCCTCCCTCGTCTTGAGCGAGTACACAGTGCACATGTTGTCGAGGCCTCCGCACGCCACAAAGTTGCCCGACGGAGACATGGCGCATGTCATCACCCAGCTCGACTTCAGTGGAATGGCATGGATCTGTGGGTGGGTTGATAATTTATTGACTTCTTTTTTCATGTAATATGATTTTAATGAAAGTGGCTGTGACCTTGTTGGTGGTGTATCCGTCCCACACGATGAGTTTGCCATCCTGAGAAGCGCTCACCAAGGACCTTGAATCAGTCGACCAGTGCAGAGCATACACCTGAAATAGTTTTTGTTTCATGATAATTTACATTTCTTTCAACAGACAAAGTTGCATTCACAAAACTGAAATTTCTAAAATTTAGATTCTAAATGTACTTGCCTTGGCAAGATGTCCTCTGAGAGTTCTGCGAGATCTCAGCTGCAACTTGTTCAGCGGTTCCACACTGGAAGAGGCTTCTTGCAGTGTAGTGTCTTTCGCTGCCTTTTTAAGCTCCTATGGAAAATTAATTGTTTTCAGAAACTCTTCATAAAGGTGCATTGATAGAATTCTTATAAAATAATAGTTATGAAATTTTCTATCAGTAAATGATTCAATATAATTTAATTACAAAGTTTTAAATAAATTCAAACTAAATTATCTATTGACATACATTTAATTTTTGTTTTAATGTCTCAGTTTCCGCCTTCAAAGTATCCATTTCACTCGCCATTTTTTACAAATTTATTAGATTTCAGTTAAACGTATGTATTGAATTTTTTTAAAGTGTTCAAAAAAACGTTCAATAACAGAATTCGCAACTAGATCTACAAGAGATCTTTAATATACAGAAAAGTTTACGAAAAGTCAAGTGCGAAATATCCGGTGAGAACAAATCATATAGCGCTTTATTTTAACACAACAGTCAAAGCACAAAAGTTTGAAGTTATAAGGCTTATAAAATAAGCAAAAGTTAAATAGAATTGTCAATCCACTTTTTTATTTCTTCCAATCCGCTTTCTGATGACTTCCCGTCTAATTCTACGAATTTGGTCTGGAGATCTTCGAAGGAAAACTTGTCTCCACTTCCTAGTTGGTTTCTAGAAGATGATCCATCTACTGCATCCAGAGCTCCTTCGTGGGTGCTACGTAACTGATTCCTGCAGAAAAAACATTTATAGCAGTATATCTTTGGAAAAAACATAAAAATGATTATTATTCATGAAAAAAATGAAAATAAAAAATGTTAGACACAACAAATAATAACAATTCTTTTTCCAAAGCCGTCTTGATGAGAGTGGATGATTTGGCAGAGAACAGGTCTTGTTTGTTGCAGATGATGAGCAATGGCAGTTTATAAGAAAGCACCACATCATCGGTCAGCAGAGTGTACAGGTACTCTGCTGTGTCCTTCAGGTCCTTCTGGAAGGTCGAGGCGTCCAGAACAAACACCAAGGCTCTGTGGAGATGTTGAGTGGACAATAAAACAATTATATCAGTCAATCAATCAATCAAATCAATTTCTATAGCGCTCTTTATTCTAATTCAAGAGCGCTCATAAATAAATTTGTTAAACAGATATGTCTTCAGATCAGGGAAAAAATTTAACCAGTTAAAATTTAGAGATCGTTTATTCACCCAGCAGAGACTTTGAACTGATCAAAGAACTTGAGTCTGATGCTCTCATGACCTGGCATATCCACTACCCTGATGTTCTTGGTCTAAGAAGGTATGTGTAAGTGAACTTATCAAATGAAAGATCATTTTAAGCTATGCAATATTAATAGAACTTTATAAACCTTTATAATATTACCTTTTGACCAGAAATCTTCAAAACGCCTTGGTTCTCTTTCATAGAGACAAATGATTCAAGTGTCTTGCCTAACACCAACTACAAAAAATAAAATTCGAAATTATACTTGTTAAAATAATTAAATCAGCAAAACTTTTTCAATAAGTCCAATGATACCTTGCCGAAAAGAACTGTCTTTCCTGAGTTTGAAGGTCCTGTAAGCAAAACATTACTTCCCCTAGAGATCTTTTTTCTCAAAAACAAGAAATCTGAATATAAAATTAGATGATTAATATTGATAGAAATTTTTTTGATAACATGAAAATTAAAAAGCAGTTAATGCTCTCAAGAAAGGCTAAAATTTAAATCATACAATTGTCATGAGAAGAAAATATCAATGTTCTTACATATGGTGAAGAGTAGGACAAAACAAGAGAAAATGCCAATAGCGATTGAAACAGGATTTCCAGTAGCTTCAGAGATGAAATTTTCATAAAGATTTTCATCATTTTCTTTAAAATTCTTAGAAGTTTTTTGTATTTTTTCCGAAAAGCTTTCTTCGTTGGCAGCGGCCATGTTTTAAAAGTAAAGCTAAAATATAATTTAATATAAAATTATCAATTGAATGTATATAGAATTTAATAATAATTATATTTATTTTGATATTTCATAAATCAAATCATTTGATATTATTGTTACAAAAAGTTGACATTTTTTTTCATGATATTGAAAAATACTATTATTCTAACAATTTATAATATGGTTAAATTTTGATAATAAATGTTATTTTTAAAATTATGTTTTTTTCTCAGTAATTAATTTTTATAATTTAACCATTTATTTTGTACCTCTTTTGCAGTTTTTTTTACAAACTACTTTTCAGTTTGTCTCTTTAAATCCTTGAGAACACCTTAAGCATTGACTTCTCTTTGTGGTTATATTAAGACTATTCGTTTTATGCAATTATAAGCGCTTATGCATATTTATCATCTGTGCTGATTTTACAGAAAGACAGCTTTAATATACAAATAAACACCATTAATCATCGTAAGCACTTGCTCACAGATCTACAAAGGCAAGAATGAGTTCCATGTACGATACTTACCGCTTCGGTGGTTCTGGTTACGGAGGATTTGGAGACTGGGGCTCCAGTCGCTACCGCTTCAACCGCTGGAGCAGCACTCGCAGGGACCCTGTCAGACCGTCCATTCCCAAGAAAACGCCCAAGACGTACCAGGGCAAGACTTACGAGACGCTGAAGCAAGAATGTCTAAAAGAAGGAGTGCTCTTTGAAGACCCTGAGTTCCCTGCTATTGACCAGAACATCTTCTACTCCAAGCAGCCTCCCCGTTCCTTCGAGTGGCTCAGACCTGTGGTGAGTTCTTTCATTTTATTCAGTTGTAAAAGCTTTTAGACATAGATAAATGCATGCAGCAAACAGGTTTAGATGCCATTTACACATTTTTATGCATAGGAAATTAATATATGCGTAGAACACTAATCTATTTAATTGCAATACATTTTTAATATTTAAAAAAAGTTATCTAAGTTTATATTGAATAACTCAAACTCCAAAATTTTCAATGTTTTAACCTATATAAAAAAGTGAGAATAGAGGATAATACTGCACAATGATAAATCCATAAAAATGTTTTCAAGTTACAGTATCATTTTTACTTGCATAAGTGTATACAAGTTTTCAAAAGTTACCAGCTTTCAGCTACTTTGTATATTTCTATACTTGATATTATATTGCTTTCCAAATTTCCTAATTCAAATCTTAAAATACCATTTGAATTTGAACTTCATTAAGATCACACTCTTTTCTTTTTTTTCCACTTTTCTAAAAATCCTAGATTTGATAATATATTCGAACTCAATAAATGCTTTTACAATGATCACAAAACTTGCAGCAAAATGACTGCCTGCCAGAAATTTTTTTTAGCAGTTTGGAGCATATGCAAATCTCCAGTGGCATGTAAGAGATGCTGTTATTATGGGATTACATTCTGCTCAAGATTAATGGCTCATGCAATTGAAAAAGTATTAGAAAATAAAAATTAAGCTTCAAGGAGGTGGAAATGTCTTAAATCAATACAGCAATGCCATGCGTGCATTACAGCTAAACTGCCATCATTTCTTTACAATTTAGTTAAACTAATGTATTAAATAACTATAAAGTTTCAGGATTATCAGATTACAATTCGTAATAGGCACGCATAAAAGGCAATATAGTGTTATTTATTACATAAGGGAGGGTCTTTAATCTACCAGAAAGTATTATACCAAATGTCTAATGTCTCCATCGCTAGGCAGATGTCGTTCAATTCAATGCAATTACAAAAAATCGCACTAATTTGCATGCCAGTTACACATCTAGCGGCGTAAATCAAAACATATTCAATGGTATGATCTGTGCATCATCATCGTAGTCATTATTATTGCCACCATCATCATAATCATCATCATCATAATAATCATCATCATCATCATCATAATCATCATAATCATCATAATCATCATCATCATAATGAGTTAAATCAACAGTATCATCATCACCATCATTATCATCATCATAATGAGTTAAAGCAACAGTATCTAAGTGCATCTCGATTGCCTGCAGCTCCTGATTTAATCAACTTCGGATAATATCCACTCCCTCCTCCCTCACTCCGACTGTCTGCATACAACACGCTATTGTATCCATAGGCATATTAAACACACATTCATGCTTTCAATCCTTTCTAGCAAGCGTAGTTGTTTTTTCATAGAGTCCCATAATATCATACCAAAGTGTTTATTCAGCTTTGTAAGAACAAACAGATGCGTTTGGAAGCGTTTTTTGCATTCTCAAACAAACACGTCTATTAAAACTTTGAAAAGCACCCACCAATAACTTTAAGATGTACCAGCTTTGAAAGAATCGTAGTTGCATGTTTACATTTAGGTTTCAACCACAGGTCGTGAGTTTTATTTCCACACACCCTCATAAATTATTTGAATGGAGCAACAGAAAATAAGAAATAGAAATACTTAATTTCTCCCGATCTGGTGGTTATATGGAAGGGCTACATAATTGGATTCTATTCGTTTCTGTTCAGAAGCACCATCTTCCTTCACCATCTTCAATATCATTACCATGTTCTTGATTCCCAAATAACTTACTTGCTTTTGGCATCTCTCCACCTTCACAGCACCCTGGCACCACCACTTGCATTCTTTCACACTTCATGCATTCTTTACAGATAATCTCTACTATTACTTCATTCCTTTTTTATATCTCACGTTTATTACTAGAACTTATTACTTAGCTGGTGAAGCTATCACTACTACGATGGCGTGGGCGCCTGAACAAGAAACAGCAGAGCAACTTCACACCTCTTGAATCTTCTTCAACACAACAAAGTGTTTACTGCCGTCATTGTCTTTCTCATCTTCATCCTCTTCTTCTTTATCCAGTTTTACCAACTGTTTCGTTTTTTGCCATCAAAGCTGGAATTCAAGGCATTTAGTTGTTTTCTTGGTGAACATTCTTCTTAGAAAATAGCACTCTTCGCAAATAATTATCACCTTCTTAATTAAATTTTCTTAGATTACTGAGTAAAATCGCACTAGAAATTACACACACACACATAAACTTGGCAGATGCATGCTAACCCACACCCTTTAAGCATGGGCGGCGATCCTGGGGGGGGGGGGGGGGTCCTGGGGTCCATATCCCCACACTTTTTGGCAGTGAGAGTCCACCCCAGCATCACCGCTCATTTTGGGTAGGACCCCCCAAGACTTGCAGCAGATCGCCGCCATTGCCTTGAAGTATCTTCAAAATACTCCCATATATCCTCTAATACATTCAAGTGCTCATTTTTTGCATACACCATTGCGAAAAGATTTCATTCATTTAAAAACTATCTTGAAGATCCAACAACTCCATAAGAAGAATTTATTTTTTCGAAATGCTACATTTTCAAATGGCAACTTAGCGCTAGACACATTACACAAGTTGAGTTCATTGAGAGGTTGTCTATCCATGCAGATGAGTTGTGATTAGACACAGCACTAACTGCACCCAGCATGTTATAATCTATTTACAGACTATACAAAAATAACTTTGTCTTTAAAATTTATGATTTTAACATTTTTATTTATTATCTCCATCAGTTTCCTTCATCTTTTTAATGCTTGGTTCATCATTATCATCTTCACTACTTTCAGAAGCACTATCATCATCATCATCCTCCTCATCATCATCTTCAATCCCACTCACTTCTCCTCCTCCTGCATTTTCATCTTCTGAATCTTCATCACTCACTTCATCATCAATGCTCACAACATTTTTAGCCCTTGTACCTTCTTCATCATCATCACCATCATCATCATCAGCGTCATCATCATCATCTTCATCCTTTTTCTCCTCTTCTTCCTTGATATCTTGCACAAGTCCAGAGAAGAATTGGTCTCTTTTATTGAGGTCACTTTTTGTGATGAACTTGTTTTTCGGAATGCCCTTCCTCTCCACCTTCTTGGAGACATCCACCTTGGATATGTCCCAAAAGCGGATGTGCTGGTCGTGTGAGCAGCTGGCAAGGCATGTGTTGTGCATGTCCAATGTGAGGTCCTCCACTGGAGCACCTCCATGGTCGCCCACTATGTCGACAATCCGGTTCGGGAAGACACTCACCGCTCTGATGGCGTCTGAAGCTGCTGTGAAGAGGAGGTTTGCGTGCAGTGGAACAATCCTCTCGATGGAGTAAGGGTGGCCTGGGAATCGGTCGCTGATGTTGCCATATTCACCCTTATTGAAGAAGCTTAACACTCCGTCCTCTCCACCACACACCACCTTCTCTGCATTCTTGACAATGGCGACTGACTGCAGAGCAGCATCCATCAGCTCAGACTGCAGTTTGAGCTTGTGTTTGCGAGGGTCGAAGGCTGAGAGGGTTCCTTCGCCACTGGTTGCGAGCAGTACCTTGCGGTCGTCAGTGGCGACGATGTCTGTGATGCAGTCCTCACTCTCCTTCATGCTCATCACTGCACCATCCAGCCGCATGTCCCACAACTTTAGCCCTCCATCGTCGTCTCCCGTCGCCACCATGTTTTGGTTGATGGCATACATGCTGTACAAAGCAGAGTCGTGAGCCTTAGTCACTCTCCTCACTACACTTCCCTGTTCCAGGTCGATAGTACAGAATGACTTGTCAGACGATGCGCTGAACAAACGAACATCTCCTTCCCGGTTGAAAGTCACTCGTCTGCAGGACTTCTTGTGGTGCCTAAACTCCATCAGTTCCGTTGCATCTTTGTCCTTTTGAGAGGTTGAGTATATGGTGATCTTGCCATCAATGTCTCCACTGGCAAGGATGTCTTTGCAGGGGTGGAAGGCAATGCACATTATTTCGCTCGCACATTTTATCGGATTCAAAACTTTCGTCATTATTATTATTTTTAATAATATTTTTTTAATAAAAGACTTTATTTGCTATGCACAACTTTACCTCACATATAAAATATATTATCACTCTGCATAGAACTATTAACGATTTTTAAAGTTTTGAAGTTTTGAAGTTTTTTTTAAATATGCATAAACATATGTTCTATAATAATTCAATATGGTCCTCGTTAAGTTTATTGAATCAAATAACTAGTACAGCCAAAACAAATAATTCATATAATTGGCAACCTAGAAATGTTTATGCGATTTTTTCCGTAATGAAGGGATGACTGAGCGCCTTGTGGAGCGGCAGTCTCTTGGCAGGGTCAAGCATCAGGAGTTTTTCGAGGAAGTCCTTCAACTGGGCCGCCTTCTTTGGGTGGTCTGCAGAGCTGAAGTCGAGCAACTCGCCCTTTGCAGTGATGTTGCTTATCACAGTGATCTTCTCCTTGTTGGTGATCTTGTCGATCTCGTGGTACAGGAAGTTGTTGCAGTTGTCGAAGTGCTTTTCCTTGAACATGCTCTTGTTGATCAGCTTGCTGGGCATCTTGCCCTTGAAGTCCATGAACAGCTTCAGCATTTCGTTGTTGCTCTTGCCCGGGAACATGACATTGCTGGTGTATAACTCGCAGATGGTCACTGCGGTGGACCAGAGGTCGATGTTGTAGTCGTAGTTCAGGCCCATGATGATCTCGGGCGACCTGTAGAAGCGACTGACCAGGTAGGGCGCGATGTCACACTCCACCATGTCAGAGGCCGATCCAAAGTCACACAGCTTGAGCGTCGACTTGGATTCGTTGATGAGGATGTTGTCGGGCTTGATGTCGGCGTGCAGGATGGAGCACTTTTTGAGCAGTTTGAGGGCGAGCAGCAGTTGGTGAGAGTAGCTCTTGATCGCCTTGATGTTCAGTCCCAACTCCTTGCCGTACCTCTTGAGCACCTCGCGCATGTTCATGCCGAGCGACTCGATCACGAGGCACAAGTGGTCCTTGTGGTAGAAGCTCCTGTACAGACGCATGCAGTGGAAGCGGTCTTCCGGGTCTGCGTCGTTGAGTCTCTTCAGGATCTCAAACTCCTTCAAGCCTGCATTCTTCATCACCTGTGGGGTGGCGCTTGGAGTAGGTGAAACATCCCAGCAATGCGATTAAGCTAGTAGTTAAGTAGTTGAAAGTATTCAGTAGTCTAAAAAATGGACGTATGATAGAATGAAAACTCTCTGGGCATGCGATGATGACCTGCTCTAGAAGACTATTTATAAGGCGGTATGGGGCGGCAAGCACACACAAGAGAGAGTACTGCCTGTGAGCATTGCTTATGTGTCTATGAAGAAATCATGAAACATTTAGTTAAATTGGAAAAATAAGAATTCGACTATGTGAAACGATGCAAGACGGATGACCTTGTTGTTGCGAATGATCTTGATGGCGGCCTCTTGTTTGTCCCTCGCCTCGTTCCGCACGCGCACCACACTCGAGAAGACGCCCCTGCCCGTGATGTCGTACACCTTGTAGCGCTTGTCGAGCAGCTCGCCGATGCGCACCTTGTAGTAGCCGTCGGCGTCGTCCCAGTTGTCGACCATGTCGGTCGTCTCGTAGTAGTCGGCCTGGTGCACATCGTCGACCGTCAACTCCTCAGAGAACATGTCAAGGTTGTTAGTCGCGCGAGCGGCCTTGAAGTCGTCTGAGAATTGAGACTCTTGTGTCTCTGGCGATTTTGACTTCTCATCGTCTACTTCTGCTTCTAATTTGTCTTCTTCAGCAGGTGCCTGGACTTTTAGTTCTTTGGGCGGAGGCCTTGGAGCTGGTGCACTGGGATTAGTGGATTGGTGGATAAGGTTATTCTCAATAGGAACAAGCTTTTCAGGCTGACTCACGTCTATATTCATATTCTCATACAACTTTTTCCTCTCACTCCTCTTCCTTTCGATCATTTGGTTCTCATCCTCGCTGTCTTCCAAGTCAAGCTCTGGCATCGGCCCATCATCCACCTCCTCTTCCTTCTCGGCTTTTTCATCCCCTCTCCTCCTCCTATCATGTCTATCATCCTCTCGCAACCTCTTACACCTCCTGTACAAACTGGCTGATCTCTCCCTTTTCCGGTCTCTTTCGTGCCTATCTCCATCATTGTACCTGTCTTCATCCCTACGCCTCCTCTCTTCTCTGTACCTATCTCTCTCTGAATCCCTATTATGCCTGTTCATATCTCTACCTTCTTGTTCATCTCTCTGTCTATACCTTTCTCCATCTCTTCCACCTTCTCTAAATCTCTCCCTATCTTTTTCACGTTCTGTAGACCTTTCCGTTTCTCTGTCACTTTGTCTATGCTTAACTATCTCTCTGTCTCTTTCTCTATTCCTTTCTTCTCTTTCTCTATTTCTTTCCTCTCTTTCTCTATTCATCTCCAAGTCCCTGTCTCTACCTTCATCTCTAATTCGTTCTCCTTCTCTACTTTTATCTTTTTCTCTATACCTCTCCCTGTCAACATCTCTTTCTCTAGTTCTCCCTATGTCCTTATACTTATCTACCTCTCTATCCCCACGTTTGTCTTCCTCATTATATCTACTTTTTCCTTTTTCTTTATGAGAATCTTTTTCTTTTTCTGTTACAGCTTTTTCATTTTTTTTGCCGTCTTTTTCTTTCTTTTTGTGTTTGTGTTTTTTATCTTTAGATTTCTTACTTTTTTTCTTTTTCTTATTAGATTTACTAGTTTCTCGTTTTTCCTTACTTCCTTCATCCTCTTGGTCACTATCACTGTCGATTACTATTTCGTTTGAGTGTTCCCCCTCGTCGCTAACGTCAATTTCGCCGTCGCTTTTCGAAGCTTCGTCCGGTGTTCGAGGAGACATTTTGAATATGTTTATCTAAAAATTTTGAAAAAAACTAAAAACTAATTTATTCCGAATGAATTGAGGCGCTTGTTTAATTTCCAAAGATAATTCAACAAATTCCAAACGAAAACAACATAGACAATTAAATATCTATACATAGACATTTTACTTTATAAATCTTTATGATTCATAACTTTTCAACATACATATTTTAAATCGTGAAGTTTTCTCATTATTATACTTTTTCATGTTGGTATACAGGAGATAGCAGCTAAGTTAGGAGGCAGTGCTCAGTTCATGGTAGATGGAGTCTCCAGGTTTGACATCAAGCAGGGAGAACTAGGTGAATGTCATTTACATTGTTATAGTCTATCTAATCTAAAAAGTTCAAAAAAGTATTTTAAGCTATCAATATTTATAATTTGTAAGCATATTTAGGGGTTTTACTAACCCAAACGCTCACCAACCCAACTTAATCTAACGCCACAATCTAATACATCGCCACAACCCAACAGGCGACTGCTGGTTGTTGGCGGCACTGGCCTCGTTGTGCGAGTACCCACCACTGATGGAGAATGTCGTTCCAGCAGGGCAGAACTTCCAAGAGGGCTCCTATGCAGGCATCTTCAGGTTCAGATTCTGGGTCTTTGGAACCTGGCAAGAGGTAGTGTAATGAATGCCTCGTCATAGTCATCAACCTCATCATCATAATCATCATCATCATCATCATCGTCATCATCATCATCATCATCATTATTATCATCATCATCATCATTAAAATCATATTTTCACAGTTTCGGCATACATCATACATCACTCACTACTACCACGACACCCCTCACCATCACTACACCACCACCACTACCACCACTACCATGAAGCCACTACTATCATCACCCAACCACTCACAACCACTACCACCGTCCTCATCACCACCACCACCACCACCACCAGGTGATCATTGATGATCGCCTGCCTACGTACAATGGACGTCTGGTGTTCTTGCACTCGCAAGACAACTGTGAATTCTGGAGCTCCCTTCTGGAGAAAGCGTATGCCAAGTCAGTGGTTGGGGTTGTTGTTGTGGTTGTTGTTGTGGTTGTGGTGGTTGTGGTGTGGTTTGTTGTGGTTTTTGTGGGGGTTTTTGGTTGTTGTGTGTTGTATGAATGGGTGGGTTATGTATTGGTGTGGTGTGGTTGTGTATGGGTGTGTGTGTGTGGTGTTGTTTATTTAGTCTGGAATAGTTTGTTTTGGTGAGAATTGGTTTATGTTTTGTGTTTGTGTGGTGAAAAGTAGTTTATTATAATATAGAATAGCTCACGCGTCGTCAAAAATTTGTTTCCAAACCTCACTAAAACACCCCCACACCGCACCCTTGCGCCACACCTCCTCCCCGCCAGACTGCACGGCAGTTACGAGGCGCTGAAGAGCGGAGTGGCGATCGAGGCCTTCGAGGACTTCACAGGGGGGGTGGGAGAGGCGTACGAACTGGGCGCCAAAGCTCCCGACAACCTTCTCCTCATCATGCTGAAGGCCATCTCGAAGCAGACGCTCATGAGTTGCTCCATTGAGGTGTGTGTGCGAGTGCTCGTGTGTTGTGTGGAGGGATGTGGTGGTGTCTTGTGGTGCGAGTGCTCGTGTGTTGTGTGGAGGGATGTGGTGGTGTCTTGTGGTGGCAGTGCTCGTGTGTTGTGTGGAGGGGTGTGGTGGTGTCTTGTGGTGGGAGTGCTCGTGTGTTGTGTGGAGGGATGTGGTGGTGTCTTGTGGTGGGAGTGCTCGTGTGTTGTGTGAAGGGATGTGGTGGTGTCTTGTGGTGGGAGTGCTCGTGTGTTGTGTGGAGGGATGTGGTGGTGTCTTGTGGTGGGAGTGCTCGTGTGTTGTGTGGAGGGATGTGGGGGTGTCTTGTGGTGGGAGTGCTCGTGTGTTGTGTGGAAGGATGTGGTGGTGTCTTGTGGTGGGAGTGCTCGTGTGTTGTGTGGAGGGATGTGGTGGTGTCTTGTGGTGGGAGTGCTCGTGTGTTGTGTGGAGGGATGTGGTGGTGTCTTGTGGTGGGAGTGCTCGTGTGTTGTGTGAAGGGATGTGGTGGTGTCTTGTGGTGGGAGTGCTCGTTTGTTGTGTGGAGGGATGTGGTGGTGTCTTGTGTGTGCAAGTGCTCGTGTGTTGTGTGGAGGGGTGTGGTGGTGTCTTGTGGTGGCAGTGCTCGTGTGTTGTGTGGAGGGATGTGGTGGTGTCTTGTGTGTGCAAGTGCTCGTGTGTTGTGTGGAGGGGTGTGGTGGTGTCTTGTGGTGGCAGTGCTCGTGTGTTGTGTGGAGGGGTGTGGTGGTGTCTTGTGGTGGGAGTGCTCGTGTGTTGTGTGGAGGGATGTGGTGGTGTCTTGTGGTGGGAGTGCTCGTGTGTTGTGTGAAGGGATGTGGTGGTGTCTTGTGGTGGGAGTGCTCGTGTGTTGTGTGGAGGGATGTGGTGGTGTCTTGTGGTGGGAGTGCTCGTGTGTTGTGTGAAGGGATGTGGTGGTGTCTTGTGGTGGGAGTGCTCGTGTGTTGTGTGGAGGGATGTGGTGGTGTCTTGTGGTGGGAGTGCTCGTGTGTTGTGTGGAGGGATGTGGGGGTGTCTTGTGGTGGGAGTGCTCGTGTGTTGTGTGGAAGGATGTGGTGGTGTCTTGTGGTGGGAGTGCTCGTGTGTTGTGTGGAGGGATGTGGTGGTGTCTTGTGGTGGGAGTGCTCGTGTGTTGTGTGGAGGGATGTGGTGGTGTCTTGTGGTGGGAGTGCTCGTGTGTTGTGTGGAGGGATGTGGTGGTGTCTTGTGGTGGGAGTGCTCGTGTGTTGTGTGGAGGGATGTGGTGGTGTCTTGTGGTGGGAGTGCTCGTGTGTTGTGTGGAGGGATGTGGTGGTGTCTTGTGGTGGGAGTGCTCGTGTGTTGTGTGGAGGGATGTGGTGGTGTCTTGTGGTGGCAGTGCTCGTGTGTTGTGTGGAGGGATGTGGTGGTGTCTTGTGGTGGGAGTGCTCGTGTGTTGTGTGGAAGGATGTGGTGGTGTCTTGTGGTGGGAGTGCTCGTGTGTTGTGTGGAGGGATGTGGTGGTGTCTTGTGGTGGGAGTGCTCGTGTGTTGTGTGGAGGGATGTGGTGGTGTCTTGTGGTGGGAGTGCTCGTGTGTTGTGTGGAGGGATGTGGTGGTGTCTTGTGGTGGGAGTGCTCGTGTGTTGTGTGGAGGGATGTGGTGGTGTCTTGTGGTGGGAGTGCTCGTGTGTTGTGTGGAGGGATGTGGTGGTGTCTTGTGGTGGCAGTGCTCGTGTGTTGTGTGGAGGGATGTGGTGGTGTCTTGTGGTGGGAGTGCTCGTGTGTTGTGTGGAAGGATGTGGTGGTGTCTTGTGGTGGGAGTGCTCGTGTGTTGTGTGGAGGGATGTGGTGGTGTCTTGTGGTGGGAGTGCTCGTGTGTTGTGTGGAGGGATGTGGTGGTGTCTTGTTTGTGGTGGCAGTGTGGTAATGTGCTGTGCTGCGATGGGGCGTTCTGTAGTGAGGTGTGGTGTGACTGGGTATTGTGGTGGGCAGTAATTTATTATAGTGGAGAGTGCAGTAATTTTGTATAGCGTAGTGTGGTGTCGTTGGGTGTATTAAAGTATCTTCAGTTCAGTCTTCAGTTCTGTTTTGCAGTACCATTATTTTTCATTTTCTACACTCTTTTTTTGCATGCCGTCATTCAACCCTTCCATCCACCTCCTCCATCCACCTCCATCCATCCACCTCCACCACAGGACGATGACTTGGCGCAGGAAGCGAAGTTAACCAATGGATTGATCGCCTTCCATGCATACAGCATCACCGCTGTCAAGATGGTGCGATGGGATGATGGCGTAGTCTTAAAATACAATTTGATTTTTCTTTTTTTTTTTCTAAATTTTTTTCTAGCAGCCACACGTTTCACTGTTTTGGATCACATTTCACAGATCACGTCAACCAATCTTTCACCAATTTAAGCACGACCCACCACCTCAATACCTCACACCTCACCCATTTTTCTACTTCTCCCACCACCTCAATACCTCACACCTCACCCATTTTCCTACTTCTCCCACCACCTCAATACCTCACACTTCACCCATTTTCCTACTTCTCCCACCACCTCAACTGCCTCTCCCACAACTGCCCCACCACCTCAATCACCTCTCCCACAACTGCCCCACCACCTCAATCACCTCTCCCACAACTGCCCCACCACCTCAATCACCTCTCCCACAACTGCCCCACCACCTCAATCACCTCTCCCACAACTGCCCCACCACCACCTCAACCACACCAACATATCCACAGGTGGAGATCAAGACGGTCTCTAAGGAGGGAAAGATTCCACTGGTGCGTCTTAGGAACCCATGGGG
>OX030956.1:13851718-13871223 GCA_943735955.1 Piscicola geometra
CTTCAGCTTCATAGTCTGCATTGCGTTTTGGTGATGGTCGTAGCTTTCCGAGTAGAGGTTCTTCTAACGGCTTCATCACTCATTATTGATTACAATAATTTCTTCACGAAGTCTCCTTTTAAACAGAGTTCACCTTCGACGGCTTCTCGCTTGAAACGTGCAGAAGCCTGGTTGCCATGAAAGATGTAGGCTGTTGTACGTTTTTTTAAAGGTTTTTAACATTTTTATTACCACTACTACTACTACTCCCATCATCACCACTACTACTATTCCCATCATCACCACGACCACCACTACTACTCCCATCATCACCACTACTACTACTCCCATCATCACCACCACTACTATTCCCATCATCACCACGACCACCACTACTACTCCCATCATCACCACTACTACTACTCCCATCATCAACACTACTACTACTACTACTCCCATCATCACCACTACTACTACTACTACTACTACTACTACTACTCTCATCATCACCACTACTACTACTACTACTCCCATCATCACCACTACCACTACTACTACTCCCATCATCACCACTACCACCACTACTACTCCCATCATCACCACTACTACTACTACTACTCCCATCATCATCACCACTACCACTACTACTACTCCCATCATCACCACTATTACTACTACTCCCATCATCACCACTACTACTACTCCCATCATCAACACTACTACTACTACTACTCCCATCATCACCACTACTACTACTCCCATCATCACCACTACTACTACTACTACTACTACTCCCATCATCACCACTACCACTACTACTACTTCCATCATCACCACTACTACTACTACTACTACTACTACTACTACTACTACTACTACTACTACTACTCCCATCCTTACCACTACTACTACTACTACTACTACTCCCAGCATCACCACTACTACTACTAATACTACTACTCCCATCCTTACCACTACTACTACTACTACTACTAGTACTCCCATCATCACCACTACTACTACTACTACTCCCATCATCACCACTACTACTACTAATACTACTACTCCCATCGTCACCACTACTACTACTACTACTACTACTCCCATCATCACTACTACTACTACTACTACTACTACTACTACTACTACTACTACTACTACTACTACTACTACTACTACTACTACTACTACTACTACTACTACTACTACTACTACTACTACTAATACTACTACTCCCATCGTCACCACTACTACTACTACTACTACTCCCATCATCACTACTACTACTACTACTACTACTACTACTACTACTACTACTACTACTACTACTACTACTACTACTACTACTACTACTACTACTACTACTACTACTACTACTACTACTACTACTACTACTATTACTACTACTACTACTAACACCACCAGGTGGACAAGTCTGGCAAGCTGGAGTTCGTGGAGTTCAAGGTGTTGTGGGACCAGATCCGCACTTGGAAGGTCTCACCACCTTCAACTTCCTCTATTTGCATCTCGTTCACATCATCATCATCATCATCACCTTTTCCACTTGTACACTCACCCATGCACCAAGCATTCACTTGTACACGCACCCTTTTCCTCTCATCCATCACCCATTTTTGCACCCATCTGTATCTCCACCCATGCATTTGCGCATACATCTATCCATGCAGCCATGCATCCAGCCATGCATCCACCATGCAATCATAAATGAACCCATACGCCCACCTATGAATCCATAATTCCTGTTTAACTTTCATGCATGCACCCATGAATCTATGCATCCATCCATGCATCCATGCATCTATCTATGCATCCATGCATCTATCCATGCATCCACTCATGCAGCCATGCATCCAGCCATGCACTGATAAATGCACCCATACATGCATCCATGAATCCATACATCCTCCCTAACTTTCATGCATGCACCCAGGAATCCACGCATGCATCTATGCATCTATCCATGCATTCACTCATGCACCCATACATCCACTCATGCATCCACCATGCAATCATAAATGAACCCATACGCTCACCTATGAATCCATAATTCCTCTTTAACTTTCATGCATGCGCCCATGAATCTATGCATCCATCCATGCATCCATGCATCTATCTATGCATCCATGCATCTATCCATGCATCTATCCATACATCTATCCATGCATCTATCCATGCATCTATCAATGCATCTATCCATGCATCTATCCATGCATCTTTCCATGCATGCATCTATCCATGCATCCATGCATCTATCCATGCATCTATCCATGCATCTATCTATGCATCCATGCATCCATCCATGCATCCATCCATGCATCTATCCATGCATCCATGCATGCATCTATCCATGCATCCATGCACAGATGGCATTCAAGAAAATGGATGCCGACAAGAATGGAAGCTTCAACAGCTTTGAACTCAGAGAGACCCTGAAGGACATTGGTATGCAAGCCTTCTACTACTACTACTACTACTACTACTACTACTACTACTACTACTACAACTACTACTACTACTACTACTACCACTACTACTACTGCTTCTACTACTTCTACTACTACTACTACTACTACTACTACTACTACTACTACTACTACTACTACTACCACTACTACTACTACTACTACTACTACTACAACTACTACTACTACTACTACTACTACTACTACTACTACTACTACTACTACTACTACTACTACTACTACTACTACCACTACTACTACCACTACCACCACCACTACTACCACTACCACCACCACCACCAAAACAACTTCTACAACCACTACCATTACCACTACCACTACTACTACTAACACCACCATCACCAAAACAACCACAACCACCACAACCACTACTACTACCACAGGCTACTCGGTGAGCAATCAGACGCTGAACGTCCTGGTGCAGCGCTACAGCGGCAAAGACGGTCGCATCCTCTTCGATGACTTCATCCTTCTCGTCGCCAAACTCACCACCATGTTTGGTCAGTGGCTGTTGAGTTGTTGTTGAGTGCTTGTTGAGTGGTTGTTGAGTGGCTGTGTGTAGGAGGTCGTTTGGTCACTGTGGTATATTTTTTTCACTTATTTTCCATTTCTCTCCCACCATTCTTATTCGACCAATCTTTCTATTTCTTTCTTCATTCTATTTCAGAGATATCTACTCCTCTATCCCACCTCATTCACTATCCCACTTCGTCCACTATCCCACCTCATCCACTATCCCACCTCATCCACAATCCCATCTCATCCACCATCCCACCTCATCCACTATCCCACCTCATCCACTATCCCACCTCATCCACCATCCCATCTCATCCACCATCCCACCTCATCCACCATCCCACCTCATCCACCATCCTACCTCATCCACTATCCTACCTCATCCACCATCCCACCTCATCCACTTACACGCAGACATCTTCAAGGAGATCAGTGCAGGCGACATGGATGCCAGCTTCTCTATGGAGGCTGTGAGATCTTTTCCTACTTCGAATTGTTCTGATAATACAAATATTATTTAATTATTCCCATTTATTATATTCAAATACTTAACCACACTACATTTCCCTACACACCAGCTTAACCACACCACATTTAACCACACTTAAACACAACACACCACACTTAACCACAACACACCACACTTAACCACAACACACCACACTTAACCACAACACACCACACTTAACCACAACACACCACACTTAACCACAACACACCACACTTAACCACAACACACCACACTTAACCACAACACACCACACTTAACCACAACACACCACACTTAACCACAAAACACTCAACCACACCACACTACACTCAAGCACACCACACTCAATCACACCCCACCACATTCAACCACACCACACTACACCACACTCAACCACACCACACTACACCACACTCAACCACACCACACTACACCACACTCAACCACACCACACTACACCACACTCAACCACACCACACTACACCACACTACACGACACTCAACCACACCACAGTTCATTCAGACAACCATGTACTCATAAGCAAGCACTGATGCAACTACTGACTACTACCTAACAGTGTCAACCACAACAACACTTAAACTTTCTTTCGCCATTTAGTCGTTCTCTTCACTTTGCCTCATTCCTTTCGAGCTCTCTTCAGTTTTGCTAAGTCTTCTTGAGTATTCTTCAGTTTCGCTAAGTCTTCTTGAGTATTCTTCAGTTTCGCTAAGTCTTCTCGAGTATTCTTCAGTTCTGCTAAGTCTTCTCGAGTATTCTTCAGTTTTTCTAAGTCTTCTCGAGTATTTTTCAGTTTTGCTAAGTCTTCTCGAGTATTCTTCAGTTTTGCTAAGTCTTCTCGAGTATTCTTCAGTTTTGCTAAGTCTTCTCGAGTATTCTTCAGTACTGCCTATCGCATTCTCTTCACCCCTCGAGCAACGAATCTGCATGCGTATTATTTCTAAGCCTCTCCGATGATTCTTGTGCACTTCTTCTGCTTCTGGAGTCCTTGCCATACTATCGGTGGATTCTCTTCTCCTCTCGCCATCAGAAAGTTGTTGTGCCTCTAAGGCATATGATATGGTGAGGTTTTCAATTATATTTTGACATGATATTAATTGGTATACAAGCTAATGATGCATTCTATTATATATTAAATTATATTAATTAGTATACAAACTAAAGAGGTATTCAATTATATATCAATATTAGATGTTAATTGATGTACAAAATAATGAGGTATTCAATTATATTAGAATATTAAATGGTATTATGAAGTCATTTTACTTGCTCAGTCATTCTTCATCGATTTTTTTCTCATCTTTGAAAAGTCTTTTTGTTTTTTCCATATTTAAATTTTTTTTTAATACTTTTAAAAAATTAATTTAGAGTTTAATGCCACGTTGATTTTATGGATTTGGCTTTTCAGTTATGAGAAGGATATTGTGTTCTGATCAGCTTTGATATTTCGAGTTCTGCAAGTCACTTCTTGTCTACCTTCTGCGATCTTTCATTCAGTTCGCATTGATGCTTCCTCGTTGCATGATTACACTGCTTTTTGATCACTTAGTCGGTTACATCATCATCATCAGCGTCATCATCATCACCATTATCATCATCAGCAGCAGCAGCAACAACATCATCATCAGCGTTCACAGTTACATTCGCCATTACATGTCATCGAATCCAGATGCTACAACTCTTCGAGTATTTTAATTTGATGTTTTCAGAGCTTTTCTTCGGTGTTGCGTGTTTTAGTTGTTTAGAATACTCAAGAATCTAGATCATTTAACTTTATGCAAAGCATCTTACTGCTCTGCCGCATGTATTATCTTTATTAATTTCTTTGACACCACTATTACTTCTACTCCGTTCTAATGGCTTCTCTTTCTACCACATTCTGATTGCACTGTAAACCTCTCTAAGTAGCAACTATATGAAATATTAACCGTTATATGAATCTTGATATTAAGGATTTGATAGTAGCTCTAGTTCTTGCCATCACTTTGGTTTCCACCACCTCACCAGCCCAGCCATCACGCCCGCATCCCATCATTATAACAAAATTGCGGAACCGTTTTTTCTCTTGAATCTCTATTTGAATTCTATTACTTCCATCGCATTTTAATTCACTTTTTAATCTTTAAACGCTTGAAATTTATGCATTTCTTTCACTTTATATTGCCACACGCAACTAAAAACAAGCACACACACACACACATACATATATATATATATATATATACACACATACACACACACACACACTTGTTATAAAAGTGCTATACCCATAGTAATATACTATATATATATATATATATATATATATATATATATATATATATATACGGCCGTATATACGCAGTCATTTGAAACCTTCATAACTCGACCGCTCGATTAGTCAGTTCTGCTTTATCACTCGGCCCTTACGATGCATTGATTGTATTAAATTCGTTGTAGTTTCTTCTATTCTATCGTTTTCAATAAAATTCAAACCAGTGTTTAAAATTTGAAATAATTATTGGAAGATGTATTTAATGCAGTGAAGTGAAATTTGAACAAGGCCCTTCCAAGTCAAAACTCAATCGTTTGCGCACAGTTTCAAGCAGGAGAATTTATTTTCAACGTCACTGTAGTCTTCAACCTCCTCCACCACCTCATCGCTCTCTCCAACCACCTCAACCACCTTTACTTCCTTCTTTTGTTTAGTCTTTTTGGAAATATTTTTTCTAAGAACGTTAGAGTTTGTCTTGGAATACCTGCTCAAGAGACCAAAGACTTCGACAACAAGTGCACACTTTTCTGCTGCGACTTCCTTCGACACAGACTGCACATACGCCTCAATGTTGCTGACGTGCAGATCGAGGTAGTGGTGTATGAAGAGGATGCTTGATGAATCGAAGGCGATGTGACAGGGCATCAGTGGGTGGCTCAGAAGGCTGTTCAAGTCAAGCAGGCTCTGTAGGCACGACTGAAACTGGTTGAGCGAGAAGACGACATCGCTGTTGAAGTACTTGTTGCGGTGCTTGCTCTTCGAGAGATGCTCGCCCACCATCGTTGAAACGTCTGCAACCACCTCAAACGGCACCATCTTCAGCATCACCTCAGGTGTCAGCAGCCCCAGCAACGACGCCATCACCATGGTCTTTGTAGGAGTGCTTGAAACTGCCCAGTAGAGAAGGGCTGAGATCATCAAACGGTATTTCTCTGAAAATATCATGAAGACAGGACTCTTCTCAGGAAACATCTCCAAATAAAACGCCAATCTTTCTTCATCCGATTCCTCGAACAACCTTTCTAAAAGAGGAAAAGTTACAGGCATCTTGAGGACACCAGCTGACTTAACCACCTCCCTGCTCAACTTGCCATCCTTCTTGACGTACTCTCTGAACTCCGAACGTCTGCCACTGCTCAGCAGGGCGTGCAACAGTGTCCTGACGCCTCGTGAGACGAGATGAGACGATGCCTGACTGAAGGTCTCCACCTGAGGCTGCAGTATCAGCTTGTCTGACATCCACAAGTTGAGCACCCTTGCTGACACTTCTCCTCTGTTCAGAGCGCTTTGCAAGCGCTGAGGACACTCTTCACCATGCTTGTTGCTCATGCCTTCAGAGGCGGTTGAGTTACCTTTAGAAAAAGCCTCATAGTCTGTGAACAAGTCTTGCAGGTACGAGTGTGAGACGTTGTATGTGGCGAGTGAAGCATACACCAGTGCACGCATCTTTTCCCTTCTGTCGAGTGCGCACTGCTCGATGACGTCACTGATGGCGCCTTCAATGTGCTTCTTGTTCGACAACCACTTGAGCAAACCTGCAATTTTGGCAAAACGCTTTCTAGCTTTTTTCTTGTTGTTCGGAGTCTGTGAGATTGTAAATCTAGCGAGGAAAGACTCAAAGGTCGTCTTATCGACTATATCGTTTCCCAAGACAGTGGCGAACAAGGCAACGAAAGAGGCATCAGGAAGCTTCATGTGCTGGAGCAGCCTCTGCACCTTGAAGAGCTGAGCCTTCATGAACATCGCCCCGTCAGTATCATGCCTCAGAGACACGTCGAAATAGTCAAGTAAAATGACACCTGCTGGCAGATCGAAGACGAAAAAGTCGCTGTCGTTGGTGAGGACTGGAGAGTTGAAGGAGGATGCCAGACAGGCGATGTGTCTGTCCGCCTCGAAGTTGCACGTTGCATGCTTGATATTGAGTTCGTTCAAAACGTTTATGAAGGCTTCATGAGTTAGTAATGGAAGCACTCTGTAAGACTCTCCATGCGCCACTGCATTAGCCGCCACCATCTTCTTTCCTGCACGCGTATTGGCGCTCTTAAACTTGATGCCTGTCAAGTCGTAAGCACCGTCAAAGACAACGTATGGTGTGACATTGCAACGCATCAATGACTCGAAAAACGTTCGACATATCTTTGAAAACTGCAAATAATCGCCTCCGTAAACGTGGGGAACCTGGTAGAGGTAGTAGATGAAGTGGTAGAAGTTGTTTCCATCGATCACTAGCTTTGTATCTCTCAGTTTGAAGTCTGATAACAAATAATTGTTGCCATCTAAGAATGTTGTAAACCCACTTACGCCCATTGCCAATTTAAATACCAAGATTAGGTTTTAGGTGATTTAAACTTTAAAAATAAGATGCAACTAACGGCTATTAATATGTTTTAAACTCTAAAAGCTATTTATTCTTCTGCTAGCACATCTCTGGTTCGTATCTTCATGGTGTTTTGTAATTTTTTGAGTATTACACTTTTTCTCTCATTTATGTTTTTATCGTGATTTTATAAACTAATATACTATTTTTTTAAATTTTGATAATCTTTTTTAGAATAAATATTTTTCTTAAATTTATTGTTAGATAGGATTTTATATTATAACGTGCTGTACTACACGTTAACATTTAAAGAAGAATTGTATGAAAAATACTTGGATAAAAAAAATATTTTGATAACGGAATAAAACCCTGTTTGTAAGTAGTAACGTTAATAACAAGTAGCAAAGATGGCAAGTGAAGCTGAGTCACCTAGCGACCACACACCAACGTCCACTTCTCCGCCCACCGAATCCAACATCACCACAGCCGAAGCCACTCATTCACTTGATAGCACCACCACTGTACCAGCCACTGAAACTGAAGATGCATCTCATGCAGACGATGGCGAACCAACTTTAAATGCCTCAACTCCCACAAGCGCCTCTATTGCAGACGAAGGTGCAGCCGCCACACGAGCCTCCAAAGAAGCCGTCAACAAGGGAGGTCAGATTAAAGACTCAACGAAGATTCGTCTGCTTGCTCTGAACATTCCTTACGACCTGAAGTGGCAGGATCTCAAGGACCTCTTCAAGGAAAAAGGTGCTGCATGGAGGTCTCTAAATCAAGGAATATTAATTAAAACTATCAGTTGGGTATAGAGTCTATACTATAGACAGAGGGTTGGAAAAGACAATTGACAGATCTTTGTAGTTCATTCATCACATGAATTCTTTCTTAAAGTCGGTCCTGAGGTGTGTTTTGTGGAAATATACGAAGGACCTGATGGCAAGAGTGCAGGCACTGGGTGAGACTTGCTTTCAACTAGCTTCATCATCATTATCTTCATTAGTATCATCATCATCATCATTATAAATCTTTAAAGTATAATTGAAGTTTTTAAAAGAAGAGGCTAACTGCATGTTTTTTTAGTGTAAATGAATCATAGACTAGCAACACTAGATATACACGATAAACCATGCAGTCACTGACATTTCCATATATTAATGATATCATTATCAATCAGCGTCATTTTTAAATTTAAAAAATACAATGCAGGATGATCGAGGTGAAGGGGAAGGAGTTGGCAGACCGAACAATTGCCGCCCTTCACAAAACCGAGCTCAGGAATCGTCTGCTCGTGATCAGAGAGGTGCATGTTGCTGCATTGACTGACAACTCTAGTGCTCCCCAAACAAGCATTCATCAAACTTGAAATAATGTGTAATTCATTCAGAGTTATCAAGAATATTCATCAAACCTAAAATGATTTATAATTTATTCCGAGTAATCCAAAAATATTTTCAAACCAAAAAAGGAAAAGGAAAAAGATCGCCAGATGTACCAGAGATACGGTGTCTTTGATCACCAACAACAACAACACCACATCGACAACAACCATGGGGGCAGCAATGGTTTCTTCGAGAACCTTGGCATTGACATGGATTGTCTATCCAATCAGATATTCATTGCCAATGTAGGTGGTCGTCCAAGGGGGGGGGGGTTGGGTATTGGGTGCTGAGGGTGGTCGGTCGGTTATGGACGAAGGGGGTTTATGTATTCAGGGGGTAATGGTGGAGAGGGGTATGTAGATGGGGGGTAATGATGGTGGGGTGGGTGGGGGTTAAGGATCAAATTATAAATTGCAATACAGTATGTATGAATAGGCATTTCAAACATGAATATTTATGCAAATGAGTATTCTCAATCCAATCCTCCACCAACCTCCATGATGCACAGCTCGACTACTCAGTCACTGTCAAGAAGATCAAAGAAGTCTTTCTTATGGCAGGCACCATCTTGCAGGTGCCACTAAACGACACATTTTTAAATTTCATTTAAATAATTTTTTTGAATATTATAATGAAAATGTTGAAGATAAAGATGATAATAATGGTGATGATGATGTTGATGGTGATTATGATGTTGATGGTGATGATGATGATGATGATCCCCAGGTGGATCTGAAGATGGACAAGGGAGGTTCTAGCAGGGGTTTGGCCACTGTGTGCTATGAGAATGTGGTGGAGGCTATTCAGGCCATTGGTGAGGAAGGGTCGATGGATAGATGGGAGGGCATGGATGGATGGATAGGAGGGAATGGATGGATGGATGGATGGGAGGGACTGGATGGATGGATGGATAGATGGGAGGGACTGGATGGATGGATGGAGTAAGCGGATAAGATGGGATGGAATAGATGTTTTTTTCGTTTGGGAGAGATTGTCATTGATGTGTGACAGGGAATACATTATAGCCATCGTCACTTCAACTAGTATCAGCATCACCACCACTTCTAACATATCATCACAACTATTATCACCACCATCATCACCAAAAATCACTACCATGATCATCATCAATACAAACCACGATATACAACTACGTCTAGCACCATCATCATAATCATCATCATTATCATCATCATTATCATCATCATCGTTATCATCATCATCGTTATCATCATCATCATCGCCACCTCAGGGATGTTCAACGGGCAGTACCTGTACGACCGACCAATGAACGTCCGCATGGACAGGCTGGGTGAAGCCCTCCACCAACACGTGCCCCCCGTCCTTCCTTCCGGTCGGGTGTGGGGGAGGGTGGATGGAAGGGGGGGGGAAAGATGGTGGTTGTGGTAAAGTGAGGGTGGAGGTGTAGGCGGTAATGAGGGTGGGTGGAGGAGGAGAAATGAAAGGAAAGGCCGTGTTTTTGGAATGTAACTTATTGTAGTTATTACACCATTATTACGGGGTTAATACTATTACGACATAATCATCATCATAACTGCCATTCCACGCTATCATCATTACTACCATTCTACAATATCATCATCAATAACATTCCACACTAGGATCATCACTACTACTGCACACTATCATCATCAACACTACCACTTCACACTATCATCATCAACACTACCACTCCACCATCATCATCATCATCACTTCCCCACTATCATCATCATCACCACCTCAGGCCTCAAAGGAGTAGCTCCTGGCTTAGGACCCAACGGACAACCACTCATCAACATCGGACATATCGCCAGTCTGTCTCATCATTATCATCAACATCATCATCAAAATCATCATCAACATCATCATCAACATCATCACTATCATCATCATTATCATCATCATTATCATCATCATTATCATCATCATCATTATCATCATCATTTCAGCATCATCATTTCATCATCATCATTATCATTTCTGCATCATCATTTCAGCATCATCATTTTATCATCATCATTTCATCATCATCATTTCATCATCATCATTATCATCATCATCATTTCAACATCATATGGGCGCGAAGTGAAACATTTGGCGCCTAGGTGGCCTGGAAGCCCGTTCGGGTTATACGCCACTATAATAATGCTCGTCATTATTATTATTATTATTATTAGTATCATTATCATCATTTCAACATCATCATCATCACCACGCAGACCTCCTCGTCTTGAACAACATCATGAACGTGCCATCCACAGGCAAGCTCATGAGTGAGTCATTTCACTCTGGAGGGGGGTGCTGATGATGATGATGGTGGTGATGGTGATTGTCTTGGTGATGATGATTTTGGTGCGGATGATGATGGGGATTGGGGTGCTGATGATGATTTTGGTGATGATGATTGTACTGATGATGACAATTGTGGTGTTGATGATAGTGATTGTGTTGATACTGATGATGACAATTCTGGTGCTGATGATGATGATCAGTCAAAGGCTTCAACACACACAACTACACACGCACACACAGACGTCTTCATGGCGGGCAACAGCCACAGCGCCAAGTCGAGACCCACGTCGACGGGTGGCCTGCCGCAGTATTCGTTCAGCAACAACGTCTACAACCACTACAACAGCACCTACAACACCAGCAACAACCCGTACAACAGCCAGTACGCCGACCTCAACAACAACCCATACAACCACCACTACTACAACATCGCCGCGTTGAACAGTCTCAGGTACAGCAGCCTCAACAACTACAGCAACAACTACATGCCTTCCATCCTCCGAGCCTCTTGCCACCACCACGGCCACCACCACAACCCGTTCTCCTCCTCGCACCCGTCCAGACATGACGTCACCACTGTCGTCATAAAAAATGTCGGCATTTTGTGCTCCTGATTACAATACATCACTATTCTTGCATTATTACTTGTATGGCTATTATTATTTGTATTTATTTTTATTTATTTGTATTTAATTAATATTATTATTTATCGTTTCCACTTTCATTTCAGCTTCCGTACAGCGTCACTTGGCAAGCTCTGAAGGACAAGTTCAAGGACGCAGGTGATGATGATGATGATGATGATGATGTTGATGATGATGATGTGGATGATGATTATGATGATGGTGGTGGTGATGATGATTACCTTATAGCACTCCTAAAGTATCATGTAATCTTTAAATGAAGCGTAAAAAAACCTACACACACTCATACATAAATAAACATGCACACACACACTTACACACTACCAATACATACACTTGAAAATACATATATCAACACACACACACACACCCAGGCGACATCCAGTACGCAGAGGTGAAGATGGAGGGGGGGAGGTCGAAGGGTGTGGCTTCAGTGAGGTTTGCATCAGTCGAAGCTGCCCGCAAGGCTGTTGGTGAGTGGGTGCTGGTGCTGGTGGCGAGGGTGGGGTTTGTGGGTGCTGGTGCTGGTGGTGAGGGTGGGGTTTGTGGGTGGTGGTGGTGGTGATGAGGGTGGGGTTTGTGGGTGAGTGGGTGGGGATGGTGTAGGTTAGATGGGAAGACGAGGGTGTTTGGTTGTAGGTAAGTGGGTGGTTAGTGTGGTAGTCGTTGAGTGGTTGTCGGTGAGGGGGTTATGATAGGTTTTGGGATGAAGTGGTGTGTATGGAAGGGGTTGAAGAAATAGAAATGGATGTTGTGTGTTTGGTGAGTGGGTGGTAGTGGTGGTGCGTGGGTAGGTGGAGAGATATGTGTTGAATGCTACGGTAAGAAATCATTGAAATCATTGACTGACCACCATCACAGCCCTCTTCAACGGCACCAAGCTGGAGGGCAGGAGTATCGAGGTGAAGGGCAACTTCTGATGATGCGGTGCCGATTCCACCCATGCCACATAAACTCACATGTGTCTTGTTGTCTTCGTGTTGTTTGTGTTTGTTGTTGTGTGTTTGTTGAGGGATTACGTGGATGGAGGGGATGGAGGTGTTGTTAGATGCTATTGTATTAATGTTGAGGGACTCCTGATGATGGTGGTATGATGATGATGGTGTTTGTGATGATGATGATGATTGTTGATTACTTGTTATGATGATGATTGTAGATTACTTGTTAAGATGATAATTGTTATTATTGTTATTGTTATTGTTATTATTTGTTATGATTACTTGAAGACGCCTCTTCTTCTCTCTTGAACCTTATTTCAGGGCCTGCTTGCCGCATATTGAACTCTTGATTGTAAATCATTCTTCCTCTTCCTTCCTTCTTTCCTTTCCTCAAACACACGTACACATAATGGACATTCGTACACCTACACACACAAAAACTCACAAAAAATAACACATACATTGATACACACACGCATACACACACCTACACACACACATACACACATACATAAGGACAAGGTCACAACGAAGATTCGATTGTGTGTGCACGTGGCTTCAGCTCTCTTTTTGCTGAGTCCTCGTTTCTCTGAGCTTGTGTGACTGCACGTGTTACTAGTATTAATTAATTATTAATAATATTTGTTATTTTTACTTTATTTTTCCTGTTTAATATTAATTTTTGTTAATTATTCTTTAATATTATTCATTGTTGATAATTATTCTAGTTTATTATTCTTTATTGGTAATTAATTATTATTGTTAATTAATATTAACTTTTTAACAATTATTGAATATAATGACTCATTATAATTGTTTGATTAGAGCATGCAGAATGCATTCATGCATTGCGAGCATTCTGAATGACAAAGTGCACTACTTACTTACTTACATTGTTTCCAAACTGCACTGATCTTTGCCACTTCTTCATTATCATTATCAAGTGCATCCGTGCGTTCTAACCTCACTAAAACCTCTGAAAGGGGGACACGTGCTTCCCGAACGATACCCTGGCAACCTCCCACCAGTGGCATGCCTCCTTGCGTGCATTGCTTACTCGTGCTCGATCGAGCGACTTCACCATTATTTCCTAACACGGCCTCCCTGCGTGCATGTCCGCCCAAGACACCACCACCATCGCCACTAGAAACTAATCTAACAATACCCTCACACCCCGCCTCGTCTCCCGATGGCGCCTTCACTTGTAGTTTGGTTTTAATCAAAATCTTATGCGAGTTCGTTTCCTTCCTCCTTGCGCTGTTCATTTCCGTCAGTGAATTGGCAACCGCTGTCTTCGCGATTGCTTTGCAGCTCAAAAAGGATCATCAGCATCATCCGTGAGTATCATTATCATCACTAGCATCATCCGTGAGTATCATTATCATCACTAAGGTCCCATATGATCACAATCATCATCACTAGGATGCGAGGAGTTCATCACAATCATCATCCATGAAGAAGTTGTCATTTCAATCAGGAACCATGGCTTTCAAGTTTCTTCTCACGAAATTTCGTCAGCAAGATCAACAAAAACCAGGGTGTTGAAGGCAAATCATTTTTGTAAGGTGAGACGTAGGAAATTGAAGTCGTAAATTGATGTTGGTAGGAAGGCCGCATGCGCCACCGTAAGTCGTGCCTATATAAGCGGCCTGCGTGCATGGAGTCTCACAGAGGTTCGTGTTGCAAGCGTTTGAGCTCCCGTTCAATTGCTCTGATTCATTGGATTGCAGTTTAAATACCAACAACTTCTACATTTCGTTTACTTTTTTTCTTGCAAGACTGGGCGAAATACTATTTAGTTGCCTTCCACTGATGCACTCACTCCCTTCCAATGGAGACCACCCTTCCACAAAGTACTGCAACTCTCCATCAACCTTCACCCCATGCAACGTACACGGTGGGGCTCTAAGTGAAGTACATAAGAAAAGGAAAGAAATAAGTGCACTGCTGATGGTGGGGTAAGCGAACAAAAGCAATTTAGATTCATGAGGAAGACATTGTGTGTGACAAAGGAGACCCCAGGGAGGTTTGCAGGCGTTTAGTCGTTATGGAGATGCTGCCTTGGATACTGCTGCTGCTGTTGTTGGTGCTGGCGATTCTCTTCAGAGGTTCGTGTGTTATGGAAAGGAAGAAGGAGGAGGGTTGAAGAGAGTTTGGCTTGATGGAGTGAAGGGGTAGTGTGAGGATGGTGTGGTGATGCAATGGTGGTGTTGTGGTGATGATGCAGTGATGTCGTTGTGGTGATGCAGTGGTTTGTCTGTGGCATGTTCCACCTTAATATGCTTGCAAATGATTGATCGTCTTAGGCTTAGTGTTTTGTCTTGCACTCATCCATCTTTTCGTCCTCCTTCCGTCCACCCATCTCTCGGTTAATCTTTTCATTCAGAATTCCACCCATTTTTCCACGTATTCATTCACTCACTCAACCATCATTTGTTGCATCTACCCCCTTTCATTAACCTATCGAACCATCTATCCAATCACCCAGACTCTAATCCAATTACCTACTCATCCACTTGTTTGTCCATCAATCTATATATTCCTTCATTCCATAGTTTATCCAATAAAAAGTACGAAATTTCATTCACTCCTCCTTCAATCCATCGTTTCATCCTCAACCTTATCCATTCTTTATTCATTCCCTCATTCATTCCTTCACTTGACTTCTTCTTTTTACCTCTCCATCTAGCCTTTCTTCTTTTAGTTGTCTATCTTTTCGTCTACCCATCTATCCGCACATTTATCCATCCATCTAATCATTCATTCATCCATATATCTATCCATCTATCTACTGATCCACTCATCCAGCCATCTATCTGTTCACCCACTCAACCACCCAAATAACCACCCACCTAACTACTCATCCAACCACTCATCCACTCACCCACTCATCCACCCATCTACCTACCCATCCACTCTCTCATCCACCCATCCACTCATTCATCCACCCATTCATTCATCCACTCATCAATCCGCCTACTCATCCACTCATTCATCCACCCATCCACTCATTCATCCACCCATCCACTCATTCACCCATCCACTCATTCATCCACCCATCCACTCATTCATCTACCCATCCACTCATTCATCCACCCATCCACTCATCCACTCATCCATCCACCCATCCACTCATTCATCCACCCATCCTCTCATCCTTCCATCCACTCATCAACTCATTCATCCACCCATCCACTCATCCATTCATCTCTTTTGACGCAACATCCTCTTGAGGACGTAGGACAAACACTGCAACGACCAAGATAAATATAAATAACAATCTAATAATAATAATAAAAATAAAAAAGTTTAAGAAAACAAATAAAATAATAATAAATATCATAAATTTAATAAACCCAGAGAAAAGCTGGTGATAATCTGGTGGTGGTGGTGATAGTAGTAGTATGGCATAAATATGTGCATTAGGCATGTCTCCTCTAGTGTTTGCTCGCATTAGACTACTACAACTACTACTACTACTACTTCTACTAATACTACTACTACTGCTGCTACTACTACTACTACTACTACTACTACTACAACTACTACTACTACTACTACTACTACTACTACTACTACTACTACTACCCCCACCACCACCACCTGAACCAACACCACCACCACCAACACCACCACCACCAACACCACCACCACCAACACCACCACCACCACCAACACCACCACTACCACCAACACCACCACTACTACCACTTCTACTACTGCCACTTCAACTTTCCAAATGCAACGAAATGATTTCCACAAGAATTGATTTTCAAGTATTTCAGTTGGACAGACATCGTCTGGACTGACTGCAGAATCAACCAGCCCAAGAACACCTTACTGACGTGTGCTGCTCGAGATGAGGCTAATGTCTACACTTTCATTCCCCTCTAATCCCCTTTCACTTTATTTCATTGTGCACACCATTCACCTTATACTCTGTGTGTGTGTGTGTGTGTGTGTGTGTGTGTGTGTGTGTGTGTGTGTGTGTGTGTGTGTGTGTGTGTGTGTGTGTGTGTGTGTGTGTGTGTGTGTGTGTGTGTGTGTGTGTGTGTGTGTGTGTGTGTGTGTGTGTGTGTGTGTGTGTGTGTGTGTGTGTGTGTGTGTGTGTGTGTGTGTGTGTGTGTGTGTGTGTGTGTGTGTGTGTGTGTGTGTGTGTGTGTGTGTGTGTGTGTGTGTGTGTGTGTGTGTGTGTGTGTGTGTGTGTGTGTGTGTGTGTGTGTGTGTGTGTGTGTGTGTGTGTGTGTGTGTGTGTGTGTGTTAGTGACACCAAATTCAAATACCCCTGGAATATGAGTCTTTATCTTCTTGAATCATTTCAACATTTTTTCCCGAATTTTTCAAGAGCTTCACTATTTAAATATTTATTTTTCAAAGAATTTCTTTATAGATTTTTTCAGACTTTATTTTCACATTTTAATTCTTCGAGAGCATCATTCCTTAAAAAGATTCAAAGTCTGATCTGCCTCAAGCCATAAAACTCCATAAGCTACTTCTTCTTTTCTCCTTTTCTTTTTATTACTCGTTTGTGCTTCAGTGCCTCTTCTTTATGCCGATATTTCCCGTCGTTTGAAGGATAAGCGCCATCTAAAAATGCTTCAGCTCGCTTTAAAAAAAATTTTTTTTCTGAATTTTGTTTAAAATAAAAGTATCCAACAGAGAATCTTTTCATCAAACTTCCATACGACTTTATTGAGGTCTATCAGAGATTTCAAATATTTATCTAAATTATATTTAATTACAAATTAATGATAATAATTGCGTTTTTTTGCCAAAATAGATTTAAATGCTTCAAAACATCAGCTATTTTTTTAGCCCAAGCCATCACTGTCACACACCTGGAAATCAACTAAAGCTTCCATTAGCCTCATGTGACGTCAGATTTATCCTGGTTATCATCACCATCCCTGCATCATCATCATCATGTTCATCATCATCATCATGCTCATCAACATCTTTTTCATGATAATCAGCATCATCATAATTGTCATTACCATCATCACTATCATTACCATCATCATCATTATTACCATCATCACTATCATTACCCTCATCATCATTATTACCCTCATCATTATTAGCACCCTCATAATTATTACCATCATCATCATCATCATCATCATTATCATTATCGTCGCACTTATCAGCATCGTCATCATCTTCACTTCCCTCGTGACCTTTGCAGCTAAGGTCACGAACGAATTAGCAGGCTGCGTATTGCCTGCAATAACTTTCAATTCACAACAAAATGGAATTCTCAAATGCAAAGTGGATGCACTAATGGCCGCATGATTATGGGGATGCTTGCATAACGTAAGCTTGTGATTATGATGATGATGTTGTTGTTGATGATGATGATGATGATGATGATGATGATGATGATGATGATGATACTGACGATGATGATGATGATGATGATGATGATGAGGGTGATGCTGAGAAGGAGGATGAGGTCAATGCTGATGGTGGGGTGATGGTGATGATGAGGCAAACCAATGCTGGTTTCCATGACAGAAGCATTAGCTTGCAAGAAAACGGTTTCAAAAATGGTCTGTAAGGAGATTTAAGACAGGCAGATTTAACGTGGCTATCTGTGTAATAGCGTGGAGCAGTACTGCACAGTATATCGACTTCAAAAAGCAATGATCCAAAAGTATGCGAATAGATTAGGTTTCTACGTCAACGATTGAACACTCCTCACAGACACCAGAGGCTTGAGACTGACCACGCCACCCAAGTACCACCTCTTCTCCGGCAGTCTCAGCGTGGAGTATTCTCTGGAAGGGTTGCATGGTGAAGGAGGAAAAGGAGGGAGGAGGAAAGGAGGTGGTGGCGGTGATGCTGGTGGTGTTGACAGGTCGAATGTAATGAATGACAGGCCGGTGAAAGGAGGCGAGGACATTAAATTGGAGTTGCTGAAAGGTCATTCGACCGATGCAGCCACTGTGGTCGTGTTGAGCGTGCTGCTGTGGTCGGAGGTGGTGGAGAGTGAGCTGAGCATCGAGTGTGGAGTGGTCAGGCAGCCTGGTGTGTACTTCTTCAGACTGGTTTCGGAGATCAGGTATTCCCACGACGTCATCAACAACCTCGCCCATCATAAACACAACCGGTCGTTCCACAACAATAACGATGTTTATCACAACCGACATTACAACAACAAC
>OX030956.1:13876423-14047320 GCA_943735955.1 Piscicola geometra
CGTACCGAATGCTCTGAGACGTTGAAACATTCGAATAACGTGGTGAAACGTTGAATGGAAGATTGAGAAGCAATCGGAAGGATGCTTTGAGAGGCGATGCTAGAGGCGTCTGCAAGCACGTTGCATCAACCACTCAGCGAAGTAAAGGCTGAATATATGCCGAAAGAAAAAACATTGAAAAAGAAGAAAAAAATGTATAAAAAATTGAAGAAGAAAACAAAATATTAAAAAAAATAGAAAACAAAATATATGCTGGTAGATGAGAAAAAACAAAATATAAAATTTCACAAAAACAAAGGAGAAAATTCTGCAGTGAAATGAAAAGAGCCATAAAACAGCGGAAAGAAAGCAATAGATAGGCCGATGACGTCACGATGAAACGTGAGCCATTAGACCGACCGAAAAATTAATGACTCAGGATTTAGTGTCTGCGCCGATTGCACTGTGTGTTTTTGCGATTGCATTTATTAGGAAACTGCTTTCAACTCTTTGTTTTTTAAAACTTTTTTAAAAATACATTTGCACAACTTTCGAACTTGTAGTTAGTGTAGTATGCATGATGACAACGTAAAGCCTCTGGGAATCGTCTCGTCTCAAAGTGGTGGAAAGATGAAGATGTGGAGAAGGCAGCTCGAAGGATGGGTGCTTGTTGCTGAGAAACATTCTAGTGCCTTCATTGTGCTGTGGAAATTATGAGCTGACTTCCTGACTTCCTGAGCCTTAAATGCTTTTTAAAGTTTCATTTTGCAAATTTAAAAAATTGTGAAAAAAGTTTTTTTTAGAAAAAAGCTTTAAGCTAAAAGAGCAGTTAAATGTTCAGTTCTTGCTTGGAGTATAATTTGTGGCCTGCAAAGTAGACTACTTAGAGAGACTTACGTGCGGCAAACTCATGCATACGTAATGAGGCATAAGTGAGTGATTTACACTCGTCTCCTTAATATATATTTGATCGTATGCACACACACAGACATACACAAACACACAACACACACACATACACACACAAACACACACACACACACTAACACACACACACACACACGTCATCAAGTTTTAAATTCTTCAACACCTCAATTCTACAAGGCAACACCCAGATGAAGGCTGAGAGGCATCAGATGCTCTTGTCTGCCTTTGATGCCATCAGCTCCAAACACGTGCATACACAGATACAAGTGCACACATACACACAAACACACAAACACACACATACACACACAAACACACACACACAAAATCAAACGCCTAGACTTGAAGCTACAAACGCCGCATTGTTCACACGTGCACAAGTGCCTGCACGTACACTTCTCATTTACATTGCGAACAAGGACTAATGCTTATTTTACGGCTTCTTTATGATGTCGCGTGGACTCATTAATTAGGAGCTGCCTGTGCCGATGATATAGCAGGAGAGGCAGGCAGTGTTGCTGCAATGAAGCAGCGATCAGATGTGATTGCCAAGACACTAATGAAGACACATAAAGCACAATGGCGGGAATAAATTAAGTCCATACGATTTGCATTCGCCTGTGATGGAAGGCATCCATCAGTGGGACTGCTGTGCTTGCGGCAGATAAGACGATCAGAGGCTTCCCTGCAAAAGACAATTCATGCAGTTCAGCGTCGTCATCATCGAACAAGCCAGCCATCGTAATTGAACAGTGAAATGCAAGGCAGAAGCATGGCGGGAAACATTGCTACTCGAGGGAACCAGGCGATCAACGCGTAAATCTGCTGCCTTCCATTGCGAACTCCTGTCACCACGCCTGATTTATGTTTGTCTTCGGCCTGTTATTAGTCGTGTCTCTGTGTTTTATTGCTTTCAATTGCTTTTTCATTCGCTTCTTTCTTGTTTTTTAAAAGTTTTTTTCTAATTCTTGAGATTTCCCGTCTGGAGTAATTGAACTAACCGTATTTCAATCGTTTTCCTTCTCTCCATGCATCTTGCAACCTCACCCGAGCAGGCGGAGTGTGGGCAGAGTGGTCATCTTGGAGTGAATGTCAACCCTCTCAGCATACTTCGCAATTTCCGTTATCATCATCACCATCAACATCATCATCATGGCCATCATCACAATCATCATCACCAGCACCAACACCAGCATCCTTCACATCCTCATTCTTCACTCCTTTATCTTCCCCAACCAAAGCTTGTAATTTAGCAATGAGGAGGAAGCGGAGTAGGTTGTGTGTGGCCGGCACTCACGCAGACAAAGCGAGGATTGCAAGTGGAGTGACTGATGGTAAAAGAAAGGAAAAAACTCTGACAGAAAGAATGGTCAAGAGAGATGTAGGGTCTGCTTTCAAGGTCTTTTCAACGGACACTGAGGTTGAAAGCACGATGCAGCGTGGAGAAGAGGCTCTCAAAAGAAAAGAATTGAAGAAGAGAAAGAAGTCTACTGAACGAATTTCACAAAAATCAAACAAGCAAAAGCCTTCAAAAGAAACTGTCTTAGATCCTCAACAACAACAACTACAACTACAGCAATCACAGCAAGAACAGCAAGCCAACACCACAGAAACAACAACAAACACAACAAGAAAAACAACAAAAACGACGAGAAAGACGCATCAAAAGCATCAACAGCCAGGCGACCAAATTGAAATTGATGACGCAATTAAAAGCGGAAGTACAACGGACGACCACGTTGACGTCATTAAAAGCGAAAACACAAACGACAAGCAGACGCCGATGTGCGTGCGTGCAGTGGTGGCAGTGCAGTGGCGTGCATGTGAAACTCACAAGTGCCGATACCAACTCAACGGTTTGCTGCTGTTTCAGGATGACTGTGATGTTGTCAACTTATTAACTTATATCTATTTAATTTATTATCTGCTAGATGATCAAATGCGTACGTAGAAACTTTTCAAAATTCCAATTTGACCCTGTATACCACTGCATCTACTTCACTGCCAGGAAGCGTCGATGTCTCGCTGATACAGGCACCAACTTCATGCCGTTGTGGCTGCCACATGCAAGCACTCCACACAGGCCACATGCAACCACTCCACACAGGCCACATCTCCGCACTTTCCACATGTTTCCTCTTCAGCGATGCCGTTGTATGGACTTTTCAAAGCGAACACGACCTAGTTTTCAAGATGACCTATTTCCGATTGACCCAATTAAGCCTCGGACAAGTGTGGTTGAGAACGTATGCAGGCCTGTCGCGAAGTTCTGCAATGGTGTCTGAGGTTAACCTCAACGAGGTGACGTCAGGGCAGAGTCACGTAGTAGTGGTGGAAGGGGGGAGTGGGAGGGTGGAGTTGCTGGTGACGAGGAGAAGAATAGTGTTTGATGGGGATGATGATGATGCTAGGAGTGGTGATGTTGAGGAGGAAGAAGAAGATGAAATGTACAATGGAGATAATGATGATGATGGCGATGATGATGATGGAGGAGTGGAAGGATCATTGATGTTTGTAGCTTCGTTCCACACGGCCGGTGGGTGACTCTGTCATTTGAATGCTGTCTCAATGCTCAATGGACCTCTTAGATTGCTCTGTAGCGCTATAAATCTCTCCTGATTAAGAATTAATATTTATAATTATTGTGAATTGATATTAATTCATATGAATAATTTACAATAATTAAGATGAATAATTTATAATAATTAAGATGAATAATTTATAATAATTAAGATGAATAATTTACAATAATTAAGATGAATAATTTATAATAATTAAGATGAATAATTTATGATAATTAAGATGAATAATTTATAATAATTAAGATGAATAATTTATAATAATTAAGATAAATAATTTACAATAATTAAGATGAATAATTTATAATAATTAAGATGAAAAATTTATAATAATTAAGATGAAAAATTTATAATAATTAAGATGAAAAATTTATAATAACTAAGATGAAAAATTTATAATAATTATGATTGCGAATTTTAGGAAGATCAAACAGAAGCCTGTTGGGGTCGAGAGAAGGATTGGGGTGGATAAAGAAGGGAAAGCCGAGTGAAGAGGGGGGTGAAAACGTCACTGCTGTGGTGTTAATGGCGTTGTGTGGAGGTGTGGTGTTGTTGAGTGTGGCGTGGGTGATAAAAAAGAGGATGACGATGAAAAAAGAAAAAAAGAAAAAAAAGTTTTTTAAAATGACGAAGCTTAACTCAACAGAAAAAATAAATGTTGACGACGATGATCTGAGTGATGATGATGATAATGGTGATGATGATGATGATGAAGAAAAGAGGATGAGTAAGAAGAAAAAGATGGCAGCAAGTGTCAAGAACGTTTACATGGAGTCTCCCAAGAGACGTGCAAGGAAAGAAGCTGAAGCGACGATGTACTGCGAAGTGGCCAACGATTATGAAGTGATTGGTGATGATGATGATGATGCTGGTGGTGGTGGAAGCAGCAGAAGTGGTGTTGGAAAGATGGAAGGAAAAGACCCGAAAAAGAAGCAAAAAGACGCACGATCTCCTGCAGGTGCCCGCTTGAAGACCACGCGAAACACAGCGACAGATACGAAGACAAACACACTAGATGAGGCACAAAGCACAACGAATGGGAGCGACCATTGCCCATCTCCAGGCGTTTCGTCACAGACACGCGTGAAATTCGTGCAACAACTCAAAAGCGACTACTTCAACAACAACAAAATTCTGAGTAACAACACCATCAACATCTTCAACAACAGCCACTTCAACAACCACAAACACACAGACAACAACAAGCACAACAACAACAAAAACGACAGCAACAACGAAATAGGCACTCAGATGACAGCTTCATTGTTCCGTTCAGGCAGACCTCCAATCGAGGGCATGGATGCAGCACTGGCTGAGAAGGGGGAAGATGAAGAGGGAACGAAGGGTAATATGGGGACTTCGGAGGAAGCAGAGATGAAAGACAACAACATGATCAAGGAGGGTTACCGCATAAGCAGGGCATCGATCAGGAAGATTCCCTTGTTGAGAGAGCAGCAGCTGCTGGACGACCGAGGTCTGCTGACGGAACAGACGGACGAGAGCACTTCCACGTGCGACCCTCCCTCGTCCATCGACGACGACTTCGAATACGATGACTACGTCTCCACTCTTCCCGACTCCATCTTCGACACCGACCCCTCTGCCTACACCCTCACCTGGGCCCGCAACCACGAGCCCTGGGTCAGTCGAGACTGCGACCTGTGATGCAGACCTGCTCCAGATTGTCTTTTGCCACAACTAGATGCTTTCAAGACTCTGCACAGATGCCATTTTGTACCGAAGACACTGCGTCGTTTTAAGGCATACTACACTTTTATACTTCAAGCCCTCCACAGCCCTGGTGCTGCTCGTCTCATTGTTGTCTTCGCGCTTCCGTTTTGAACGATTTTCTGCAGTAGCGCCACCGTTGCGTACTCCAAAGTTTTGTAAAGTAAACGTCTTTGTATAATGTTTAAAGTACTGATTTACAAATCATTTCAAGGTACATAAGCCACTGGATTTTAACGTTTGCGTGTTTTCTTACTTAATTTTGGATCGCCATTCAATTGTTTGAGCAAATGAGTAAGAGAGAAATCAGTTGTATTTCAAAGTGGACTCGGGTATACACAATTGTACACATATCTCATACATCTTCAATAAACGCTTTGACACTTTGAAACTGGCGTTAGCGTCGTCAGAAGCGTTTGGTGTTTCGAAAATAAGAAGAAAAATAAACGACTCAAAAAGAAAAGAAAATTAAATAAACTTCGAATTTGTGCATTTCCCGAATCTTATTGCAGCAGCACATCATCATCATCTCCTCCACGACCTGCCTCCATCTTCTTCTTCCTCCTCCTCATCCAAGAGACCCTCATCCATTGCCTCATCCTGTGTAAGGGTGGAGAACGTGTTCATCATGAAAACTAAATGATGGCATTATGACACTACACACCCTCTCTTCTCACTCACTCACTCACACTTCCTTCCTTCTCCTTTTATGCCCTCTCAATCTCTCCACTACCTCATGCCCCTCCCTCCCCTCCCTCACCTCCTCATAGTCCAGATGCTGGTTGAAGTCGTCGAAGTAGCTTGCCAGCCACGACTCATTTCCCTTCTTGTTCGCATCATCATCAGCACCACCACCCTTCTTGTCATCCCCATCAACTTTACCCGCCTTTATATCACCTCCCTTATCATTATCATCACCGGCATTTTTACTGATACTACTATCAGCACCAGCATGTCCACCGGGGTATGCTGCCGTGGCGTTCGGTGTGGCTACAGTTAGGTCACTTGCAGCATCATTATCATCACCATTCTTATTATTGTTTATATTGTTACTACTTTCCACGTCCTTTTCATTAGATCCATGCATCAAACGCGCACCATCACTTTTACTATCATCATCATCAGCAGCAGCGGTAGAATTATTACTGCTGTTTTCCTTATCAATATCACCTTCAACATCGCGTTTGTTCTCTTCACTATTCTTATCATTATTATTGATTTTATTATTATTATTATTTGTAGATTTATTATTATTTTTGTTGTTTTTGTTGATGAGGTTGTCCCACCATATAATCTTCAAGCTGCTTTCCTTGTAATTGCTGCCCAGTGACATCGCCTGCAACAGAACGACCATCGTTGAAGGCCTCAGCCACCAACAAAAACAACACCAAAAACAACAACAGAAGAAAAAATAGAAAAGCAACAGCAGCCAAATCTTCATCAATAACAACAACAAAACCAACAACAGCCTCACCAACAACGCCAAACACAACAGCAAAACACACAAGAAAAGCCATATGAAGAACAACAGCAGCAACAACAGCAACAACAGCAGCAACAACAGCAACGACAACCGCTACAACGACAGCAGCAACAACAGCTACATCAACCGCTACAACAACAGCTACAACGACAGCAGCAACGACAGCAGCAACAACAGCTACATCAACCGCTACAACAACAGCTACAACAACAGCTACAACAACAGCTACAACGACAGCAGCAACGACAGCAGCAACAACAGCTACATCAACCGCTATAACAACAGCGAGACCTTCTCAGCGCCACTGCGGTGCTTGTATGTGACGAGGAGAGAGGCGGGCTGTTCAATGTAGCCTGACTTCTCTATCTCGCCATAGTTCTGTCGTCATGATGATGGTGGTGGTGGTAGTAGTAGTAGTAGTAGTAGTAGTAGTAGTAGTAGTAGTAGTAGTAGTAGCTATAGTATTATTATTAGTAGTAGTAGTAGCAATAGTATTATTATTATTATTATTATTATTAGTAGTAGTAGTAGTAGTAGTAGTAGTAGTAGTAGTAGTAGCAGTGGGAGTAGTAGCACCTTCATGTGGGAGAGGACAGAGAGTTTGTCCTCGTTGGCGGGAAAGCCAGTGACCAAGAGTTCTCTGCAGGAGAAGTTTTTTTATACTTCTATTCTTACAATGAGCCCTTGAACAAACACCACAGCATCTACCACAGAACCATACACCACACCACACCAGACCACACATCACCAGACAACGCACCACTACGCCAAACATCTCAACACGACTTCATAAATCCTACCACACCAAAACACTCCCCACCAAAAACCCCAGCACCACCCAAACCCTCCCCCACACAGCTTCACCAAACCACACCCCCCCCCCACACCAAACCAAAGCACCACACTATGCACCTGGGCCTGCGATCAACCTTGAGCAGTGCCTTGGTGGGCTGGGAAGAGGGCACTGTTGTTGTTGTTGTTGTTGTTGTTGCCGCCTTGTTGACTTTCTTGAATGGGTTCCTCGAGCACTCGCCTGCCGTCTTCACCTGCGATCGCAATTATCCATTTTTTAGTCGTCATCGTCATCATCATCGTGGTGGTGTTGTGGTGTTGTGGTGTGGTGGTGGTGAGCTGGTGTAGTGTGGTGGAGTGGTGTAAAGGTGGGATGATGTAGTGTGGTTTGGTTTGGTGGCGTAGTAGTGTGATGGTGTGGTGTAGTGGAGGGGCAAGGTTATTGGCGCAGTGCAATGTCGAACCTGATCATCGCCTGGAACTGCCTCAACTTCCGCCACCTTGCCAGAGGACAGCCTCCTGTGATGATGACGATGATGATGATGGTGACGATGATGATGGTATTGAGCAATTGAAACTTGAAACTTCAAATATGAACTCATGGCTGTCTCACATTCCCCAAAGATTATAATGATGACATAAGGATAAATAAATATAATATAATTATATGGTAATTATCATTAACTCTACCAAGAGTGTCATTGACTCTGCCATTAGGTAGATCACACCCACACACACACACACACACACACACACACACACACACACACACACACACACACACACACACACACACACACACACACACACACACACACACACACACACACACACACACACACACACACACACACACACACACACACACACACACACACACACACACACACACACACACACACACACACACACACACACACACACACACACACACACACACACACACACACGAACACCTGTTTAGTCTGAAGTGGCAGGCAGGCGTGGGGTAGGGAGCCTTCTTGGAGGCGAGCACCTTGATGTCTTCCTGCAGCGACTTCATCGAGCGCATGTTGCTCTCCATTTTCTGTGTTATCGAATTGTGATTCTGTCGATGTCGCTACCACCAGTTTGATGCTACCGACCAGCCACTATAATTATTACCCTTATCACCACCAAGACAACCATGACAACCACGACAACAACCACAACCACGACGACAACCACAACAACCACAACAACCACACACCACCACAACAACCACAACTACGACAACCACACACCACCACAACCACGACAACAACCACAACCCCACACCACCACAACCACATCCAGAACCACCACAACAACCACACACCATCGAAAGCTGCTTCTTCTCTTCATTGTCGCTTGCGTTCTCAAAGAGGGTGGTCAGCAACTTGGAGTACTGCAACAGTTTGTCAAGGTCACTCCTCTTGCTCTTCAGGTCACGCGGACACGCCTTCGTGATTCGGTGGGCGAGGGGTGGTTGGTGATGATGATGATGCTGGTGGTGATGATGATAATGATGATGATGACGAAAAAATCGATCATTGCGATCACTATCATCAACATCAACATCACTCCCACAATTATTCTCATCATTACCAGATGAATATTCCCATCATCATCATCATCATCATCACCATCCCCATCATCATCATCATCAGCACCACCCTGTTGGGTTCCTTGGTGATATTGCGTTGTAGCTTGAGGGCACTGCGGGGTGGCACCACCAGGACGGGAACTGCTGCATCCCCCTCCACCCCCTCTTCTGTCATCCCTGTGCTCTTCTGTCGTGTGTGTTTGTGTGCTTTGTTGTGTGTGTGTGTGTGTTGATAAAGGATGATGGTTGTCAACATGTTAAATCAACATTTGTGAAATCAAACACATGCACACACACACGTACACACACACACACACACACACACACACACACACACACACACACACACACACACACACACACACACACACACACACACACACACACACACACACACACACACACACACACACACACACACACACACACACACACACACACACACACACCTTCTTGGTATTGTCAAGTGTGAGGAGGTGTCTCTCAGGAATGCTGACGTGAGTCTTCATCTTCTGCAAAGCTTGCTTGTCCTGTCGTTTTCATCAATGTCATCTATCCATCCACCCATTAATTCCTCCATCCATCCATCCATTCCTTCCTACATCCATCCATCCATTCATTCATTCATCCATCCATAAATTCATCAATCAACCTCCATTCATACACGCTTTCTTCTATTCATTTTGTTGTTAATCTGTTCATTCATCTGTTCACTCGTCTATCCCCCCACTCTTCTCTCAGTCCATCCACCCATTCATCAACCCCTCACTCAATCCACCCATCCCTCAACCCCTCACTCAATCCACCCCTCACTCAATCCACCCATCCCTCAACCCCTCACTCAATCCACCCATCCCTCAACCCCTCACTCAATCCACCCATCCATCAACCCCTCACTCAATCCACCCATCCCTCAACCCCTCACTCAATCCACCCATCCATCAACCCCTCACTCAATCCACCCATCCCTCAACCCCTCACTCAATCCACCCATCCATCAACCCCTCACTCAATCCACCCATCCCTCAACCCCTCACTCAATCCACCCATCCATCAACCCCTCACTCAATCCACCCATCCATCAACCCCTCACTCAATCCACCCATCCATCAACCCCTCACTCAATCCACCCATCCCTCAACCCCTCACTCAATCCACCCATCCCTCAACCCCTCACTCAATCCACCCATCCATCAACCCCTCACTCAATCCACCCATCCATCAACCCCTCACTCAATCCACCCATCCATCAACCCCTCACTCAATCCACCCATCCATCAACCCCTCACTCAATCCACCCATCCCTCAACCCCTCACTCAATCCACCCATCCATCAACCCCTCACTCAATCCACCCATCCCTCAACCCTTCACTCAATCCACCCATCCATCAACCCCTCACTCAATCCACCCATCCATCAACCCCTCACTCAATCCACCCATCCCTCAACCCCTCACTCAATCCACCCATCCCTCAACCCCTCATTCAATCCACCCATCCATCAACCCCTCACTCAATCCACCCATCCATCAACCCCTCACTCAATCCACCCATCCCTCAACCCCTCACTCAATCCACCCATCCATCAACCCCTCACTCAATCCACCCATCCCTCAACCCCTCACTCAATCCACCAATCCCTCAACCCTTCACTCAATCCACCCATCCCTCAACCCCTCACTCAATCCACCCATCCCTCAACCCCTCACTCAATCCACCCATCCATCAACCCCTCACTCAATCCACCCATCCATCAACCCCTCACTCAATCCACCCATCCATCAACCCCTCACTCAATCCACCCATCCATCAACCCCTCACTCAATCCACGCATCCATCAACCCCTCACTCAACCCACCCATCCATCAACCCCTCACTCAATCCACCCATCCCTCAACCCCTCACTCAATCCACCCATCCATCAACCCCTCACTCAATCCACCCATCCATCCATCCCTCACTCAATCCACCCATCCATCCATCAACCCCTCACTCAATCCACCCATCCATCAACCCCTCACTCAATCCACCCACCCATCCCTCAACCCCTCACTCAATCCACCCATCGCTCAACCCCTCACTCAATCCACCCATCCATCAACCCCTCACTCAATCCACCCATCCCTCAACCCCTCACTCAATCCACCCATCCATCAACCCCTCACTCAATCCACCCATCCATCAACCCCTCACTCAATCCACCCATCCCTCAACCCCTCACTCAATCCACCCATCCATCAACCCCTCACTCAATCCACCCATCCATCAACCCCTCACTCAATCCACCCATCCCTCAACCCCTCACTCAATCCACCCATCCATCAACCCCTCACTCAATCCATCCATCCCTCAACCCCTCACTCAATCCACCCATCGCTCAACCCCTCACTCAATCCACCCATCCCTCAACCCCTCACTCAATCCACCCATCCATCAACCCCTCACTCAATCCACCCATCCATCAACCCCTCACTCAATCCACCCATCCCTCAACCCCTCACTCAATCCACCCATCCATCAACCCCTCACTCAATCCATCCATCCCTCAACCCCTCACTCAATCCACCCATCCCTCAACCCCTCATTCAATCCACCCATCCCTCAACCCCTCACTCAATCCACCCATTCATCAACCCCTCACTCAATCCCCCCATCCATCAACCCCTCACTCAATCCACCAATCCATCAACCCCTCACTCAATCCACCCATCCCTCAACCCCTCACTCAATCCACCCATCCATCCACCCATCCCTCAACCCCTCACTCAATCCACCCATCCCTCAACCCCTCACTCAATCCATCCACCCATCCATCAACCCCTCACTCAATCCACCCATCCCTCAACCCCTCACTTAATCCACCCATCCATCAACCCCTCACTCAATCCACCCATCCATCAACCCCTCACTCAATCCACCCATCCCTCAACCCCTCACTCAATCCACCCATCCATCAACCCCTCACTCAATCCACCCATCCCTCAACCCCTCACTCAATCCACCCATCCCTCAACCCCTCACTCAATCCACCCATCCATCAACCCCTCACTCAATCCACCCATCCCTCAACCCCTCACTCAATCCACCCATCCATCAACCCCTCACTCAATCCACCCATCCATCCATCCCTCACTCAATCCACCCATCCATCAACCCCTCACTCAATCCACCCATCCATCAACCCCTCACTCAATCCACCCATCCCTCAACCCCTCACTCAATCCACCCATCCCTCAACCCCTCACTCAATCCACCCATCCATCAACCCCTCACTCAATCCACCCATCCCTCAACCCCTCACTCAATCCACCCATCCATCAACCCCTCACTCAATCCACCCATCCCTCAACCCCTCACTCAATCCACCCATCCATCAACCCCTCACTCAATCCACCCATCCCTCAACCCCTCACTCAATCCACCCATCCCTCAACCCCTCACTCAATCCACCCATCCATCAACCCCTCACTCAATCCACCCATCCCTCAACCCCTCACTCAATCCACCCATCCATCAACCCCTCACTCAATCCACCCATCCTCAACCCCTCACTCAATCCACCCATCCATCAACCCCTCACTCAATCCACCCATCCCTCAACCCCTCACTCAATCCACCCATCCATCAACCCCTCACTCAATCCACCCATCCATCAACCCCTCACTCAATCCACCCATCCATCAACCCCTCACTCAATCCACCCATCCATCAACCCCTCACTCAATCCACCCATCCCTCAACCCCTCACTCAATCCACCCATCCTTCAACCCCTCACTCAATCCACCCATCCATCAACCCCTCACTCAATCCACCCATCCCTCAACCCCTCACTCAATCCACCCATCCATCAACCCCTCACTCAATCCACCCATCCATCAACCCCTCACTCAATCCACCCATCCATCCATCCCTCACTCAATCCACCCATCCATCAACCCCTCACTCAATCCACCCATCCATCAACCCCTCACTCAATCCACCCATCCATCCATCCCTCACTCAATCCACCCATCCATCAACCCCTCACTCAATCCACCCATCCATCAACCCCTCACTCAATCCACCCATCCATCAACCCCTCACTCAATCCACCCATCCATCAACCCCTCACTCAATCCACCCATCCATCAACCCCTCACTCAATCCACCCATCCATCAACCCCTCACTCAATCCATCCATCCCTCAACCCCTCACTCAATCCACCCATCCATCAACCCCTCACTCAATCCACCCATCCCTCAACCCCTCACTCAATCCACCCATCCATCAACCCCTCACTCAATCCACCCATCCATCAACCCCTCACTCAATCCACCCATCCATCAACCCCTCACTCAATCCACCCATCCCTCAACCCCTCACTCAATCCACCCATCCATCAACCCCTCACTCAATCCACCCATCCATCAACCCCTCACTCAATCCACCCATCCATCAACCCCTCACTCAATCCATCCATCCCTCAACCCCTCACTCAATCCACCCATCCATCCACCCCTCACTCAATCCACCCATCCATCAACCCCTCACTCAATCCACCCATCCATCAACCCCTCACTCAATCCACCCATCCATCAACCCCTCACTCAATCCACCCATCCATCAACCCCTCACTCAATCCACCCATCCATCAACCCCTCACTCAATCCACCCATCCATCAACCCCTCACTCAATCCATCCATCCCTCAACCCCTCACTCAATCCACCCATCCATCAACCCCTCACTCAATCCACCTATCCATCCATCCCTCACTCAATCCACCCATCCATCAACCCCTCACTCAATCCACCCATCCATCAACCCCTCACTCAATCCACCCATCCATCAACCCCTCACTCAATCCATCCATCCCTCAACCCCTCACTCAATCCACCAATCCATCAACCCCTCACTCAATCCACCCATCCATCCATCCCTCACTCAATCCACCCATCCCTCAACCCCTCACTCAATCCACCCATCCATCAACCCCTCACTCAATCCACCCATCCATCAACCCCTCACTCAATCCACCCATCCATCAACCCCTCACTCAATCCACCCATCCCTCAACCCCTCACTCAATCCACCCATCCATCAACCCCTCACTCAATCCACCCATCCATCAACCCCTCACTCAATCCACCCATCCATCAACCCCTCACTCAATCCATCCATCCCTCAACCCCTCACTCAATCCACCCATCCATCCACCCCTCACTCAATCCACCCATCCATCAACCCCTCACTCAATCCACCCATCCATCAACCCCTCACTCAATCCACCCATCCATCAACCCCTCACTCAATCCACCCATCCATCAACCCCTCACTCAATCCACCCATCCATCAACCCCTCACTCAATCCACCCATCCATCAACCCCTCACTCAATCCATCCATCCCTCAACCCCTCACTCAATCCACCCATCCATCAACCCCTCACTCAATCCACCTATCCATCCATCCCTCACTCAATCCACCCATCCATCAACCCCTCACTCAATCCACCCATCCATCAACCCCTCACTCAATCCACCCATCCATCAACCCCTCACTCAATCCATCCATCCCTCAACCCCTCACTCAATCCACCAATCCATCAACCCCTCACTCAATCCACCCATCCATCCATCCCTCACTCAATCCACCCATCCCTCAACCCCTCACTCAATCCACCCATCCATCAACCCCTCACTCAATCCACCCATCCATCAACCCCTCACTCAATCCACCCATCCATCAACCCCTCACTCAATCCACCCATCCCTCAACCCCTCACTCAATCCACCCATCCATCAACCCCTCACTCAATCCACCCATCCATCAACCCCTCACTCAATCCACCCATCCATCAACCCCTCACTCAATCCATCCATCCCTCAACCCCTCACTCAATCCACCCATCCATCCACCCCTCACTCAATCCACCCATCCATCAACCCCTCACTCAATCCACCCATCCATCAACCCCTCTCAATCCACCCATCCATCAACCCCTCACTCAATCCACCCATCCATCAACCCCTCACTCAATCCACCCATCCCTCAACCCCTCACTCAATCCACCCATCCATCAACCCCTCACTCAATCCACCCATCCCTCAACCCCTCACTCAATCCACCCATCCATCAACCCCTTACTCAATCCACCCATCCCTCAACCCCTCACTCAATCCACCCATCCATCAACCCCTCACTCAATCCACCCACCCCTCAACCCCTCACTCAATCCACCCATCCATCAACCCCTCACTCAATCCACCCATCCCTCAACCCCTCACTCAACCCACCCATCCATCAACCCATCCCTCAATCCACCCATCCCTCAACCCACCCATCCATCAACCCATCCCTCAACCCCTCACTCAACCCACCCATCCCTAAACCCCTCACTCAATCCACCCACCCCTCAACCCCTCACTCAACCCCTCACAAATACCTGCGCAGAGCCACCACCAGCACCAGCACCACCAGCAGCGGCAGCAGCACCACTATTCGCCTCCCTCTTCTCTGGGTTGTGCCAGAAGATGCGGATGAAGCGGTTGTTCAGGAAGGGCTCCTTGCTCTTGTGCGCCGCTGAAGCCTGCGCCGCTGACGCGAAAGCCACCAACGCCGCGCAAGGGTCGTTGTCGAAGTTGATCTGTTGGCGTGTGGGTGGGTGTGGGTTTGTGGGTTGGGTGTTAAATGTGGGTTTGTGGGTGGGTTGGGTGTTGTTTGGGTGTGGGTTTGTGGGTGGGTTGGGTGTTAGGATGTGGGTGGGTTGGGTGTTAGGATGTGGGTGGGTTGGGTGTTAGGATGTGGGTGGGTTGGGTGTATGGATGTGGGTGGGTTGGGTGTGGGTGGGTTGGGTGTTAAGATGTGGGTGGGTTGAATGTTAGGATGTGGGTGGGTTGGGTGTTAGGATGTGGGTGGGTTGGGTGTATGGATGTGGGTGGGTTGGGTGTGGGTTTGTGGGTGGGTTGGGTGTTAGGATGTGGGTGGGTTGGGTGTTTTTTGGGTGTGGGTTTGTGGGTGGGTCGGGTGTGAGTGTAAGTGAATATGTGTGTTTAAATTATTTATACAAAATGAATATTGAAAAAAAATGGCGAAATAAAAAGAATAGCAGCAGTGAATGCAGTAAGTAAGAACAGTGGTCAAAGCATGAGTGAGTGAGTGAGTGAGTGAGTGAATGAGTGAGTGAGTGAGTGAGTGAGTGAGTGAGTGAGTGAGTGAGTGAGTGAGTGAGTGACCGAGTGAGTGAGTGGGTGAGTGAGTGAGTGAGTGAATGAGTGAGTGAGTGGGTGGGTGAGTGAGTGAGTGAGTGAGTGAGTGGGTGAGTGAGTGGGTGAGTGAGTGAGTTAGTGAATGAGTGAGTGAGTGAATGAGTGAGTTAGTGAGTGAGTGAGTGAGTGAGTGAGTGAGTGAGTGACCGAGTGACCGAGTGAGTGAGTGAGTGAGTGAGTGAGTGAGTGAGTGAGTGAGTGAGTGAGTGAGTGAGTGAGTGAGTGAGTGAGTGAAGGAAGAAACCTGGAGGTTGACGATGATGCCAAATTTGGAGAAATGCGAGTTGATGTTCGTGATGGTGTTGTCTTCTGCAGGGATCCTGCGCAACTCCAACACGGTGTTTTGAACGTATTGGTAGGAGCCTGTCGTGTGGTTGGTTGACGTGTGGTGGTGGAGTTGTGGTGGTGGAGTTGTGGTGGTGAAGTTGTGGTGGTGGAGTTGTAGTGGTGGAGTTGTGGTGGTGGAGTTGTGGTGGTGGAGTTGTAGTGGTGGATTTGTGGTGGTGGAGTTGTGGTGGTGAAGTTGTGGTGGTGGAGTTGTAGTGGTGGAGTTGTGGTGGTGGAGTTGTGGTGGTGGAGTTGTGGTGGTGAAGTTGTGGTGGTGGAGTTGTGGTGGTGAAGTTGTGGTGGTGGAGTTGTGGTGGTGGAGTTGTAGTGGTGGAGTTGTAGTGGTGGAGTTGTGGTGGTGAAGTTGTGGTGGTGAAGTTGTGGTGGTGGAGTTGTGGTGAAGTTGTGGTGGTGGAGTTGTGGTGGTGAAGTTGTGGTGGTGAAGTTGTAGTGGTGGAGTTGTAGTGGTGGAAGTTGTAGTGGTGGAGTTGTGGTGGTGGAGTTGTGGTGGTGGAGTTGTAGTGGTGGAGTTGTAGTGGTGGAGTTGTGGTGGTGAAGTTGTGGTGGTGAAGTTGTGGTGGTGGAGTTGTGGTGAAGTTGTGGTGGTGTAGTTGTGGTGGTGGAGTTGTAGTGGTGAAGTTGTGGTGGTGAAGTTGTAGTGGTGGAGTTGTGGTGAAGTTGTGGTGGTGAAGTTGTGGTGGTGGAGTTGTAGTGGTGAAGTTGAAGTAGTGTAGTAGTGAAGTTGTAGTGGTGATAGAAGTTTTGGTGTAATGGTAGATGCTGCGATTTAGTAGTTTGTAGAACAAAAACACTGAAACAAACACCCTTCCAACCAACCAACCAACCAACCAGCCAACCAACCAACCAACCAACCAGCCAACCAACCAGCCAACCAACCAACCAACCAACCAGCCAACCAACCAACCAACCAACCAGCCAACCAACCAACAAACCAACCAACCAACCAACCAACCAACCAACCAACCAACCAGCCAACCAACCAGCCAACCAACCAGCCAACCAACCAACCAGCCAACCAACCAGCCAACCAACCAACCAACCAACCAGGGTTCTTCTTCTTGCCAGCCATTGCGACATTCTTGTTCTCAAAGGCATGCGAACGCTTAACTTGCTTGTCGGCGAACGAAGGATGTTGGGTGTTTAGTCCCACCTCAGAAGCGGTCCTCTTGACGCTCTGTCGTGACGTCACGCTGACGTCATCATCATCATCACCTCCACCCATGTTGTCGATATACTGATTGCTGTTGTTGTTGTTGTTGCTGTTGTCGTTGTCATTGTCGAGGTATAGGTTGGTGTTTTGTGGGTTGTATGGAATGTCATCCGCATTTGAGGTTTCGTGTAGTTGCAGTTGTTGTTGTTGTTGCTGTTGGTGTTGATTGTGGTCGGTGGGTAGGTAGTTGTTGGTGGAAGAGGTGGTGAGGAGAGGGGGTGGTTGGTTGAAGCGGGCTGGCATGGGGACGTAGGGCTCAGGGTGGTACTGGTTGACTGTGGTGGTGATGGTGTGGTGATGGTGGTGTGGTGGTGTGGAAAAGTGGATGAAGAAAAAGCAACAATTTGAATGTGAAAACACGTTATTAACATTAATAGAATCGATGGCAAGTCAACAAAAACTACAACTAAACCACATCAACAACTACAACATTCCCCACCACAAAAACAACAACCACAAAAAAACATCCACCCTCACTCGCATTCACCACAACAGCAACAACAACACTCACAAGTATCTTGCACTGGAGTCTGTTGAATGGGCATCTGGTAGGGGTTCTGAAGGTACTGCACGGGCTGTGCCGCTTGTGGAGGGGGTAGTTTGAAGGAGGGAGGCAGGGGGTTGATGTTGGCTGGAATGGAAAACTGATTGTTGTAGAGCAGGGCTGGCGGTGGTTTCGTGATGTTCGGCAGGCCGCTCTGAGGCATGTAGGCTGGTAAGGTGCCTGGTGTGTGTGGCAGGGGTGAGGTGGCGTGAGGTGTTGCACATCTATTAGGTGCCACGCACTATGTTTCATTTCAGCTCACCAGCAAAAATAACCTACCCTCAACACTACACACCAGACCAAAACAAACTACCCCTACACCACACACTCCAGCACAACACACCAACCCAACACCATCTCACCAAAACACCTCCCCCCCCCCCTTTTAAATCACCGAGGCACTCACCAAAAGACTGGGAGGTGAACTTGGAGCCCTCAATCGGAAGTTGTGTATCGGCGTGCTGGTAAGCACAAGCATCCCCCAGTTTACAGTAACCCATCACTGTTGTTGTTGTTGGTGGTGGTAGTTTTGTGTGGTGTTGATAATGATTGTATCATAATCAAGACGTTAAATTTTCGACTTTACAATCTATATGGTTTGTTAACATGGTTAGTTATTTTGAAATGAATCAATTAAGACACTCACTGTAGTTGTGACACTTCTGCTTGTTGTTGTTGGCGTTGGAGTTGTTGGTGGTAGAAGGAGGTGTTTTGCTTTGAGGTCTTGATCCTGGTTGTTGTTGTTGCTGATGTATTTGTTTATGTTGAGATAGCTCACAAAGCTGTTTATGAAACACAATCATCATCATCCATCACCACCATCATCATCAACATCACCCTCATCGTCATCATCATCATCACCATAACCATCATCATCATCATCGTCCTCATCATCATCATCCTCATCATCACCATAACCATCATCATCATCATACTGACGCCAGTATCTGGTGCGACTGACGACACTGTGGCCGGAGCTGTCGCTGCGGTTGCGCTTGCGACTGCTCGCCATGCTGATGACGTCATCGTCGCCATCATCATCATCACCAGCCATGTCGTCCTTGACCGACCTCTTGCCGAGTCGGATGGGAGGTGACCTGGTTGGAGAGGTTTGGGAGGAGTGTAAGTGGTGAGTAATGGAAAAGAATAGAAGAGGGTTTCGAATAAGAATTATAATAATAGTAATAATAATAATAATAATGGAAAAAAAGAGATAATAAAAGTAATAAAAAAACGTAATAATAATTCAAAGTTGAAAGTAGGATAAATGCGTTTAAAGGGCTCACTTGTTGCGAGAGTATGAAGCCTCGAAGGCGCGTCGACTGCTGCCTCGCGACCTGGTCCGGTGCTCGGGTGATCGTCGACGACTCGTCCTCGAGTGGACCTCCCTCTTGTCATGACTGCGTGGGTGGCTCAGTGTGCAGAGGTTCGTCTTTGTTCGAGCAGTCTAAATCTGGTTTCAATCTTTCACAAGAATTCTTTTTCATCAACTTCTTAGTCACATCTAAAATGCACACACATCACACACTTACACACACATACATACACACACACACACACACACACACACACACACACACACACACACACACACACCCACACACACACACACACACACACACACACACACACACACACACACACACACACACACACACACACACACACACACACCTGACGAGACCTCTCTCATCCTCTATCTTCTCCTGGTCCCTCTTTGGCAAACCCTTGTACTGTGTCAGTTGCACTGGTTGTTTGAGTTTCTCTTTTGCCTTCTCAATGGGCTCGTTCTTGGGCAAGTATGATTTTGTCCTCAAAGTTTCAAACAACTTTTTGACGAATCTTTTCGTTTCTGAAAAATTTAAATTAATCAATTTTTTTCCATTTTTTAAACTTGGAAGTCTTTAAACTTAAATTTCAAAAAATTCATCATTTTTTTAAAACCTACTACACACCATCTAAAAGAAACACTTCAAGCTCCCTGCAGCAAATCTCCACTAAGTCTGCCTCGCTTCGGTCCTTCTTCACCAGTGCCACTACATAGCTGGCCAGAGTGTCAGGCTCTGCTTCACAACTTTGATTAAGAAAAATATTTTACACCAAATTATTGAGATATTCATATTAAATGTGAGTTTTATTTTACAAAATTAACTGAAATTAAAAAAAAATTAATATCTATCTCTCAATAACTGAGTTCAATATTCAGAGATTAAAGCAGTGAGGAAAATTTATTAGGATCATAATTCATCTAAATAAGCCTTAATACTTTTTTCATTACACGATTTATAAATATTTGATAGTTTTCTTAATTTCTAAAATATATATTTGGATATTTTAAAAGTCCTTATGTAAGCACATTTAATCAAAACCCGAAATTTTTAGAACTTACATTGGATTTAGCGTCTCAATTAACCATTTTTTAAATGCTTCTTTATTGTCGAGCAGCATTTTAAAAATAAAAATGTAAGTAATCTAACGATGTAGTTTGGTGAAAATGTCTGATTATAAAATAACAAATAAAACATAGAACTGTAAAGTATTGTTTAATATTTCTGCAACGGTTAATTTCGATGACTTCACTAAAAAGTCTAAATTGCGTTAAATTTTTGATATAAGGATATATTGGTATTATCCTGAACAAATACGTTTTGACAAACCCAGCCCTGCAAGACGCCGCGGAAAATGGAAAATTAGAAAAAAGCAAACTAATACAGAGTAGTCAGCACTTTCCATAGGTTTATGAGATTTTCGAATAGTTTGTTCAATGAAGTTAGATGGCGGGACATCTTATACAGCTAATTTAAACTTCTTCACCCTACACACTATCCTACACAGTGATCTGTTGCAAATCTTGGGTGGGTCCTACCCAGAATAGGCGGAGATCCTAGGGGTTCCTGGGGTCACTAACATTAAGGTGGACCCCTCACTACCAAAAAGTGGGGAGCCCAGACCCTAAGATCGCCGCTCATGTTACACAGAGCTTCATATTCTCTAGCTAAAACTGTGCATTTGCAGACTTTGAAAGCCTACATCTACAAGGTACACCACCACAATCAATTTTGATTATTACGCGATGGATCACTAGGCCATTGGTTGCACTCGAACCTAAGACCAACCATTGGTCAAACATTCCACACTCAGCTACCCAATAAACATGGACGTATCTAGAGGGGAGCTGCATTTTAATAAGTGAAAAAAAGTTTTAAAATATTTTTGAGTTCATACTCACAAATACCATAATAACAATTAGTTACCTATAACAATTTGTTTGCCCGTATCACTCGAAAGTTTTTTCACGAATAATTTGTTTCTGTATATTATGTAAATAAATATTTGTTCTCTATATTATGTAAATAAACTATTTTTTCCACATTATATCAGAAACAATTTAACGTTTAAAACAAATAAAAAGCATATTAGTTTTGTCTTTGTGTTAGATGATCCAGACATTTATTGAGAGAACTAAAAATAATAAAACTGCCCCCCCCCCTCTTTTATTCGGGACGAGATACCAGTGTTATTTTCGTAACGAAAACGAAAACGACAACTCTGAATAATAGTTCCACGAAAACGAAAATAAAAACTAAATTTATTTTCAAAACGAAAACGAAAATAAAAACTATAATTATTTCCAAAACGAAACTGAAATAAAAACTATAATTATTTTCAAAACGAAAATTAAATAAATTTCAAAGTATGCCATAATATGCAAATAAATAATTTGTATTAAAAAAATATGTCTATGTTATGAACATTACCTTTGGGCTTTATGAAAGTAGCGCCATTTATGAAACGTTATTTTATTACCGCTTCGCTTTGTCAATAAAATTATCACTAATTTTAATTGTACATTTGTTCTTATATTTTAAATTTGTCATTACTCAATACTTTACGTACTCAATTTTATAATATTTCAATTCACTGTTTATTTTTAAAACTCATTTGTTGTTAATAGACAGTTCTATTTTACCGTTTCATTTTAAGATCAATTAATTTTTTAGATATAAAAAAACATTGTTTAAAGTTGTAAATTAATATATTTTTAAAACGAAAACGAAAATAAAAACTATATTAATTCCAAAGCGAAACTGAATTAAAAACTATAATTATTTTATGAAACGAAAATAACACTGCTGGATACGCCCATGCCAATAAAGATAAGTAATAAAAATGATTTTAAAAAATTGGCTTCCATAATAATACTATTATAAAAACGAATTAATAAAAAAACAAATTTAAGATAACATAACTTTTTAAGGTATTGTGATAAAAAATAAAACTCTAAATAGGGCTTTTAAAATCACTTAGCAACCAACATTTTAAAAATTAATCACTTAAAATTTAATTTAAATATAATTTTAATTAAAATTAAGTCTTAAATATGTTTTGCCAAATTCAATTTATTTGCCGGTAGAACTCTCACTACCAAATCAGAATAAAATCTTTATTAAATGAATAAATTTGGTGTGTTTGTGTCCATATTGCTAATTTTCGAGATTTTGTGCGCACTTTTTTTTCAGGAGGGTTTCAAATACCCTAAGGATTCCTTAAGTATAGAGAATTATCAAATCGACAATGAAGGAAAAATAGGTTTGAAATTTTCTTTTTTTCATAAAACTATTTAAAAACTTGTAATTTTATAATATTTTGAAAGCACGGGGTCTTAGAATTTGGTTACAAAATAATAAGCATAAGATTCCAGTAGTAAAAAAATGGCATACGCAGTTTTAAAAAGACCAGTGCTAGGCTTCATGACATACACGCTTGAGCTCAAGCAACGACTGAGTTCTTTGATCAGTCGAAAGGTTTGTCTAATTTTTTCAATAAATGTTTAAAACAATGAAAATAATTAAAATATAAAATAAATTGTTAAACGAGAAAAGCTAAAAGACAGACAACTACTACAATGACCCAGGCTTCAGCACTGGACAGTGAACTGGTGTCTTTCGTGAAGGAAGTGATGGACGAGCCAGCCAGCAGAGACCACATCAAAATGTCGCGTATTCTCGTCAAAACTCCACAGGCTGTAGTGATCGACGAATTGCTCAACAACAAGGTGTTTTTTAATTTAATTTTTTTTATTTTATAAAATAATATATTTCACTCACCAGTCTAACGGCTTCTTCATCGAGGCAGGCGCTTTGGATGGTGAAAGATCCTCCAACACTATCTGGTTTGAAAAGGTTGAAGACTGCAGTTTGATAATATGTAAAATGTAAACTTGCTTTTAGAATAATTTTTTAGCATAAAAAGTATTTCAAGAAAATGTTTACCGTTAACACAACGTTTAATGCTCACACGGTATTCTAGCATCAAAAAAAATCACAATTTAAAGCCTATTTATAAAAAAAATAAAAACATAAGTGGCACCAGATCAATAAATATTAGACACACGTCGGTTACAATAATGATTTAAAATACCCTAATTTTGAAATAAGATTGAAGATTAAAAGCACACACAAAATATTTTCATGAAAAGAGTTTTTGAAAACTTAGAGTTATTAAGTTAGTCTCAAAACTCTTTTGACAATTTTTCTCATTTCAGGAAAGAGGATGGACGGGCTTGTTGGTGGAACCAGACCCGTACTTCTACACGCAGCTGATGGGCAAGAACAGGCATTCCTGGTCGATCAACGCCTGCGTCAGTCCGTTCGACTACGTCTCCGAGGTGAGTTGGCCCTGTGTGACGCCTGCAATCCACTATTTAGATTAGTCGTTCTTTCCATCAGATACCCGCTTAATGCTGAATAATTTGGTGGTGATTGGAGTAGTGGCTGGAAAGACGTGCATGAATGTACATTTGCAGATAGCCTTCGTAGAGAGTCTGGGTGGACAAGGTCAGTTGGACTTGAAAGAAGGAACTTTCCAGCCTTTCAAGGTGGAGCGTTGTTGTATTTGGAATACTTTAGAGACCGACCAAAACATATATTTTTATTTTGGCCGAAACCGAAATTGGGCCGAAATTAAAATCCCATTTTCGGCCGAAACCGAAATTAAGCCGAAATTGAATATCAATTTTTGGCCGAAACCGAAATTAAACCGAAATTTTAATCAGATTTTCGGCCGAAACCGAAGCCGAAACCGAAATTTTTTCCAACTTTTATTAAAAATGAAAAAATAGTATTTAACGATGACAATGCCAGTTTAATAAGTAAATCCAAACAAGCGTATATTTTAGGCAAAAAAATTAAAGTTTTTCAACAACAAAAGTTTGTTGTTGTTGACAGGCTTTGCTTTGGTCAGACTGACATTTTGTAAAAAACTTCCAAATAGAATTCAACGACATTTTCACAATTTGTTTTTTAATTAATTAGTCGAAGCCAAATCTTTTCGTTCTTTCGACTTATATATAGTGTTTTTCAAAGAAGGGATATCTAGAATTCCACATGCTTGTATATGTTATTCGAACAATTAGTCTTATGTCACCAATAAATCAATTAACCACGATATCTAAAAGATATCTAATAGAGATGAGAATCGAACCCAAACTTAATAATTCGAGTTCGATTGAGGATATACAAATACTTACTTTTGACAATAACATTTTTTTAAACAAATGTTTTAAGAAATAGAATTTGCGTAAAAAAAGTTGTTAAATATCATCATTGAACGTATGCAAATTTACTTAAATTTCAATTACATGTTCGTTGTTCCAAATGCTTGTATATGTTATTCGAATAATTGGTCTGATGACACCCATAAATCAATCAACCACGATAACTAATAGATATCTAATAGAGAATCGAATCCGAACTTAATAGTTCGATTGAGGATACAGATATATCAGATAAACTACATAAATAAATAAAAATTTCGGTTTTTCGGTAAATATGAGATCCATTTCGGCCGAAACCGAAATTGAGCCGAAATTACAAAATTATATACGGCCGAAACCGAAAAATTGCCGAAATTGTAAAATTAGATTCGGCCGAAACCGAAAAATTGCCAAAACTAAGAAAATTGGCAATTTTGGCGCCGAAACCGAAACCGAACCGAATTTCGGGCGGTCTCTAGAATACTTGCTCAAGAACATTTTCTTGCTATTTTGGTTGCATTTTCTAGTTTTGTTTGTTGGTTTTTTCAAGGAGTTGAAATACTTGTTGCGCCATATACCATATATGATAGATATTTCTTACCGTAGCAGTGCCTTCGTCTCCCACCAGGTGCCTTGCTACCCGCTGCACACGATGCTGGCTGCTCTGTCTGTCTCCAACGTGGACTTCTTCTCACTGGACGTTGAAGGAGTGGAGGGAATCATTCTAGAGTCGATCCCCTTCGACAAGGTGGCTCTTATTGATTCGTTTGGACGCTTTATTCGTTTTGAGTAGTCCAACTTGCAGCTGGAGACATTGAGTTTTTGCCTGGTTAAGAGTTGAGATATTTGTAAGATGCCTATGGTAAATGTAAATGATTCCTGCAGTTGAACATCAGCACACTCTCGGTAGAGTATATTCATGGAGACAAAAACAAGTTTGTAGCGTTTTGCATGCGAAGCTTGAAATTAATATTTTTTAAATAAAAAATAATATTTTCAAATGCTTTAAACTTTCTTCATACAAAAAGTGGCGATACTATATTTGATAAATACTTTCACAAAACTATTAAAATCTCCAGGTACCTGAAGGTAATGGAGAAGAGGGGGTATTTAATGGTGATAGACTTAGTAGAACACGATTTTGTGAGTAATCTTTGGGTGGATGACTTCATCTTCATCAAGAAAAACTTCAATATGACTCATCTTATAGTGTAACTTCTTCACATAAAATGAAAAAGACTTTACGGAAGAAACATTAACTAATCATTCTTCATTATATTTTAAGTTTTAAGATTTTATTGTACATTTGTAAAATATTCATTGAAATTCAAAAAAATAATTTGCTTACGTTTTTACTAAATTCATTCAATTCTTGACAGTGTCTTTCATTTACCGTCAGACTACGCCCCCCTTACAATGTCTTCTTTTTTTACTAAATTAACTAAATTATATCCTAGCTTCCCATTCTTTTTAAATATTTGGAAATCGTGACTGCCTTCTGAGTGTCTTAAAGGTCCCAAGCTTGCTTCTCCGCAAAACATTCATGTATACTATACATTGTAGGGGGCATTATCTTAACAAACAAATTTTAGTGGTACAAAGGTGCTCTGACGTGATGTTTCACGGTATTTAATAAAAGACAAAAGTGAATTTCCAGGTTTTGTTATGTGCTAGGTGGCATACAATCACTAGTTGTGGTAATGGTGTGGTGTGTGAAGTTGGAAGAAATGCAAGTTTATGTCCGCAGGTAAATATTGATTTGTGTGTAAGAGTGAGAGTGTGTGAGTTATATACAATTACTCATGTTGATGGTAGGTGCGTGAGATGTTGTTTTGCAGTTTTAATTAGATGTCTCTAGTTTTTGGATATTGTGAGCTATTTTTAGTCATCCAAGGTGAAAAAAAGACAAATATTTCAAGTGAACCAAAGTTTATGAATTTAAAAAAGCATCGAAAGGGAGAAAAATAGAAAGTATTTGAAACTATATTTTTGCCTTTTTAGCGTGCATGGCCTTTAGAATTAATTTTGATCAGATCAATACAATAAATAATCAATAGGACGTGTAATAATGCTTTTAGAAACATCTGTAGCAACAGCTGTAAAAGTCAAATAAAAAATTATAAAACAAATAATAAACACAAGAAAAGCAGACAACGATTCGGTCAGGGCAAGATATAATTTTCATTTAGGCTAGAAACCTTTATTGTTTGTCACAACGCTTCTTCTCTGCCAAGTAAACATTTAACTCTGTAATGCTGTCACCATATATATTTAGTATACTATAGGTATATGGCTGTCACATCTATAGGCTGACTGATATATCAAAACAAAATGAAACAAACGTGACTTCACGATCAAACATCATTACATCTGTTTCATTTTATTTATAATTGAATTCAAGATTTTAAAAATCATTTTTATTTCATCGAAAAGTGCTATAAAGAAGCGGAAAATATGGCAACAAGTTAACCTTGCAAACTTGGTCGTTATCTTGCTCGTTAGAGGAATGCACTGCTTGCATGTATTGCACAAGAGCTTTAAAAGGTGCTTTACAAATCGCAAGTTTCAGTTTTCTCTAACCAGCTCAGAAACGCATAGCCTATAACAACTAAAAGTAAAATAAAAACGGTAATCATTTCATATAAACAAACAATACCAACCATTTTATTTAAAATTGTGAAAAAAATATATGCATGTAGATATGAAAGCTAAACTGAATATCATAAGAGCTTTGCGCATTAATATCAAAAAACAAATGGATAACAACTGAAAAATTGAAGCATATATCTTAGCTCTAAATTAGTTTAAAACGCGCTGAAAAGGCTGTAGAATCTATGAAGTTTTTTTGAGGCTTTTCTTGATGAAGATGAAGTCATCGACCCAAAGAGTGTTTGCTTGATCGTGCTTCACCACGTCTTTCGCCATGTCAAACCCCCTCTCTTCCATTATCTCCAGGTACCTAGAGTGGTTTAGCAAGTTTAGTAAGTTTAGGAAAAATCCATTTGCCGTTAAGACGTCATTCTCTTGAACTCCCTGTGAAAAACCCAAGCATCTAAAATGATGCTTTCATACCTACACAAGCACCATTCGAATAAATCGATAGCTGCACACACAGCTCTCCCTGCACTCCATCACGAACCTATTCTTGTCTCCATGGCGATACTCGACGGATAGTGTACTGATGTTCAACTGCATCGAAAAGCATATAAAGTATTTTAAATGTGTTTGTTTCATTATCAAAAGTACATGATTCAGTAAACATCTCTTCAACTTGACGAGAGAACCATCTTTAAAAGATAGGATATCTACAATCAAGCACATCAACAGTGACTCTAGCCACCTTGTCGAAGGGGATTGACTCTAGAATGATTCCCTCCACTCCTTCAACGTCCAGTGAGAAGAAGTCCACGTTGGAGACAGACAGAGCAGCCAGCATCGTGTGCAGCGGGAAGCAGGGCACCTGGTGGGAGATGGAGACGCTGTCACTAGTTTGAGATCAAATAGCTCGAATGAAATCTTCTTCACCTTGAAAGGCTGAGAAGCTCCTTTTGTCATGTCCAACTGACCTGAGCCTCCATGGCTTTGCTTGAAGGCTATCTGCACGAGTGGTGGTTCATGCACACTCACTCTGCAACATGCCTAAATGCAGCGATTCAGATTAGAAAGACTCTTCAGGCATCGTTTAATGTAGTTTAAAAGCCTTTTTATTAAAAAATGTCAATCAACCAAATATTTTTTTCGGTTGATCTGATAAAGATAATTTTCTAACATAAGTAGCAGGGGAGACCGGGGTTATATCTTACAGGGGTTGTTTCTTACAAGCTTAATAACTCTTAAAATAAAAATGGAAAATTATTTTTTATAGTCAGAATCCTTGGTTAAACCTTCTATGAACTAATAGTCGCTGTATTCGTGTTCTTAAACATTTTACAGCTTTTTGTATTTTTTGGGAGACTTTTGTAAGTTTTGAAGTTGGATTATTTTTGTTATATCTTAAAAAGGATTTTCATTTTATTTAAATTTTTGCAAATACTTTTAAAGCAACTTACATGAGCTGGCTTTGGTTATGGACTTTAATATAGTAATAATAAACAATAACTGTGTTGATTTAATTTTTAATGCATATTTGACTCTTGTAACATTCAACCCTGACTACTGTAACACGGGGTTGTTAGTTACATTTAGGACACCGCCAACATTTTACTTATTTTCAATAAATTTATGTAAGAAAGCAGTTTTTTGTGTTTCAAATTGTGACTAATAGAATTTTTAGTACATAAAAATTTTTCGATAATAACTGTTTAAAAAATAACGAACTTATAACCACATTCGTAAAATGTGTAACATACAGCTTCGGTCTCCTCTACAATTAACAACGAATCTTTGTCTGGGACGATCGCTTGAACTAATCCTTCAACAAACTTATCTTTTGTTTTCTTTCCAGATAAATTCTTTCACAAGTTTCATTCACATAAAAGTTTAATTATTTTATTTTTCACATCTTTAGCATTAATTTAACGTTGACAAATTGTCTGTATTTTTGAGTGATTTCAGAATAATCTCCGCCGAATATTTCAGAATTAAGCGGATATCTGACGGAAAGAGCGACTAATCTGAATGGTGGATTGCATGCGTCACACAGGGCCAACTCACCTCGGAGACGTAGTCGAACGGACTGACGCAGGCGTTGATCGACCAGGAATGTCTGTTCTTGCCCATCAGCTGCGTGTAGAAGTACGGGTCTGGCTCTACTAACAAGCCCGTCCATCCTCTCTCCTGAAATGAAATTAAAAAAGTTAAAAATAAATAGATTGATGAAAAATTCATTCAGAAAACAGGCTAAATTTAAAACATCTGTCTGAAAGAACTGCTTCATTAGAGAATGGTATATAGAATCAAGATTGTAATTCAAAAAGCGCAGACTTTAACCTTTTCAAACCAGATAGTGTTGGAGGATCTTTCACCATCGTTAGCGCCTGCCTCGATGAAGAAGCCGTTAGACTAGTGAAGGAAAGCAAATAAAGATATATTTATGTACAATTAAGTGGGTCAAAGATTCTACTGGAATGTAAGGGAACCTTATTGTTGAGCAATTCGTCGATCACTACAGCCTGTGGAGTTTTGACGAGAATACGCGACATTTTGATGTGGTCTCTGCTGGCTGGCTCGTCCATCACTTCCTTCACGAAAGACACCAGTTCACTGTCCAGTGCTGAAGCCTGCGTCATTGCAGTGATTGACTATTTATTGTTTCTTCACGTTTAAAAAAACAATCGTTTTCAGTGCTTATAGGTATCCAGAAAACGCACTCGAAAATTGTTCAAAACCCACTCAATAATTTGTAAACCGGCATTTTGGACAACCCACCCAATAATTTTTAAACCGGCAATTTGGACAGCCCACCCAGTAATTTTAACCCGGCAATTTGGACAACCCACCCAATAATTTTAACCCGGCAATTTGGACAACCTATCCAAGGATTGTTAAACCGGCAATTTGGACAACCAATCTAATAATTTGTAACTCGGAAATTTGGACAAGCCACACATCAAATTGGTTTCAAAACTACCGAGCGAATCCTCCAATTATTCGGGTAAGTAGTCCAACATTATCGGTGGGTTGGTTACCTTTTTCGGTGGGTTGTCATAAAACTATGCTTATAGACCCTGTTGAAAAAATCTTAAAAAAACCTTTCGTTTGATCAGAGCATCCAGTCGATCCCTGAGTTCAGGCTCGTAAGTCATGAAGCCCAACAATGGTCTTGGCTTCTTTCCCTCATGTTTACCCAATACACTGGCTCCTGGAATGACTGCTGGAAAACTTGATTGATATGGTTCTTGTATTATTTTTTCCACCTCTCTACAATCTCTACAATCTCCCTTATAAACTTCCCTGTATGTGAAGAAAATGATGAGGAATGCATTGACCAACAAAGCTGCATAGAGCCAGTTGCATCCACCGCTTGACTGCATTCCCATATCACTTGTATTGGAGTGAAAGGAAGGGTACGATACAACAAAACAAGAAAATATCTCAGATTCAGATCATAATTTAATACATTTCATTTTTCACGTTCAGGTGTATATATATGTGGAAGTATGCACGCATGTAATAGTCCCAAAGTAACGTAGTGATATATATAATAGATATAATCATATATAATATATGATGATAATATATGTTAATTTTACATATGGTACAAAATATTTTTCATGCTATCTACATATGAAGGAAAAAGTACTAATTCGTTATTTTGAAAATATTGTTTTACAAATTATTAAATAGCCTCAAAAAAATAAATAATACCCATTAATTATCGATCGTAGCTTTGAAATTATTTTTATATAATTTGAATTTTGAATTTTAATTTTGAATTTTAATTTTGAATTTTAATTTTGAATTTTAATTTTGAATTTTAATTTTGAATTTTAATTTTGAATTTTAATTTTGAATTTTAATTTTGAATTTTAATTTTGAATTTTAATTTTGAATTTTAATTTTGAATTTTAATTTTGAATTTTAATTTTGAATTTTAATTTTGAATTTTAATTTTGAATTTTAATTTTGAATTTTAATTTTGAATTTTAATTTTGAATTTTAATTTTGAATTTTAATTTTGAATTTTAATTTTGAATTTTAATTTTGAATTTTAATTTTGAATTTTAATTTTGAATTTTAATTTTGAATTTTAATTTTGAATTTTAATTTTGAATTTTAATTTTGAATTTTAATTTTGAATTTTAATTTTGAATTTTAATTTTGAATTTTAATTTTGAATTTTAATTTTGAATTTTAATTTTGAATTTTAATTTTGAATTTTAATTTTGAATTTTAATTTTGAATTTTAATTTTGAATTTTAATTTTGAATTTTAATTTTGAATTTTAATTTTGAATTTTAATTTTGAATTTTAATTTTGAATTTTAATTTTGAATTTTAATTTTGAATTTTAATTTTGAATTTTAATTTTGAATTTTTATTTTGAATTTTAATTTTGAATTTTTATTTTGAATTTTAATTTTAAATTTTAATTTAAATAATTTTAATATAATTTAATAGAAATTATTTTAATATAAATTACAAATAATTAAGACGGATAAACGCTCCGTTTGGTAAAATACCTGGCGGGCAACATCCCCACTCTAATTTTGAAATAAACGCCCTTGTGGATAATTGTTCCGTCAGAAATTTCACGGATAAAAGCCCTGTTATCAATTTTCTATTAATAAAAAAACAATCATTTTAATAAAAAAATAAATACTTTAAAATTGTTATATATATTTTAGTGAAGAATTCAAAGAGATGATCGTGTGTGTATTACAGGTCGGACATGGACGATTTTTCATTCCCAGTCCCATCCCGTTCCCGATTTTTCATTCCCCGTCCCGTCCCGTTCCCGAAATTTTTTTTCTCGTCTCGTCCCGATCCCGATAGGCCATCAGAATTTTGATTCCCGTCCCGTTCCAGCATCTCGATTCCCGGTCCCAACCCGTTCCCGAAACTTTTTGACCCAGTCCCGACCCATTCCCCAAATAAATTATTTATTTATTTTTGCTGCCGTTTTTACCGGTCCAAAACTTGCTAGTCCTAACATTTAAAAAAATTATTATTTAAGTCAAAAAATATTTCTTTAAAAAAAATAAAAAACACGGTTTAAATTTTAAATATTTATTGAAATGAAAGTATTGAAGTAAGTCATTGATTTTGAGTAATTCAATCAAGTTTTTATTGCTTTTCACACGGGTTAAGCCGTCAAGAGTTTAAACTTTCAAATTAGATGATCTTGGGTCGGAAGTTAAACGACCACATGTTGAATAATTCCGTTCACAGGGAATAGATCTTGCAGGTATACTAAACGAAATTGTAGCTACTTCTTGTAGTATTGGAGAATTGTTCATTTTTTTCCAATAAAAAAGAAGGATTTCTTTACTTAGAAGTTTGCTGAAGTATAATTGTTATAGAATCCAATCCCAATTAATTTTATTCCCGTTTTTCCCGTTCTCGATTCAAAAGTTGATTCCCGTTACCGATTTGAATATTGATTCCCGTTTCCGTTCCCGTTCCAAAAACCAATTCGTAGTTCCCGACTTTTCCCGTCCCGAAATTAATTTTTATTCCTTTTCCCGCGGCTATCCGGTCAGATCGGGTACCCGGTCCGACCTCTAGTGTGTATGTGTGTGTGTGTGTGTGTGTGTGTATGTGTGTGTGTGTGTGTGTGTGTGTGTGTGTGTGTGTGTGTGTGTGTGTGTGTGTGTGTGTGTGTGTGTGTGTGTGTGTGTGTGTGTGTGTGTGTGTGTGTGTGTGTGTGTGTGTGTGTGTGTGTGTGTGTGTGTGTGTGTGTGTGTGTGTGTGTGTGTGTGTGTGTGTGTGTGTGTGTGTGTGTGTGTGTGTGTGTGCCATTATTTATATTTTCATTTAATTTAAAATGACATTTTATTAATTTAATATTGCTGTTTTATAATGTAATATTAGTATTTTATAATGGAATATTAGTATTTTATAATGTAATATTAGTATTTTATAATGTAATATTGTTATATTATAATTTAATATTGTTATATTATAGTTTAATATTGCTTTTTCACAATTTAATATTAGTATTTTATAATGTCATATTAGTATTTTATAATGTAATATTGTTATATTATAATTTAATATTGTTATATTGCAATTTAATATTGTTATATTATTTTTTAATATTTTTATATTATAATTTAATATTGTTATATCATGATTTTATATTGTTATTACATATTATATAATATTGTTATATTAGAATGTAATATTAGTATATTAGAATGTAATATTAGTATATTAGAATTCAATATTGGTATATTAGAATTTAATATTGGTATATTAGAATTTAATATTGGTATATTAGAATTTAATACTGGTATATTAGAATTTAATACTGGTATATTAAAATTTAATATTGGTATATCCGAATTTCATATTGGTTTATTAGAATTTAATATTTGTATATTAGAATTTAATATGGCTATATTAGAATTTAATATTGTCATATTAGAATTTAATATTGCTATATTAAAATTTAATATTGCTATATTAAAATTAAATATTTCTATATTAAAATTTAATATTGCTATATTAGAATTTAATATTGTTAATTCTAAATTTACATTATGAATTAGGAGGTTAAAAACATTAAAAGGTGAAAATTTTAATTTACTTTTTTTAAACCGTGACATTCATCCAAATATTTATTTATTAACCAGGGCTCTAATGATTAGAGATTAGAGTCTAATCCGACGGAGTCGCTATCAGCTGGGATTTTGATCCACGGGGGTTTTATCCAACGAGGCACTTATCCGCCAATCCTCAAGGACGTACTTACTAACTATTTTTTTTCCTCAACATTATATGTTATAATATTTTAAAAAGGTTTTTTAAATATCAAGAGACGCTAAATCTATGATGAACATTTAAACTTTAAACTGTAAAAAGTGTTGGCTAAAAATATAATTTAAATTGTTAAAATAATTTTTTCAATATATTATTAAAAAGCTATATCATAATTTTATCTTATATATATACTTTTTTCAAAGTTTTATATATTTAGAATAGTATACCCAAAACCGTTTTTGACAAAATAATTTTTGACAAATTTATTCGATGGTTTAAGCGGCTGCCATAAGGGCAGCGGCTAACCAATTAGAGGAGATGAAATAGTGATTTTGGGAAGATGATCTTAGATAGACATGAACAATTAATGATTCAAGGTAATCTGAAAATATTGCATAAAAAATTATAACATAAATTTTAAAAAGTATTCCATATTTAATGGGAAGTCAGGGTAGCAATACGAGGGAAGGAGGCTCATGATTGTTAATAAAAAAACGACTCGAAATTCTAGCTACAAAAATGATAGACTTAAAGCTATTAAATTGCCAAGTTTAAAATAGCGAAGACTTCGAAGGGACATGATCGAAATTTATAAAATTCTTAATAATAAATATGACAGTAAATTGTTTTTATTGGTGAAACTCACCTTAAAAGAGCTACTAATCAACTTCAAAAAAATTAAAATTCATTTTTTACTTGCTAAAGAGTTCTTTTTGAACTTTTTGTGAATAATTTTGTTCTCGCATTAAATGTAGTTTTGAGAAAAGGTAATAAAAAAAACATTTTTTCTTCCAAGGACGGTTGAGTGACAACTCATCTGATAATTATGGAAAACCCACCCGAAAATTGGACAATCCTAACCACACCTTCTTAAACTAAATACTTGTTAAGCAAAACTATTTTTATATTTTAATATAAATAATAATGATATTTGAACGGGAAGGTTGTCCAAATTGTTGGGTAGATAGTTGTTTAATGCTTAATGACATGTAGCTTTAGATGTCTCATGCATATATGCAAGATTTCCGCAGGAAGGGGAATGAAAGTTTAAATCGGGACGGGAAAATTTGGGAACTGTGAATAGGTTCTCGGGACGAGGACGGGAATCAACATTTAAATCGGGAACGGGAAAATACGGGAACTGGGAATCAACCTTCAAATCGGGAACGGGAAAAACGAGAATAAAACTTACTAGTATTGAAAAAATTAATAACATTTCAGAACAATGGTTCTGAAATCTTTTCCCTTGACATTTGAGAGAATAAACGTTCTTTAAATTCCCATTAGTGGAGTCACCATAAATTATGTTGAGGATAATAATGGGGAATAGGAGCTTCAAGACAGAGTTCTGGCAACAATTGCTTTTAATGTAAATCACTCATCCAGAAATATTCTTGAAAAAATTAATAAACTCTGCTGAGTTTAATGATTACAGGAATATGGTATTCAATCACTATACTTTTGTACTTTCACAACTAACAATGCTTCAAATGTAAAAAAAAGGATTTTAACAATAAAAATTATCTGGCTGGACTGTTTTGTTCATGAGTTAAATCTTGCATTATCCATTTTTGAGTTGGCAGCAGATAACCGAATATCTCTATTAATTGAGAATGCTAAAATACGTCAAGAAAACTGAGTAATTAATTCTCTACTTTTTAAAAAATTTATATTTTAATTTTAACATAATTTGTCTTAACATTATATTTTTTTATAGCAAACAAAAGGTATTTTTAAACATGAGAAAACAAACAATAATTATCATCATCTACAAGATTTAATTCGATTTATTTTATTTTGAAAGCCGTATATAACGCAATAATTAAGGGAAAAAAATTTCCTCAAACTCCTAAGTATTGAAATCTTCATTTCATTGATACTCTGTACTTAAAAAAAGTTTTAAATGCAATAGTGATGTAGGGGGAGGTTGCTCAAGATGAACCGGTTCCAAAGACATTTACAGTTATCGCTTTGAAAATTAAATTTTTATTCAATTCATATCTATGCACCATCTTAGATGCACATTTTAATGTTAGTTTCGTTTCGGAAAGTTGTCTCATTCAAATAGAATACTTGAAAAACTGATTTCTAGAAGAATTGTTAAAATATTGGGAGATAACATTTTGTTGTTTTTTTTTCAACCTCCGAAGGTAAATAATTTCAATTTTTTATTAGTAATTAGATGATCCAATACAGTTTTATTGTGTGCAAGTTGTAAAATTGAAAATTGAGTGATTGGCCTGTTATGTGCATGGTCATAGTTTTCTAACATGAACCACGAATAATTGTCTAAGATGAATTTCAGAATGAGACTGTAGAAGTTGATAAGTCTATATAGAGTATATATTTTACATAGACTATATAGAGTTTATATTTTACACAGACAATATAGAGTATATATTTTACATAGACTATATGGGTTAATTCAGAATTGATTACAGACTTACGATTTGCAGTGTCTTACTTGTTTTTATAAAAAATGGAAAATCGTATCCAAGACTGGATACATTAAAAAAAATTATTATTTATGTAAAAAATTCATAATAAATACTACGATATTATACTTTCTAGCTATTTAAAAATTGAAAATAGGCTTAAAACGCATGTCTTAAATTTCTTTTACAAATCTCTAATATTAAATATTTAGATTTATGTTTTAGTTAGTTCTATCCGGTTTGATTTATTCAGTCATAGGCATATTAAAAAACATTTCTTTACTTCTCTAGATTTTAGAATACTCAATTTATATGAGTTTTTGGCTTTTTTGTTCATTCCCACAATTTCTGTTCTGATTTTAGCGTCTCGCTGATCATCGCGATTTATTAAGCAACAAGTGAGTAATATAATTTTATTTTCTGAATACATTTTATGTGTAAATAAAGATAAATGCTAAATATCGGGCTCTTATGTTTATTTTTCGTAAAATGATATCATTATTTTATATCATGCACACCAGGACGTTGACACAAATGTCCCAATTCTCATAATATTAGTATTATGTGTCACGAATTTACTGTAGTTTTTTGTATTATTTTTATAATATTAATTGAAGAATGCATTGAATAGAAAGTATTTTGACATAAGCATCGTCTAATAATTTATTTCATGAAGCTTCTAAACTAGTAAAATAGCACTATTTGTCCCGATTATCATAACGGTGATCGGGACATTAATACACTATCATGAACTGCTTGTTAATATAGATTTTTCTACATACTGGTTTTTTTTAAATAATTAAAGTTTTAACGTTAAAAAGTAATTAAATATTAATTAAATTATTTTCAAAAACCATTTCATGAAGAAAAAATAAAAATGAAGTAAAAATTTAGTGAAAAATAATAAATTACGGAGATTTAAATTGGCGTCATTACGGGCGCTATTTAAAAAATTGATTTTAAATTTCTCATTTACGCAGCAATGCTGCAATGCAGCATTGCTGCATATAGAAACAATTGTGTGAAAAAAAGAAGGAAAAAAGAAAACTAAACAAAATTTTAATTCAGAAATTTTATATTGTTTTTTAGATGAGGTTTTATGGCTTTCAGTGTTCACTGATAATCTGAAAAACTATTTGTTCAATTAAAAAAGATTTATACAATTATTGTGTTTGAAATTATCTTTATACTCTATAATACATACATGAGTATACATAAAGCAAGTTTTTTTGAAATTGAAAACCTAAATATAAAAAGACACAAAGTCTGCGAAGATTATATCCTGCGTCAATATTGTATATTGATAGCGTAGCCGCGCGGTTGGTGTTATCCTGCGTCCAGATTTCATAATCTAGTAATTTAGTGAATTTATATTTTTAAGTTATGAATTAATTGGGAATAAATTCATAATTATATTTTTATGTATTTCTTTCAATAGTTAAATAGGTTCACCGTTAAATTCTACGTGATTTTCATTAGGTACAGTGAAGGTAAGGGTTATCAATCTTTATAAGAGCGAATCTGCAACAGCTTCTGTGGCCTAGCGCTTGCACCCTAGACTGCGTATCGTTACGCTCTGGGTTGAATTCACATTATTAATATTTTGTAAAACAAATATTTTTAAATATTTAACTATTTTTTAAAGGATTTAATCCATATTTTAAAAAAATTTAACTCGTTTTTTAAATGATTTATTTATTAATTTTATTTATAATGAGTAAAATAAATAAAAAATTAGATGATTAAAATATAAATAAAAGATAAATTTAATTATTAGAGTAATTTTTGATAAATTGTGTATTATAAATATTTTATTTATTTAGTGTTAGGTTAAGGTTAAGTTAAGCCTTAACCTTTAAGGGTTAGTTTACGAAAATTCGATGATTATTACGAATTATATAAAAATATGTAACAAAGAAAAAATGTGATATTATAATTTTACGAAAATTCACTAAATATAAATAAATAAGAAAAAAAGATTGTTAAAAGTATCTCGCTAAAATCTGGACGCAGGATAACATCAACCGCGCGGCTACGCTATCCTGCGACAATATTGTCGCAGGATAACACCAAGCTGATACCTCCGCGTCAAACTTCACTGAGAATCTATAGAAACAACTTATTACGAGCTTACTAATACAAAGAATCTTATGAAACAATTATTTACTCATCATCATAATAATAATAATAATCATCATCATCATTATCATCGACATCATCATCCTCATCATCATCCTCATCATCATCATCAACATCATCATTATCATCATTATCTGGTTTATCCCATATAGAGTATATATTTTACACAGATTATATAGAGTATATATTTTACACAGATTATATAGAGTATATATTTTACATAGACTATATAGAATATATTTTTTATTTAGACTATAATAAAATAAAACAATGCGTATTAATAATGCGCCAAGCCACGCAACTGAGGCGCCACTCACACAACATATGTCGTGAAACACCGCATCATATACATAGGTATATGATAGCTCACGGTTGGCTGTACAGGGATTATAAAGAGAGTATATATTTTATATGAACAATTGAAATTTAATATACACCAATTATTTAATTTTTAATGATTAAAAACCATTAGTATTCATTAGCTTTTGCATCGGCTCTTTACATCAAATTGAGCACCAGTGCACAGCTTGCAAGCACCCACTGGCTCCCTACTTTACAAGGCAGATGAGCTCTGCAGTTGAAGGACAGACTGTCAGAACGAATCTTCTACACATGACTGTGTTTATGTCTATTATCTATTAAAAACTTAATATCAAAGCTCAATGTCTTTAAAATTAAATCCACTAAAATTTGAACTCATATTTTTGGATAAAAAGGGTAAACTAATTAAGGATCCATGTAATTTTTCTTCTCATACTATTGTTCCATCTAATCATAGTTGTTGCTTAGGATTTATTTCTGACTCAAAACTAACTTTATAAAAAAATTTCTATTTGTTACTAAATCTTGCTATTTTCATCTCAGACGTATTAGACAATTATTACCTTACTTAGATGACCCTTCTTTAAAGATGTTAGTTTTTGTACTTTTTCTATCTCGAATTGAATATTGTAATTCACTCTATTATAATTTACTTGAAAGTACTTTAAAACCATTTTAACTATGCAGCTAGAATCGCTAGCCGTACTCTATTTATCATCACATTATGCAGGTCCATATATTTGGAACTCATTACCTCTTTATTTAAGTACTTATAAATCATTATTTACTTTTCGTAAGGATCTGAAGACATATCTGTTTAACAAATTTATTTACGAGCGCTCTTGAATTTGAGGAAAGAGTGCTATAGAAATTGATTTGATTGATTGATTGGCTTTATAGCACTTCATAGTCTATAATAATTCATACTATTTATCCTAAAATGTATTTATTTACAGCTGCCATGAGTTCCTACAAACGTAAAAATGATTGTGGAAAATGGGGGACACGCCTTACAAAGATCAACCAATTGTTAACGAGTTGAGAAAAAAAACTATAAAAAATGAAGCAATTTTTAAAGAAGTTGAACCAGTAAAGGTCGAAATGAAAACTAGAAAGCCTAGAGCAAAAAAAAGTTTAATTTGCAAAATTAACCTAAAAGCTAAATTTAATTTAATTTAGTCAATTTGATTAAATGAAAATTCCCATTAAAATACAAACTGGTGTATTTCTTTAGATAACTAAATAATGTTGAACACAATAAATATAAATAAAATAAATACAACTTTTAAATGACATTTTTTATTAAATACAATAGAATTTCATCTTAGGGAACAGAGCATTCCATCTTGAGTACCCAGTTGCTTAACATGGAATTTATAGGTGTTCATGTTTAAAGTAAAAAAAACTTGTGTTTCTTTTTTTTCAAGCCTTATGTTTGAGTTCACATAATTAGACAAGTTATAAATATAATGGCTGGATAAATTAAAATTAAAATTATTTAATATGCAATTGAGCTATGAAGCTACGTTTGAAAAATCGTTCTGACTTGTGCAACCTCCCCCTATAACGAAGCCACTATTTTTTTGTCAATCCCAAAATATCCAACTTTAGATTCGAAGTTTTCATGAAGAATCCAAATATAAGGGAGATTAGAACAATTGAATCATGATGAAAACTTATCAAATGAAATATTCTCTGACGTTCAAATAATAAATGTTAGGACTAGCAAGTTTGAGATCAGTGAACACAGCAGGGAGAACTAATGGGAAAAAAAATTTAATTTCGGGAATAGGTCGGGACCATGTCAAAAAGCTTCGGGAACGGGTCAGGAACGGGAATCTAATTGCGGAAACGGGACCAGGCCAGAATCAAAATTCTAATGACCATCGGAAACGGAACGAAAGCGGAAAAAAAGTTCGAGACCGGGAGTGAAAAATGGTCCAGGTCATACATATAGGGAGAGGTTACACAAGATGGAACGATTTTAAAAAGTAGTTTCATAGCTCAATTTTATAACCAATAACGTTAATTAAAATTTATCCAGCCATTATATTGACTTTTTGTCTAACTATATCAACTCTAACATTGGAAAGAATAAAAAAGATATATGAGTTTATTAACTTCAAACATGAACACTCAATGACTAATAAGATTTAGCTATAAATTGAACATACTTGTGTCAAAGCTAATGAATACTAACATTTTTTTTATGTAATAAAAAGTAAATTATTAGTTTGTATTTACTTTATATAGTTTATTTAGAAAATTAACTTTATATAGTCTATTTAGAATATTAACTTCATATAGTCTATTAAACTGTATATAGTCTATATAGATTTATCATCTCCCGAGATGGACGATGACCAGGACAGATTTATTAATGTCTATAATCTCTTCCTATGTTTAATCTGAAGCAACTATTTATGTTTCATATTAGGCAACTATGACCATGCTACAAATCCATGGTTACAACAGGCTAATTAACTCATTTATTAATTATACTACTTGCACATAATGGAACTTTCGTACATCATCTAATTAATAATAATAAACAAAAATTATCTTTTTTGGATGTGAGGGAAAAACAGCAAAAGATTATTTTCCAACTTTGAAACTATTCTTCTAGAAATCAGTTTTTCAATTATTATAATTGAACGAGAAAATTTTCAAAAATGAAACCAACATACAAATGTGCTTAGAAGATCTTTGGTTTATAATAAATTAATAAATTTGTGGAATAAACGGTTTTGGGTAGAGTATATTAAAATGTTAGAATCTTAAGTCTAAATAAAAATTACATTTAATTAATTAGAATGTTTTTTTTGCGAATGTTGGTTGTTTTGAATCTATCAAGGAATGGCCGCAGCAGACCAAGATGGCCGCAGGGAATCAAGTGAGCTGCGACATGAAGGAGAAAACATTCCATAGCAGCAGCAGTTCCAGTATTGGCAAAGACTTCTCCTTCATCTTCTATCGCAGCCTCGGCACCAGTGGCAAGACAGAAATTTGAGAAGAACGATGATTGTGTTTTGTGGTTTTGAGGATGATGTGGTGATGATTGTGCTGTGGTATGAGTGTTGGTACTGTGGTGATGATTGAATTTTTTATTGGTGGAGATAGTGCTTCTGTGGCGGTGATTGTCATGGTGGTCTGGGTGAGGTTGGATTATTGAGGTTGTTTGTTTGTTTTTTTATATTTAAATTGATATATATATATACATATATTGGCAATGGTCTAAAAACAGTTTTATTTAACAAATTCATTTGAAAAGCGCTTTTGAATTAGATAAAAAGCGCTAGATAAATGCCTGTGATTGATTGATTGAAGACGGATGCATGAATAGAAAATTAAAGAATTTTTTTTACATCGCTTAGCTCGTTCCATCTTAGGAACTGGTTCATCTTGAGCAATCTCCTCTTAAATAGATATATATATGGTAGCTATAAATACATATATATAGATGGTCCCATGCATGAATATATAATTTATTTTTATAACTTTTATATTTCATTTAAAAAAACATAAAAACATTTTATTCTATTTTTAGCCCAAACGGTATGCATGCTTAAAACTATTTTAAGCAATGGCTTAGTTGGAAGGTCCAGGAAGAATAATGATATCCTTTGCAAGCGCAAAAAATGCTTCTGGGAAGAACCTTTTGGTGACAAAACTTTCTTATTTTCAATAATTTTGGTTTTCTTTCATTTTTAGATATAAACGTTACTTCTACACAACAATATTCCGTTGCAATAAAAAATGAAGAGCATTTGCGAAGACTCAAAAGATGGTAGAAAAACTTGCAGTGTCGAGAACTGAGGGTCATTGCCTTATTTTGTCAAGAACACAGTAAAATCTTTAAGCGTGTACTTTGACATCTATTAAGTTAAACAGTTTTTTTATCATGAATTTGTTCTCAGTTATTTTTGCTTGTCATATTAATAAAAATTCAATAAACAGTATCGTTTTAGTCTAAAAAAAATATCCTGTAGGGATCCTGGGGTCCGGACTCCCTCATTTTGCTGTAGTGCAGGGTCTACCTTAATGGTATTGACCCCAGGACCCCCCTTCCCAGGATTGCCGCTCATTCTGAGTAGGACCCCCAAGATTTGCAGCAGATCGCTGCCCCTGCTTAAAAGGAATACCAAAAAAATCAGCCCACTATGTTTTTTGCGCTAGAAAAAAAAAGGGCATTAATGCAACTACCATCATCTTGTGGTAGTTATTACCCGCATATTAAATGTGAAGTGGCTTCAAAGTAAACTGGTGAAATAAGTGCTCAAACTTGTGAAGGATCATCAATTTAATTTAATTTAGAGAGTTAAAAACCACGCAGATCTTTTGACCTCTATAATGGTTATTTATTTAAATAAATAAAAACATTTATATACCCACATGCATATACAAATATATATTACATATATCAAATATATGAATAAACATTAGAAAAATAATTAATAAGTATAAAAAAATTATAAATAAAATATATTTATGTGTATGTATACACATTAATTTTTTTTTATTATGTCATAATAGCATTTATAGTTATACATCATGGGATGGCTTTCCCAGAACTTATCTAATTTTATTTTTGATTTATCTGTATTTTCAGCTTTTACGAGCTCATCAGACAAGCTATCCCAAACTGTTACCACTCTTTGTGTATAAAATTTCACTTTTGGAATACAGTTTTGTGAACTTAAAATGTCGACTCATGATTTAACGTTTGAGGAAGCTTGTATGCGACTTAATGAAAGGAAATTGAAGGAAATTGAATCTTTAATTGGAAAACATAATGACTGGTTATCAAAAACAGATTCTGTAAGTATTTGTAATAAGTAAAAGCTATGTATCTGAAATGCAAGATAATAGTATATAAAATATTTATTTTGCATGTACTTATTAATTACAAATATATTCTTATTAATTAAATTTTTCTGATAGACAGGCAGACGTCTTCTTCACTGGGCTTGCTTGAGTGGTGATGAGACGATTGTGAAGACGTTGGTTCAGAAGTATGGAGCCGACGTGAATGCTCAAGATGATGTAAGCACGCTTCTATCACTGAATATGCTTTTTATGAAGTATTTTCTATTAAAAATGAAAGATTTCGGGTTTATATAATACAAAAGCAAGTTCCTTCTTCTACCCTAGATGCTGTGGTCACCCTTGATGATTGCAGCCAGTGCGGGCAGAGAAGCAGTTGTGCATATGTTGGTTGAATTAGGGGCTGACGTGAATACAACAAACTCTAATGGCCAAAACAGTTTGCATTATGCCTGCAGCAAAAACCACATTAGAGTTAGTGAAGGCTTTGATGGGACTGAATTGAGTTTCACAAACTTGAAAAATCTCGATTTTTCAGACATAAACGTGAATATATTAAACCACTGGATGATCAAATATCACTCAAACCCCTCTTCCAAGATAGCCGAGTTTTTGATCTGTCAAGGCATCAAACTGAACCACACCGATCGCTACGGCAACACCCCTTTGCACCGCACTGCCTCAATGGGCCGGTCTGCACTGACCGACCTCCTGCTGCAGAGGGGTGCAGTGGTGCACATCCCAGACCGCCAAGGAAACACTCCACTGTGAGTGGTCGCATGCTTCAGAACACTGTGGCATGTCCACTAGGGTTTAAACAATGTTGATGACAATAATAATCGTAATGCTAATGCAGAGTGCTTCAAGGCTACATATTTTAGATCATCTTAGCATCTTTTAAAAAGTTATTTTTCTTTTAGATTTTCAAACATGACACCATCATCAGACACCTGGCTTGTCAGGAAGAGAGGCTGGAAGATATCATGCTGCTGGTGAAGGCAGGAGCCAGTCTGGAAACTCTCAACAAGGTCTTTCTCATCCTTCCATTCTCATCACCTCTCTCATCCTTCCATTCTCAAAATCCTCTTTCCATCTTTTTATCCTCTCCCATTATATTTTGGGATATATATGATAATCATAATATCCCATTTTTTATCATGCTTAATCATACTTTTTGTGGATTCATATCATCACCAATCTTGTGGGTATTGGCATATGTTGATTGCGTTTCAGTTGGGTGCCTGGGTGTTATATAAAACAAGCATTATTATTATTTTTGCTATTTTTTATTATTATATGCTCATTCTTGTGGTTGTTATTGCAGGAGGAAAAGACGCCTTTAGAGTACCTCGACCCGAAGCTCAGACCCCCCATCGTCGAGGCAACCAAGCAGTCCCAAGCCCGCTGATCCCATTGAAACAACCTCTCTCCAATATATTGCTACATTGACCATTAGATTTTTTATTAATAATTTTTTTCATAAAAAACAATAGTCTTGCTACCGTGAGCTTGCTTTGACAGAGTTTCTCCAGAGTTTTCCAAAAGGGTGTCACCATGATGCCTTCGAAAGTGTCGTAAGTCTGCTTGGGGAGTTATAGGAGCAGCTGTTCTACTTGTCTTATTCAATAAACCCTCTTGAACTGGTGTTGTCAGTTTTTGCTCTACCCCACCTAGCGATTAATATGTTTTTCTTTTTATGATTTACGCCTATAACATAGGCTATAAGTTTCTAGCGAGTTTCTTAAATAATACGTTTTTGAGGTTTGTTATCTCTGTGCTAACCTATCTTATATAAAGCTTTAACAAAAAATATTTATTTACTTAAGAGCAAAAATTGTTAAAGATCTTAGATTCATCGTTACGCACAAAACGTATTGAAAAACAGCATTTATGTAAGTTTAACTTATGAAAACAATTTTAAGCCTCAACACAGCTCCCTAGTTGATTAACACATTCGCCCCGCAGTGCAGAGTGCCTAGCTGGTAGGTATATATGTACACTCTGTGATGACACACCACGCAGTTATAAATAAGGCAAGAGTTGTGTCTTTCAGTAGAAATTTATATCTCTGAAAAACTATGCAGGATAAACAGAAATTGTGGAAATTGCTACTGTCGCCATGTAAGTCTATGTCGTCTGCGAGGACCTGAAAGGATTATCACTCGCTTCCGTAGGTTGGTTGATTTCTTCGTTGGCTGGCATTCTCATGAAGTTTCTTTTATTTTAGTAGCTCCTAACACTTTTTTCTCATACTCTTTAGATTTATGCTTGCCAAAAAATGTTTGTTTGCAGTTACATGTACTACATGATGTAGTTTTGATATTTTGGGACAACTTCTTACCTCTCTTATACTTGTACCACCTAACAACCCCCTCTCTGCACTTAAAGTTGTGGCTGTCGTTACAATGTTTTATTTGGTTTTTAGTGCTGTATTGCTGATTAAGAAAATTAAACACTTAAGTATTCTCGCTTGCCCGTCGTAACTCAAAGGAAACGACCCATCCAGACGGATCCGCCAATAAGGACTGCATGCGACTTGCAAATGGGACTTCGAACCACACCACCACAATGCAGTGTCGTCTTGCACTAAGCACCGAATTCCGTTACTTCATTCTTTTCCGAGTTGCTTAAATTAGAGTCTGTCATCATATTTAGAGTAATGTAGTTCATCTTAGCCTCTTAAAACTAGAAAATAAAGCTTATGTAAGAGAAAAGGTTTAACTAACATTAGACAGAGCCTGTGTGCAGTAATTGCTGTGATGATGAGATGGCGTGTGCTGACGCTATGATAATGGATGTGAATTTAAGACACGCTTCAAACAAACTTCTCGTGTGACATCTTCTAGGAATTGCATGTGGTTTATAGTGTCTTTTCAAATGGTTTGTCGGATGAGAGTGACCTTTCAGTTGTTTACAAAGGCTCCTATGGAGCTCTCAAGAGGCACAATACAAATAAATAAGTTAATTTCAAATATGTAAAAAAAGATTCGGAGTTAATTTTTAATTATAAATCAAAAACTTATTCACTTTTAAGGCATTTTGGGGGTTTGGAGACTGCGTTGTCACGCTGTCTGTCACGTCACCGACCTGTCAGTCAACGAGACTTATCAATGCTTTGATTAATGTATGAGTTTGTTAGCAGGCGATTAGAAGGAACCGAAATAACATTTTATTGACCAGAAATAGTATTAGATGTTTTTTGAGGTTGTCATGATGATGATGCTTATGATGAAAATGTATTTTAATTACATGTAATTAAATGTGTATATATAAGTATGTAAAGTATATTTAATAAATGCGGGCTTTGTCGGGAAAATGTCGGGGAAAAATGTCTAATTGACAAAATGTCATGTTCGAAAGCCTCGTGAATCAGAAAGAACAGCGTGAAAGACTTACACCTGTAGCTCTAATTAACACCCGCCAGTACTTTGTATCACTTAAAAAACTTGTCTCACCTTACTTTTTATTGTTCATTAGTTGTGATATTTTGTTCGGGTACTTTGAAAAATGAGTTATTTAAAAAAATATTTTTACAAAATCTATTTTGTAGAAAAAACATTTGAAAAATCTTAACTTTTTTCTAAATAGTAAAAAAATAATTAATTTTTTTGGTGAAAGAATTATGATAAAAACTACATTTCAAAGATTTGGGCCTTAAACCTTAAATCCGCTCATGCACCTTTCAAACACTTTACTGAGTCAGTCAGCAAAAAGCCGAGAACCCTGACAACGGCTGAAAAGTCACAACAGAAGTAAAGCAACCGCATAAAACCAGCAGCAGTAAAGGAAAAGCACTCGGCACGACAAAGAAGAATGCATCTTGATTGTTTATTTAAACGAGATGCAGCTTCGACTTTCAAATTTGAGCTTCATCAATCAGGATTTTGGTGCACTTCATCAAATTACATTCAATTAACCGGACCTCACCTCAAGCCTCCATTCATCTTCTTTCCAAAAATTCATCTATTCGTCCATTAGGCATTCGTCCATGCATGCATTCATTCATTCCTACATCCATCCATGCATTCATTCATTCATTCATTCCCATATCCATCCATGTATTCATTCATACATCCGTCTATACATACCTTCTTCCATTCTTTCATCCATCCATTTATTAATTCATGCCTCCTTCCATTAATTAACCCCACTAATCCATCATGCACTCATCTAATGCATCTTTCCCTCTTCCGCTCAATGGGGTACTTCACAGTAGAGCACAAATAAATGAAGTCCATCAACCGAGGCGAACAGAACATTCATTACGGATAGACACAACGGACCTTTTAGCCTTTAACTTTTACGGACCTTTTACTCCGTCGATGAGGGTGTTCAATATAGGATCGTATTTCAAATGGAAAAGTATCACCCTTTCAAGGCAGTTCGATTACCTTCGTTTCTTATATTTTAATCAAAAATGAATACAATAACAAAAAAAGAAAATTAGAGAATAAGAATGAGCTCTTCTTGAAGGTCAACGAAGCCAGTTTTGACAAGAGAAGCAGTAAGGAGAAGGTGTTATAATACTAACAGTAATAATGTTAACATTTCAGATAAATCATCCATAATAACGAATCATAATGGTTCCAGTTTGTTGTCACACACCCATAGAAACATATTATAAACTAAGAGCAATATTTCCATGTTTTATTTCATTTGATTAGCCTTTGAAAACTCAGAAAATGGATCACCCTAATGAAAATCAGTGGAAAAAAAATCACTTTAAAAACTAAAATGCCACAGAGAGTGACTTAAACTCATCATAACAGCATAGAAATTCGGAAACAAACAGTAGATTAGCCTGATTCACAGCCAAGGCAGAAGGACGATATTTCTGTTTAGTGCGTTGCGTTCATGGATCGATAGTGTCCTGGAGATGGCTTCGGAGCTGCGAGAACTGCATTTGTGAGTCGATTTTTGAAGGTCTCGCAAAGTTGAGACAAAAATTTTGACACTTTTGAAGGCACTCTAACAAATTATAATCTACATAATTTAAAGTAGAAATTTAAAAAATGAATAAGTCTGTAAAATGGAAAAAAATATTTTAAAAAAACTTAATTTCAAAAAGTATTTTTAAATTCTAATTGCACAAGACCTCTAAAAGAGCGCAGAAGGAAAAGAACCCACATGCAAGGAAATGTGCTCTCTCTATTTAGCATCCGAAAACCAATGAGTTTTAAAACTCTTTTCCTACTTTTAGAAATTTTTTGAATACAACGCGTTCAAAGCATCCTAATCGAAACATCTTTTTTTTGAATAACTAATTGTTGCGATCAACAGTTATTTGTAATATTAATATTATATTCTTGCTAACCTATTTGATTAATTGTTCTGTTTTGTTTGATTTACATCCCAATCTAAATAGTTCTATTTTTTCACTTTTCCATTCAGCTACATTTTTATATCGTCGCTCAAACTTTGCTAAATATCCGTCATCATTTTTGTTTCCAAACACTTAAATCTCTATTCATCCCCATTCACAGCCATCAAACCATACATTTAACTTTGGCAACTAAATTGAGAATAAACGGACCAATCCGCATGAAAAACACCGCAGTTCAAGCCATTTAGAGAGATATTCTCATGCGATCGCATCAACTAACTCGCATGTGGTTACCGCTGCGACGACTGCAAACCAGTCTTGCTTGACCGACGCCCTTTCTGATGCCTCTTTTTCTTCTCTCTAGTTTTTTAACTCAACAAATCAATCAATTTTCCACTGTCTTTTTAAAAACTCTTTTCCATCCATGAGCCACGGCAAAAACACTTTTGCTAAGAATCATCATCATCATCATGAGCATCGTTCGTTTCTTCATCAACTCTCCTTTCAACTGTGCCACCCACGTAATCAACTTGAGAGCTAATCACGCCACGCTGTCATGCATTCACTCGCTCGAAAGAGAATACTACATAAAATCCCTGAATATCACATAATACCTCAGAATACTACGTTGTACTCTAGAATACTACGTTGTACTCCAGAATATCACAAAATAATTTAGAGTACTGCATATTACTCTGGGATACAAGATAATACTTCAAAAAACCACATTTTATTCTAGAATATAGTATAATTCAACAGATTTTCTTTCCAAATTTTGTTTTTTTACGGTCTGTATTACTCACAGAATGAAGAATACCACATGATACTTCAGAATACCACGTAATTTCTTGAATACTTGCCTCTCCAAGCTATCCCCAGTCTTACCAGAAACAGTAGAAATTCATCACTAATCCCAAATGCACTCAAAACATACTTTTTGAGTGTTCTTTGTCTTCAAAAGTCCAAAAAACATGGAAGTTTTAATTTCAACTGACTGGAGGGAGGAGATGTGTGGGTTGAGTGTCCCTCAAATGCTGTCATTGCCAGTTAGGTTATCGCCATCATATTCTTCCACCTATCACAACCTTTTCCATCATCATCTTCACTTTTACTCTCATCCTCATTTCTTTCATGATCATTTCTATCATCATCATCGCTTCCATCATCATCATCATCATCGCTTCCATCATCACCATCATCATCACTCCCATCTTCATCATCTCTTCGAGCAAGGCCTCATTCCAACCCACCCCTTCGCTTTTGAGGCGCTGATTGTCTATTTATGAGTCACATTTCTCTGGAGTGGACAATTATAAGTATTACATCGTCATTTAATTTATCGGTATTTTTGTATTTGTGTGTATGAAGTGTGTATATATATATATGTATGTGTGTTTGTGTGTGTGTGTGTGTGTGTGTGTGTGTGTGTATGTGTGTGTGTGTGTGTGTGTTTGTGGCTGTATCAGATTGGTAGTGTTTACCTTGATACCATGCGAGCAATCGATAAAACATGTACGAATTCACAGAAACTGTAAAAATAAACAACACAAGAAGAATAAAAATAAAACACCAAAACCAATAAAAAGCGCATTAACTTCATTTATACTATACGGTATAGTATAGTATACCAACCACCAAGAATATGATTTCTCCTAAGAATAACACCAAGACACAACCCACGTGTGCAAGGTCACCTTCTGACTTCTTTTCTGGCTTCTTGACTACGTCTTCCTTGAAACCCCCACCTGCTGAAACCTCTACTGCCAACAACTACTCTAAGGACTACTATTGTATTAGTTAAAGTTGTGAACATTGGTATCCTTTGAGAGAACACGGGACTTGAACTCTGGAGGTCAAATCTAACTTGACTGCAGTGATGCGTCATGTGGATGTATGGATACAGAAGGCCTAGAACCAGGGTTGCTGCTGTGTTTTCATCGGTGAAAGCAGTGCACTCGCTTGCCAGGCAGACGCACCTAATTATATTTCGACTAATTATAATTCATGCATAATTACGAAGCTGTTAAAGCAAATTTTAAGCTGTATATAGACACATATCTCGCTTAAATGCATATAACACGTCAACCACGAGTGCGTAATGACACATAAAACATATCGCGACGCCTGTGAAAGGAGTATCCCGTAGAGAAGACCATTGTAGTGAGAACTTTATTGCCCATTGTTGATAGTGAAGCTTTCCATCCTTTAGAGACCCTTTAGGAGTCGTACATGATGGCATTTAAGACTTTCTTTCTTCTCAAAAGCACTCATAGTCGAACGTCAAGTCCATCATTCACAAAAGCGATTGCTTCATTAACTAATGAGTTCATTCAAGCCTCACTTTAAGACCGCTTCACGTAAGATTGTTTCCTGGACCCTACCAAGGCATGCCACGCTGAATAGTAATTCTTTGAAGATACCATTAAAGCCTTAGAAATTAAAGATTTAAACTTTAAAGGCTTTCTAGTTATGCTCAAAGTTTTTTACGTGTCTTTAAGCTAATGACAACAGCTACTAATCCAGATTATCTGTCGAAGAGCGCCAAGACAATGGCAGCTCTGTAGAGTTGAGTACAATCTTTGAAGCAAAATTAGCATGATATGAGCAATTAGGGCATTCAACGGCCCTCAGCTCTTCTGGTCTTTTACAGGATACTTCCACGGTGGCCGATTTCTGGCGCTTAAAGTTGCGAGCAATATTTTATTTTAAACTTTTTCACGCTTTCTTATTTCCACAACAAGTTTTCTATGCGAAATGCTGTAATTTAGCGGGTTTTATATAATTTACAACGGTTATCCAACGATGGCCAATAGAGAATACGTTTATCTCTACTAAAGCATGTGTGATTGCTATTCATAAACTTGATAAAAAATAAAATAGTCGCTGAGCATACTGTGTGGTACTGTGTGCGTTATTGAATAAGCAAAAGCACTTTATTCAAATTGTTCAATTATTGAGGAAATCTATTTCTTGGGAGCTGTGTGTGGCGCTGGAAAATGAAATTCCTTGGTAATCCGAGTAGAAGTGAAGGCGAAAGAGCTTTTTGTGATTCAGGATTGGTTGTGATTGAGAGAAAAAGGGGTTTGTGGAGTTTTTGGGATGGGGGGGGGGGGGAATTGTGATGGTGTTGGCTTTTGTTGATCTGTTGAGTTAAGAACAAAATGTGTACATAAATCTTCGAGTTCAGTCCGTTCACTACTCAATCAATTCATCCCTCCATCAATTCATCCCTCCATCAATTTATTCTTCAACTAATTCACTTATCAACCAATTCACTTTTCAACAAATTCACTTATCAACCAATTCACTTATCAACCAATTCACTTATCAACCAATTCACTTATCAACCAATTCACTTATCAACCAATTCACTTATCAACCAATTCAATTATCAACCAATTCACTTATCAACCAATTCACTTTTCAACCAATTCACTTATCAACCGATTCACTTTTCAACCGATTCACTTATCAACCGATTCACTTATCAACCAATTCACTTATCAACCAATTCACTTATCAACCAATTCACTTATCAACCAATTCACTTATCAACCAATTCACTTATCAACCAATTCACTTATCAACCAATTCACTTATCAACCAATTCACTTATCAACCAATTCACTTATCAACCAATTCACTTATCAACCAATTCACTTATCAACCAATTCACTTATCAACCAATTCACTTATCAACCAATTCACTTATCAACCAATTCACTTATCAACCAATTCACTTATCAACCAATTCACTTATCAACCAATTCACTTATCAACCAATTCACTTATCAACCAATTCACTTATCAACCAATTCACTTATCAACCAATTCACTTATCAACCAATTCACTTATCAACCAATTCACTTATCAACCAATTCACTTATCAACCAATTCACTTATCAACCAATTCACTTATCAACCAATTCACTTATCAACCAATTCACTTATCAACCAATTCACTTATCAACCAATTCACTTATCAACCAATTCACTTATCAACCAATTCACTTATCAACCAATTCACTTATCAACCAATTCACTTATCAACCAATTCACTTATCAACCAATTCACTTATCAACCAATTCACTTATCAACCAATTCACTTATCAACCAATTCACTTATCAACCAATTCACTTATCAACCAATTCACTTATCAACCAATTCACTTATCAACCAATTCACTTATCAACCAATTCACTTATCAACCAATTCACTTATCAACCAATTCACTTATCAACCAATTCACTTATCAACCAATTCACTTATCAACCAATTCACTTATCAACCAATTCACTTATCAACCAATTCACTTATCAACCAATTCACTTATCAACCAATTCAATCTCCAACCAATTCATCCCTCAAAACTAACTCAAAATGAAATCAATTGAGCACATAATATGGTTTAAATTTCTTTTATAATCTGTTTTCTAAAAAAATATGTATTCAAATTAAGTCAGTTTCATTCTTTGCACAATTGTAAAAAATAAAATATCAAAATAAAATTTCAAAAAGTCTATTAGCGAAATAAAAAATAAATGTTGTTCAAATTAAGCTAGTTTTTATCTATTTTGAAAGGTGAATTGGTTGAAGGATGAATTGGCTGCATTGCATATATTCGTCATCAAAACAAATTAACTTTTTTGTTTTTTCATTGACAGAAAAGAATAATTTTATGTTAAAGTGTAAAAAAATGTTTTTACAAATAAATATATGATTTCAGCGAGGCTGCATTGAGTTCGTTACATTGTACCCGTATGTAACGTTAGCATTTCAATAACCAATCGATCTGTCTCATTCGATAACTAAGTGAATGAGTTACTTGTTATTAAGCTGTGACTGCAAAGCCTTCTAAAGGCTTCGTTAATCAGCGCTTTTTTGGCTTTATTATGGATGAAGTATATTAAAGTTATCAAAGCTGTGGTCTTGAAGCTCGTCCGCGTTTACGCCAGGAAAATAATATTCTTTGGTGTATTGTATTGTATTGAATTGTATTGCATTGTATTGTAAAGATAAAAGCTTGATGGGGTGGTTATGAAAGTAGTTTTAATTTCCGTGTTGAAATGTTTGTGATAATAGTGGTGAAGATGGTGGTGATGATGGCTATGCCGATGGTTGTGATGATAGCTGTGATGATGTGATAAGGGCTTATAATGCTCATAGAAATACGGTTTTCAAATATTTCCAGAAGTAGTGTAGACGATATGAATATTTTAGTTGGAACTTTGCAAAGCGAAAATGGTTTGAAACTCGGGTTTATTCAGGATTTGCAACAGCCCAAAAACGAGGTTGGTGGGTTGTGGGGCAGCATGGCTTACAGCATTTCAGCATAGAAGTCTAAGAAGGGATTGAAGGATTGGCGAGAGGGATTAGCCATCTTGTGTGTCTATAAATATTAAAGCCAGAAAACATAAATAAAGTATTTTTAAAAACATTTTTTAAAGGAATAAAGAGGTTTTTCCAACCTCTAAAGATTTCTATGCATAAATAAGCAATGACAATACTCCAAGAGGGTTAAAGCAACGTGCAAGGCTTAAATAATGAATGGCGGATACATTTCTGCTTATTAACTGCCTGTATGTTGCCTGTTTGTGACGTGAAGAAGACTTTGCAGTGGAAGATGATGAAGAGAAGGACGGGTGAGTGAAGAAATCGTGAAAAAGGTAAGACAGAAAGCGAATGAGATATAAATAGAGAAGATGATAAAAAATAAATATTATGGGAGTAATTGAAGGCGTTACAAAGCCAAATGGTGATTAAGCTGTTTTAAAAAAGTAATGAGATAGTTGATGTGTAGAAGGAAGTCTTCTGCAGCGACACTGTGACGCCTTTGAAAGCTTTTCTACGCCTGACCTCATCCTTCTTTTAACTCCACTAATAAGTGAAACGCACTTCACAAATTAGTTGCTTTTAGTTTTTAAAAGACGAACATGCGAAAGAAAAAATTAATTAGACACTTCAGAAAGGAAGACCAAAATGACACTGAAAAATTAAAAAATCTTTTTGTTAAATCTTTTTATAAATCTTTAAAAACTATTTTCAACTCAATTTCTTCACTAGTTTTCAATGAAACAGCATCAATCCCAGTTGCATCTTTCATTGTACTCGAGTGGCTTTTTCACTGGTCAATAGCTTAAAGCTTTCATAATTTGCTGCTCTCCTTTTTACCGCCCCCCTTCTTCTAGTCGCTTCAAACAATCCTGTTCTGTCCCCTTCATCCGAATTTTGCTTATATTCTTTTTATATTGTTTACTAAGTCATTTTAATATTTCCTATTATCATCTTCTTTTTCTTCATCACAACTTTCATCATCTTTTTTTCCCTCATCATCATCTTCAGCAGCAACATCATCTTCATCATCATCTTCAGCATCAACATCATCTTCATCATCTAGTTCTTCTTAATTACCATATTTAACTCCATGCTTTACAGATGTGCTAGTCTTTCGAGTCGATTTATTGCCGAGGGACAAAAGGATAATTGAAAAGGAAAAACTTGGAAAAATGATCCAAACATTGCGGCAGAAGTCCACTCAAACGTGCATATTTTGCGTTTTTCTTTTTTTTGCAAGAATTAAACATTTAAGAGAAATGTTCCTCCTTGAAACAACAATAAGCCGTTAATTTTTATAGTTTTTGAAGTGTTCTCCCAAGATTTTTTGAACGCAAAATTGCAAAAAATATTCAGCTGTTAAAGTAATTGTATGCTTCGCCAGAGACTGGAATGAGTTCTTAGGTAATTATAGGACTGCTTTTAATTGTTATAGTTTTTCAATTCTTGGTGTTTTGAAATAGTGCCACCAAGTTGCATCCACTTAGTGACAAGTGACTAGAAAAGTTGTTCAAACTGATAATGCTCTGGTTTAAAAGCATCACTTGCGTATTCCCCATTTTCCACCATGTCTTTCTCCATCCCTACATTTATTCACCCTTCCACTTTTTATTTTTTTATTTCTGCTGGTCCATTTCTTCCAAGTTTTTTTTTCGAGTCAAACAGCCAAGCAAACAACGAAAAAGCCAAAAAACATCGGTGATTGCATCGAGAGATTAAGATTGTGTTCTATAAAGTTGCAACAAACTCTAATGCATGAAATTAGACATACCTCTCAAATGCATACCTCTCTCGAAGCTTTAAAAGTTAATATAACTGAAAAAGGATAATTCATTTGTGAGCAAATAAATGAATAATTATAAAATTGTTTTTATTAGGGTTAGGGCATGTTTTAATTTCTAGTTAGACTACGAAGCTATTTTTTCTGTTTAAAATGTAAAACTAAAATTTAAATAAACTTCATTTCATTGAATATAATATAATATGAAATCGAAATCTTCCCTTTATTTAAATGGAATTTAAACCTACCCTAACCCTCCTTCTAAATGGCTGTTAACCCTAAACCTAACCCTACTTCTAAATGGCTGTTAACCCTAACCCTAATCCTTACCTCGTAATGTGCGACGGCTTAAATGCATACCCTTAGATTAACATTTTTTTCGGAAAAAATCTAAAACATGCAGTGTTTTCGCAAGTTTCTAGAATAGATGCAAGATTCATTTAAATGAGTTGTTTTGATCTGAAGGCCACCATCTTCATCGACTGCATGTGTTTTTGAGTTCGCATGCGAATGGCAGGCAAGGCAGTGTGCAAACAATTCATAATTAGAACACTAATCCACGCGTTTGTGAGTAAGAGAAGAACGTAGCCGAGCAAATATTTGATCGCTTTAATTGACGACCTGCCCATTACGCACTCAAGTATCATGAAAACCTTGCATGAGACTTCATTGTCCTTATTTAAAAGATTTTAACCACTTTAAAACTTGAATAAAAAAGTGACACAAAAAAGGTCGCAGAATAGTAACGGGGACAATCTCCTAATGGAAGTTTTCTCATGCATATTTGAGGCGTCCAAACCTCATTACGAACACAAGCACTGGCGAATAAGAGAAGGATTTTGAAGAGAGAGAAAGTTATCTTGGCAGATACATCATCATCGCAAAAGATTCATTGCTTTTGTCGGATTTTTTTATTGTCTGGATTACTATTCTCCTCACAGCCTCGCAGTCTCAAAGATTCCTCGATCAAGCTCTTGTACATAGCTTTTTCTTATTTTAACTTTTTAATTAAATTTTAATTTTATTTTTCAGTTTTGAAACTCTCAAATACATTGAATTTTTTCTTGAATTTATCGTTCAATGTCTGTTTCATATTTCATTTTTAATCTTCAACTTCAGCCCCTCTCCATCTTCCTTCCTAATTTCATGCATTAAGACCCAGACTTGACTTGCCTTCTCTAGAATGATGAATTGGCTGATTTATAAGCAACATTTCTCATCCTTTCTTCGATCCTCACTCCTCACTTTCTTTTTTAGTCACTTCTCCAACTCACTTTTTCTTGTTTTTTTTCCTCACTTTTTTAACTCAATTTTTCTTTTCTTTCTTTTTACGACCTTTTATTAACCAAACAATGTCACAACCACAACTAAAGGTCATCAATCCAATTGAAGAATTAACATTCACACTTAAAAGTCTCTTGTGATTCATCCCAGAGAAACTCATCAATCGATCTAAACTTTCGCCTATCTATCTATTTCCTCTTTTTTGTTATTTTATCTTGCATGCATGCATCCACCCATCCATGCACTCATCCATGCATCCACCCACGCGTTCATGCAACCATCCATGCATCCATCCATGCCCTTAGTAACGACGCATTCATCCATCCATACAACCATCCATCCATGCAACCATGCATGAATTCACCCATCCATGCATCCATCCACCCATTCATGCATCCATTCATGCACCCATCTATGCATCCACCCATGCACCCACACATGCATCCATCCATGCCCTTAGCAACGACGCATTCATCCATCCATACAACCATGCATGCATGCATGCATCCACCCATCCATGCATCCATTCATGCACCCATTTATGCATCCACCCATGCACCCACACATGCGTCCATCCATGCCCTTAGCAACCACGCATTCATCTCCAGACGTGCTCCACTTCACATCTTCCTTTCGCATTGATGTCGCGTTTCAGCCCCATCAGCCCTATGCTGAGATGTGTACTCGATTGTGTCAGTGTTTGTTTGTGTAATTAGTTGTGTCTTAATGTTTTTGTGTGTTTTTTTTCTCGTTGTGCAACTAATGAAGATACAAAAAACTAAACACACACAAACACGAGCACACACTTGAGCAACCAACACACATATACATACACACACAACACGAGCACACACTTGAGCAACCAACACACATATACATACACACACAACACGACACAAGCAAAAACACATATTAAAAAATTTCGAAAGAATATAAAATGCATAAAGAAATGCTTTCAGACGATAATGCAATTAAAGGCAATTCTCAAAATGGAAGATTAATGGACCTCTTTGCAGTTCAATTCGGAATGTAAATGAATTTACATTTCTCTGGGGGCTGGAGCTTTTTAAGAGATGTTGATGATAACGATTTTCTAGATGATGAAGAGTAATGAGTGTTTTCGAATGTGACTCTCGTTGGTTTTCGCTGCGCGTTCGACCGCTCTTGTTTCTCTTCTGTGTAAATAGAGCGGACACGCGAGAATTGTCCCTTTTTGTAACTCATTCTCGAGAGTTAGTGTGGCAACTTCATGCAAACTACAAGGACTTTCTGTCAGGTTCCTAATTGATTTGGCGTCATTTTACGATAACATTTCAGAAAGAAAAAAATGCTGGATATTCGTGGGGTGTGCTTGATTATCCATTGGGGTTTCTCCAGAGTTTCTTTTCAAAGCAGTGACGGCTTCATGAATGTACGATGGCATAAAAACACACGGAAGCAAATCTACCCTCCTTCTTTCCTCCGCTTCTTTCTGATCTCTTCAATTGCATCAAAGTGTCAGGGCCACAGGCTGAATCTACTCGCACACATCTCGATTTGTTTCTCTTTCTGTGACGTTTATGACACTCACTCCAGCCTAGAAAAGTTTTAATGCCTTGACAAAATGGCGTCATTTGTGGGTGTTATTGCTTGTGCATATTCCTGCATTTCGATTATTTCTCGTTGCTTTTATTAATCTCACTGTTTTTGTTGCTGTTATGATCCTTTATCGTCATGTTTATCGACGACAGTACTTCCAATCAATACTCTAGCGTATTCATCTTCATTGTATTCGTCAATGGCGAAATTACTATCCGAAATATTTATTTTCTAACTTTATTTTTAAAATGTTAATTATAAATTTTATAACTTTTATTCAACAAAGACTTTTAAAATGTTAATTATAAATTTTATAACTTTTATTCAACAAAGATTTGGTTAAAGATCATTAAAACGTCAAAACAGTCGCATTCGGCAGTTCCATCAAACTTCCAGCCCAAACCACCCCTCATCTTCTCACAAGCGACTTCTAACACACAATGTTTCAGCTGTACAAGCCTGAGTAATGGGCATTTGTAACTTTTCAAGAAATCCTTAATGGCGGTATGAAACACGCATAAAAGTAAATAATTGGTTTTTTAGAAAAACTATTTTGCTGCCTTCTGTTTGCTACGGTGTGTGGTGGATGCAGGAAAAGGAAAAATAGTTATAAGGAAAACTGGTGAGTAGCTACAAAGTGTTCGAGGAGTTTATTTTTTACGTTTAGAGCTTGCATCATTTGATGACTATTTGTTGCAAGCAACTAAATGAAGCTTTTTAATAAATAAATGAATTTAAAGAAAAAATATGAAAAAATACAAAAATGAAAGAAGCAATAATAATGAATAAAATGTATTATTAATTCTTGCATCTGTCATTATTTAATAATGTTGAGGTAGTTGGAGCGAAGGCTATACAGCTGGCTACGAGACCTCGTCCCAGTGTGGAGCCTACATACAACTGCATACAACAACATAAGACGATACAACGATGCTGATAAGCTGTAATCAACGATCTAGTACTGCCAATAACAACTATAATAGGCCTGATACAACAAATAAAAATAGCAAAAACAACAAAGCTGAGCACCTGCCATGTTATTTACAAACCTGGCTTCAGACTGCCTGGAAATCAATGCGAGCAACAACGTCGCTTTCGATCCCTGCTTTGAGCAACAGTCATAAGGAGTCATAAAGGAAACTGTCAACAGATAAATTATCTTTCAAATGGCTTCTTTTGTTTTCATACTCAAGCACTTTTTTGTTTTTTAATTTGAAAATCGCCACCTGCCAAATAAGTCCATAAACCAATTTGCAGCGACTGAATTGAACCATCAATGCTGCTAGTGGCTGGAGAGAAGATACAATTATTTATTTTATTTTTATGGAGTTTCTATTCCCCCGAAGATTCAATAATACATATTTTTAAAGTTTTTTTCTTCTATTAAATCTGGAAATGAACTTCAAAGAAAGAGTTTTATCTGTTTGACAGGCAATTTCCGGAAATAGAGAAACTGGAAAATTTAATTTTAAAACTTCAAAATTGTTATTTTTTATAAGTTTTAATGCTATCTCGATTTGACATCCACCTTTTACTGCTCGATAAATCTACCGATATTCCGTCTACATAATTATAAAGTTTCATTCATGCAAGCTTTTTACGTTTTAAAAATGTCAAAGCATTCATGATTCAATAATTTCAAAGTTTTTGAAACGAAAATAATACTGTTATAAAAAAATATAAATTCAATCATTCAATTTTGAATTATTCATAAATGTCAGAAGGTATATTCGAGAAAACTCACAGAATTCTTTGCAACATTCCACCCACTGAAGGGAACTCGAGACGAATTACATGTTTTTTCTTGAGTTTGGAAAGAATTAAAGAGATAAGATGAATGAAGGAAGTATTGGATTAGCGCCGATCTACCTGTCATTCTCGTAACTTTTTCATCTCAGTGACTCCTTCAACTCACTAAGACTTCTCATGATCACCTTAATCATTAATAACCCACTAAAAAATATTCTTTCACCAACCACCGTTTATCCATTTAACAGTGTTATAAAAATTCCTCCACGAAATCAGCAACAGCAACTACCCTTTCCCTGAAACATCCATTGTATTCTCGCATACAATAGTGCACCATACAAGCTAGAGAGAGAACGTACATTCCCCAGAACCCGTGCGAACATCCCTCAAATGATTTAGTTCATTTTAATTAGTAATTTATACTTTTTTTTCTTCTTTCAACTTCAAAGCACTTGTTTTAGATTTGTTGCATTATTCACTCTGAAAAGCTTCTGAAATCAATTCAAGGCTCCGTTGACATACTTGACTCCGTAGCTAACTCCCGTATAATGCCTTCAATCAATCCTTTCTCAGCCTTATACTCTCGATCACTTTTTCTAACTTTTTAATCTTTAATTTCCATTAAAAGTTCTATCCTTTTGTTCCTTCATTAACCTTCGTTTTGTGACTTCGATACTTTCTGGTTTGTATTGCAAGATAAGTTTCATTGCATTGTGAACGGCTTATTAATCATCGAGACATTAAACTCATGTTTATTCATGATTGGCGCATACTTAATGAGGGCTAATGCAAAATTAAAGTTTCAGCACAACATCAACATTAACAGGTGATGACTAAGAAATATATAAAGCCTTTTAAATATTCAGCTGTCAAAATTGAATAAGCATGAGCACTCCAGCAGCGAATTGGCATTCTTCGCAAACGCAATTTCGTCTCAGAAGCGACCGCCGCAGACGTTAGAAGCTGTGCTTTCGAGACGCTGCTTGCGGCAATGTGTGGTTGCTTGCGGCTTATTTACTGCGCAATCTGAAGCTGTTTCGTGCAGGACAAATCCCGAATGCTGAGGAAGCCAATAAATTATGTAACAAGATCATTAAATCAACATTTCTTCTATTTTTTTGTTTAATTTTTGAAAATTATAGAGTAACAGACATCGTCCTTGTGATCTTTCCAATATTCCCCTTTTTAGCAAATTATTAAACATGCTTTTCCAATTGTAACAAAAATAATTTTTTTCCATGCCAAAAAAAAGGAAAATTAAAAAAGAATTTGGATTTATGAGACGTAGCAGCTCAAAGACGCCATAACGAAGTAAAAAGATAATTCGAAATTGCATTCTTGAAAAAGTAAGCTTCCATAAAAATACTCAACGAAAAAAACGTGAGCAGCGAAGTAGAGAAAAAATGGCTAACTCTGGGGAAAATAGACTCTCCATCACTATGCAATTCCATACAACAAAATTCCATGATCCCCACTTGCTTATTAAAAACTAGATCTGTTCCACGATTACAAATTTTAATCGCTGTTCGATTAAAATTTTAATCATTCATGGGTGAACGGGTAGCTGAGTCGGCAACGACTCTCGGCTTGACCAATAATGAAAGGTCCTAGGTTCAAGTGCAACCAATGCCCTAGTAACCCAAAGGCGCAAATGAAAATATGCAGCCCAAGTGGCCTGGAAGCCCGTTCGGGTTATACGCCACTATAATAATGCTCGTCGTCATTCGTTAATCGTATTTGAACATTATTATAAAATAATATTTACTTTTTTTTCTTACAAATGCAATAAAAATTTTATCAGATTTTTTAAATAAAAGTAATAAAAAAAATTGAATCCATAAATGATAAAAAATGCAATTGTCACACATCCTTTTTGAGCCAGTTACTCAAGCAAACATTATTTCACAACAAGTTGGATCTAAAGAGATTCTTTTCTTGCTAACTATGTGTCCTGACGAGCTGAATAGACGTTCACACGGAGCTGTACTTGCAGGTGATGACAAGTACTTTCTTGCTAGTTTCGCACGAGCCGGATATGCTCCTTCGTGTTGTTGCCACCAAACAAGAGAACAACTCTCCAAGCCTACCTTAGAATCTTTTCTATAACGTTTCATGATTGACTCAGTAACCAATGTAGTATCTTCATCTTCAGAATCTGAAGTTTCATATGTTTGTAGTTCTTTGTTTGGTGAAGGCTGTATAGATTATGAGGTTTTCTTCACTTCTTATAGTTTCTTCAACTCTTTCCTTTTTTTGAAAACATGTTACATTTTTAAATATTCTGATTATTCAGTTGCTACTACAATTTGAGAAAACATTTTGGGTGTAAAACGAATGACGTAAGCTGGAATACAGCTTAGCTGGATGATCTTCTGAAGTGAATATTTCTTGTGTAAAGTGACAAATTGCAAGTAAGACTATTGAAAATTTCAAGTATTTTTCACTCTTTAGAAGTTCTGTTGCAAATCTTTAAGAAATGAATTTTTTTTAATGAAATGAAATTTTTCCCATTCGTTTGTTGACAGTAAATTAGCAGTGTTTGTTCTCCCTTGCTGACAATATAACCAAAACAGCAAAAATATGTTCAATTTAGATAAGTTTAAATGCATCAAAATTTTTAATGCGTTAACTTTTTTTAAATATTTAACGGTGTTAAAATGTGTAACGGTATTAAAATATGTAACGGCGTTAAAACTTTTAACGGTCATTAATTGATTAACGCGTTAATCGAAAGTTAACGTAGATTAAAGCACAGCTCTATTAAAAACCAACACTATTTGCATGAAGCAAATCGAATAGGTTTTTCGTAGCTTTTTTATTTTCTTTTTACCTGCTTTTGAAGCACACTTGAAGTTTTAAAAGTTAAAAACAATTTTTTTAAACATTAAGAAAATTTTTAAAGTTCCATTGTCGAACTCTTTCTTAAGCGCCTAAATCTCTTTTTATTATTGCTTCGCAAATGGTCTCGGCAGTTTAATAACCTTCTTGAACAAACAATCCTCGAAACCTTCGATATCAATCGAAAGCAAACATTTTTTATTAATTAAAAGTATTTAATCTAGTTTTTTTTGTTCCGTTCAATTTAAAGGCCAAAACGACAAACCGCCAGTAATTAAGAGAATGCGAGTTGAGATAGATAGGAGGTAACCGTTTGGAAGCAGCAATAAAACCAAGTGGTTCTGCCGATGTCGAAGGTGGAGGCAACTGTGTGCTTGTTTAAAGCAGGCCAGCAAACCTTTCCAGTTCACTGTTTACGATTCATAAGTGACTTCCTTTGAGTTCATCGCTTTCAGACATTGATTTGGCAAACTTCCTGTTCGATTCTTTTTGTTCTTGCGACTTTTCTATCTTCTGCAAACACACACATGTGTGCATACACTTAGTAAGTCACACGTTTGAATCCACCACACTCAAACACCCACATCTACACACACACAAACCCACACACACACACACACACACACACACACACACACACACACACACACACACACACACACACACACACACACACACACACACACACACACACACACACACACACACACACACACACACACACACACACACACACACACACACACACACACACACACACACACACACACACACACACACACACACACACACACACACACACACACACACACACACACACACACACACAAACCCACACACACACATTCACACACACACACACACACACACACACACACACACACACACACACACACACACACACACACACACACACACGCACACACACACACACACACACACACACACACACACACACACACACACACACACACACACACACACACACACACACACACACACACACACACACACACACACACACACACACACACACACACACACACACACACACACACACACACACACACACACACACACACACACACACACACACACACACACACACACAGAAAGAAACCACAGAAGGCATGGGTCAGAATGGGTGATCATTGGACTTTTGATCCCTGGTCCGCTACCCCCACCTCTCTACCCCCCTATCGGCCCTTTTCTGCTTACCCGCCCCTCTTCACCTCTTCTCTAATAAACCAAAAGTATCCTTCCATCTCACACCCCTTCAACTCCACCCTCAGCACCTCCTCTTCCATCCACTCTGACAACTTCACCAGCAACCCTCAAGACACCGAACACAGGTCACTAGCGTTGAACATCTTCATCATCATCGTTTGCAGCCTCATCATCACAGGAACTCTCTTCGGCAACATTCTTGTCTGTCTGGCGGTCGCAATCACTCGTAAACTGCGCACGCCCTCCAACTCACTCATCGTTTCCCTCGCCTTCTCCGACCTCCTCATCTCCATCACTGTCATGCCCTTCGCCCTCGTCTACGAGGTCACCAAGGGATGGATCTTCGGGCAGGTGTGTGTGTGTTCTTTCGTGTGTGATTGTTTGTATGCAGTGGTTTGATGGAGTTTTGCGTGTATGAAGGGAAAGTCCAACTAATGTGTTTTTGGCCTGCACTATATCGTATATTATGCACGTTTTATATTATTTATTCAATAAATAAGTAATAAAATTATTTCAACCCACTACCACACCACTGCAAGCATCTCGACAAACCACACCAGGTGGCTTGTGACATATGGACCTCTCTTGACGTCCTCTTCTGCACCTCCTCCATCCTCAACCTCTGTGCCATCAGCATTGACAGGTGTGCTGCTTGTTTTTCGATATATTTTCAATTTTCTTTACTTTTAATCATTGTTAAAACTAGCCAAAAAAAGTCGTATTTGTTTGTATTTTCGACCAGATACTTAAACTATTTCCACAGTAATTGTAGAACTAACTTTTTAAAATAAAATTGAACCAATTGAATAAATTATTTGAGGATATTCCCTCAGAAGAATGAAACACGTAAATTCATGCAAACAATTGAGAAAATGTTCAAATAATTCCAAAGGGACATATCCATCCTTATCCATTTCGTTTTTGTATCACTTTTTATTTCATGTTTTGGCGATTAGCTTCTCAAAATGTGATTTCAAAAATAAATTCTTCAATTTCTTCATCACGTTTATCATACTTCCGCGAAATAAATCCTTTGACATGCTGATTTTATTTAAATGATTTACAGCTTAAATTATGGAATAAAAGCCAAATAAATTCAATTACTTCAAATAAATGGTTATCTTAGCTTAAAATAATAGTATAGACCGTGTTGAACATTTTATTCTAAGCTGTTTTTCTCCTGCCAAGCTACTTTTCTCTTCACAACAAAGTACTCCCATGTTTCAGAGACCCATCATTAAACAAATCATCCCCACTAAAACGCTTCTCTGAGCCTAAACTAGTGTCTATTCTAATCGGAACTATTACATATAATGGAAAAAGATTTATGAGTGAACGACTTTTATTTAATGGATGCGAAATTAGTGGACTGTCGTCGTATTATCGTTCGATTTGCGGATGTGAGCTGACGTTGTAATCACGTTTATCCGGCCATTACTCGCATCATAACAAAGAAACTGCACTGAGTATAAAAAAAGAATTATTCAAAAAACCAAAGACACTTATGAGGCCTAACAAAAGGCAAGCTGCAAACTATCTCTTTCTTTTTGACGCTGGCGTTAGCAGCAAAACGCAAGTCTTCTCATTTATCCTTTTGAACCCCTTGTTAAGCCAACCACATCGACGTCTCACTGCCTCCACCCTTCTTCATCTAGCGCCTTCTCTTTATTCTGGAACATTCAACTAAAAATTATGTGCTCATAAAAAAGAATAAGAATAAATACATCATTTCTTATAATTATAATTACTTAATTTAATAATAATAACAGCAATATTAATTTTGTTTTTTTTTGTATTTTCACACAGGTACTTGGTGATCACAAGACCTTTCACATACGCCCTGAAGAGAACGCCACTGCGCATGGCAGGTACATAATACCAAAAAACCATTATCATGACCATCCTCACTACTCCTCCTAGTAATAGATTTCCTCCTTAATGCTGCAAAAAGAAAGTTTCAGGGCATATATAAAAAGATAATTTAATCATCTTTGTAACGCTATTATAAACAGACATCATCATCATCATCATCATCACCATCATCATCATCATCATCATCATCATCATCATCATCATCATCATCATTCTCATCATCATTATTATCATCATCATCACCATCATCATCATCATCATCATCATCATCATCATCATCATCATCATCATCATCATCATCATCATCATCATCATCATCTTCATCATCACCCTCATCATCATCGACACGTGACGTCGTCATTACGGTCCTAATGGTTTCCCATCCACAACGGCACACAGGCATGATCGTGTGCGTGTGGCTCGCCTCTGCCATCATAAGCATCCCACCGCAGTTCGGGTGGAGGAAGAAGATCACTGAAGGTGCTCATGATGATGATGATGATGGTGATGGTGATGATGATGATGATGGTGGTGGTGTTGCAAATGGGGATGATGATGATTAAGATGATGAGGTTTACGATGATGAAGAGGCTGGTAATTATGCCAGCAGGTTTCACACCTATTCGAAAAAATAGGACATCCCCGCTCTACCCCATAGTGGGGAAGCGCCATAGACAAGTGCTGTTACTCTTACACTTTCCAGCCAGGTTTACAGCCTGTTGCCTTGCAAGTTCTGTTTGGGGTAATTAAATGATAGTGTCACGAAAAAACACTTTGAGCTGACAACTTGCGAAGTATGCAAAACGAATGCAAAATGACTTCAAGACAAAATTAACAATATACTGCCTCAACCATCGCCCACGATAGGAACGAGTGGGATTGTAGGTCTGGCACTATCAAACGTGCTAAGACAACCGTTACAGGTTCGTTAATTCAGCTGCCCTGTGAAGGATCCCAGAGAGTACACTGTCAGCCGAAAATTCATGTTGTGAAGACTTTAACTGACACATTAAAGCTGCGGAAAAAACTTTTGGCTGCAGGAAGAACAACATCAACATTCTTGCTATCCAAGAGCATCGGCATACCGACGCACCCAGTCGCCATGTTAGCTGGAGATTTCAACACACGCATTGAACGGAACCACCCAGAAAAAAATCTTAGAGGTGCTTGCAATATTGCGACATTATAGGATTCTTAAGAATATTGTCAAGGCGATCAAGGTATTGTACGAGAAGTCGACCAGCCAAGTATGAATACAAAGCCAGCTGTCAGCACCATTCAACCTCTCTACAGGCGCTCTGCAAGATTATGCCCTCACTCCGTTTCCACTCTTCACAGTGATAGACTTCATATCCACATTGTCAGCGCATGAATCGGACATATCACTCACTCGAAGAAAACGAACGAATAAAAATGTCAATAAACTGATGAGATAGAATCGAACAACAAGGTTTCCTGACAGCGATAATGATCTCGACTTTTCCCATGATATTGCCTTACTCGAAAACGACCCATCAAACTTCTAACTCCAGCTGGATGCTTTGAGACTAGGTGCATGAAGGGTTGGACAAGAGATCAATGTTTAAAAAACGAACAAATGGGTCCACTGATCACCTTATCAGAATCCAAATCAGCCTTGCATGGGCGACCTTCACGGAGCTAAAACAAATTCTGCGTTCACTCAAGCTGAAAATGAATTTCAAGATTCGCATCCTTCAAACCGCCTGCTATTTGTTTTTGGTGGCAGTGAGTCATGGATACTCACGACAGAACTGTTGAAAAAACTCAACGTTTCGCAAGGACTTGCTGTCGGACGATGCTTGAAACCTAACTGTCCAGCAACCACATCCCGAACAAGTCGAACACACGAGGCAGACAGCGAAATAGTTGGAAAGCACCAACTCATATTTACCGGTCTTGTCTTCGCATGTTTGCAAATGAACCTATCCTCCGTTACTTACTCTACGAATTTGAGATAAAAGCACAAAAACGTCCCGACAGACCAAGGACTTCATATCGACAGTTGATCTCATAAAACAACGCCAACGCATAAAATCGACCAGTGAAAAGAATCGCTAGTGAAGAGGAAGCAGTGGAAATATCATTTCATCTTGCCGTGGAAAAAAAGCCTTTTGACTTCATAGCTGCATACACTCGATGATGATGTTTTGATGATGATGGTTATGATAGTTAGGATGGTGACGATAATTATGATTATGATGTTGATAACAGCGATGATGATGTTGATGACTACAAAATCAATCAAAAATCAATTGACCACACAGACCACAACTCATCACACAGACCACAACTCACCACACAAACCACAACTCACCACACAAACCACAACTCACCACACAAACCACAACTCACCACACAGACCACAACTCACCACACAGACCACAACAAATCACACAGACCACAACTCACCACACAAACCACAACTCACCACACAAACCACAACTCACCACAAAGACCACAATTCACCACAAAGACCACAACTCACCACACAAACCACAACTCACCACACAGACCACAACTCACCACACAGACCACAACTCACCACACAAACCACAACTCACCACACAAACCACAACTCACCACACAGACCACAACTCACCACACAAACCACAACTCACCACACAAACCACAACTCACCACACAGACCACAACTCACCACAAAGACCACAACTCACCACCCAAACATTCAACCTCCTTGCACAGGTCAATGCGTCATCAGCGAAGAGTTGGGATACCAGTTGTTTGCCACAGTGGGTGCGTTCTACCTGCCTTTGGTAGTCATGGTCACCATTTACACCAGAATTTACTTGGTCTCTTCCCGCCTCTCCAAGACCATCTCATACAACCGGTTAAGGGGGGGGGGGTGTGGTGGATATGGAAGGGTGGAAAATAGTTTGAACAGACTGATTGAAAATATGTAGGCGTAATGGAGTGGTGAACATTTAAAGAGAAAAATTTATATTTAAAAAAAGTTTTTTTAAGTTTTTTTAATGTGAAATAAACATACCAATGGCATCCTCAACAGGCAGCCTTCTCTGGCATCAACGGCAGGAGCGATGAACGTGGTTGAACCTCAGCCACCCAGTTACCAGGGAGGTCTGCTTGCTAAACTTTTTTTTAAATTTTCCTATAATTATTTGTGCTAAATATTTACGTCATCAAGTGAAAAAGCATATAAAAACAATTATAAACGTTTTTATAATCATCATCACAGCCAAACACAGTCCGAGACCCACCTAAACGACACCACTACAGGCACCACTGCCACCGTCAACAACAGCAGCAACGACATGAAGACAAGAAGACAAAGTTCTCCGTGCTTCGACCCAGCATACGAGGCTGACACCAGGGCGGGTGGCAAGCGTCGAAAGTCTTCCTCTGTTCTCTTCTTTGATCGTCTCGTCAAACGTACTCCGCCCTTCCTGAGCCATCAACAACCTCTCTGCAAGGGACCTGTCAGCAAGAGCAGAAACCTTAGCTCCCAATACGGTTGGTTTGAAAGTTTTCAGTTCATTTTTGAAGGTTTATTTTAGATCTATATTCTGTATGTATGTATATTCTAATGCAGTAATGTGTAGTAATGCCGCTGGGACGTGCGTCAAAGCTTATAAGGAAGTTATATTAGCGTATGTGCTGTGAAGCCACAATTGAGTTAGCCATTATGTTTTTTCAAACGCTGGCAAGGCGGAGAAGCAATGGCCATTGGAGAGAGGATGGGTTTCATAGTGAGAGTTACCATGCTATTCAGTTATAAAATGATGGAAAAAACATTTGAAGCACTGAGGTTTATCAAGAAAGCTTTTGATAAATTAAGAAAATATAATTAACAATAAAAATTTTGAAATGCCGATTTTTTTTAAAGTCTGCAGTTTAATGCGAGTTAAGATGCTTTTATTGGCAAATAAATTAGCGAAAGTCTTTCAATGTCTTCTTCAATCTTGTCGTCGCATACATGCAAAACTTTTGAAATAGAATCTTGTGGTTTTTTTACTTTTCACGGGTTCGTGTGACTCGAAGCTGTGAGAAGCAATATTCGAAAGAACACCTGCATAAGTGGGAGTCTTCACCTTCAATTAACAAGATCTTCCAGGAGAGCACCATCTTTTTATGGCTTAGAAAAACTAGAATGCTTTTCTTGATAGTATTCCTGGAAGTGAAGCAACGTGACTTGTATGCATCACCGTGGCGTTGAGATCTGATGTGGAGGCAGGCAGACTTGACTAGCGCCTCGCAACGACCCTCTGGTGCGCAGGGAAAAAAGGATAAATATATTTTTTAAAGAAAGATAAAGATCAATCTAGAGCAATTACCCCCGAAAAGGGCTTTTACTCTTGCACGCGTGAAACTTCTAGCGAGTCACTCTTTAAAAATCGAAGCAATTAAGCTCTAATTATTTTTATTCTATTTTCTCTTTCAGCACCATGATTTTTTGGCGTTTTGGCTACTTTTTTTATAGCATTATTTCATATTTTATAAAGTTTTTAAACAGTTAATTCAGTCCAGGCATTTCCTTGGTACGCCTAGAGATCGAGGCATTTAGGACTTGCTTAGCCATACTCAACTATTTAAATTACACTTTAAGGGCTAGGGCTAAGGTTAGAATTTTTAATGAGCATTTCAAAATTTTCTCAAGTTTAAACCAAAAGAAATTATAGCATTTATATAAGTTTTTTCAAACCCTTTTTTCTACTTTTATTCCAAGCTTTTGACGGCTTTACAGGATTTTTCTTAGAAGTCGCAAAGTCTTATTTAAACCGTGTTTTTAAGAATTCACACACAAGGAATTTATAAAAAGCTCTTTTAAAATGCTTTAACTATAAATCTAGCTGCTTTAAAACATCCTTTTAAGGCAATTTACTTTTTGCAGTTTTCTTATAGAATTTTTTTTAACTCTTAAAAAGTTAAGACAACGTTTTTCATGAAATTATCTCTCAATGACTCAATTCTGAAGCAAATACCATACTTTGTATAATTTAAAGATTCTTTAAACGAAAAAATGGTTTAGAAAAATACTTTAAAAAAAAGAAAGTTGAGAGAAATTAAACTAAACAAAGATAAACTTTATTCAGTGATAAAAACTACTTTTCACCTGTCAACGAAAAGATCATGAAAACTAGAATACTCAAAATTGAAAGAGTGTAAAAAAACTAGACCAAATCAACCACAACACAAAACAACGAACAGACGTACAGATTGCAGGTCATTCTAACCTTGGTCTGTCTGAGGGAAGCCTCAGTTCTTCAAAGAAAAAGGAACGAAGCAGGTGAAGGGTGTTGGTAGTTGGAAATGTGGATAGTTGGAAAAGTGTATTTCAAAAAATAATTCCAGTTTCCATTTAGCAAGCAATTGAATGTCTAATATAGCATATTATGCACATTATGCAAACTATAACTCTAAGGTTTTGGAACTCGACTCCTCAATTCTTTTTGTAGATGAACTTTATGAAAAACACTTAAAATTTTTGCTTATTCATCATTTTCATACAAAGGTTCATTAAACTTTAGTATGCCTGTTTTTACAAAGTTATGCATCGTATATTACTTGTATATGAATTACATATAAAAATGTGTTGGTAAATGAGTTTTTTTAAATAATAATAAACTATTGCAATATTTAATATTTTATATAAAAGTATATTATATTTTTTTATGCTAATTTAAATATATATATAAAAATTAAGTTAAATGCATATTATGCAGAGTAAAATAGTTTTTGTGACCGAACATTTGAACCATACTGATGAAATTTGGCAATATTTGTTATTTTTATAAAAAGCTTCACTTAAATTTTCCATGTCGTTTTTTATTTTACATATTTACATCGCAATTTTTTTGGTTTTTTTGGTCTATACTGTTCACAGCCTGACTGACGCTTGCCATGTTACAATGGTTCTGAGAACCATGGTTCTTATGCGCCAAGGCGCCACTCCACACGACGTACACATCTTTCAATGCATACGTCGCAAACACCGCATCATATACACTAGGTATATGATAGTTCACGGTTGCTTGTCAAGGATTCGAACAGGCAACCTTTAAGTTGCAAGTCCGACGTCTACCATCTAAGCCATCCCCGCTCCCCGAATTTTCGTAAGTCATACAACAAGAATAAACATTAGTCTACGAGTGAGAATTGGCCTTCTCATAGCACTGAAATGACAAAAAAAATGTATTGCAGCACGTTATTTTTATTAACCATTTCTAAGCATCAGTACGTCTTTGATTTTAAAATTTCCAATCAATAAAATCAAAGGTTGAAAAAGTATATTTAAATATATACTATGCTTAAAGTCTATAAGCCTCAAGCATGTTTTTGTCCTGTTCATGAACTTGAAACTTCTTTTGTCAATAAACACTTTTTGTGACCTTGAAGTTCTCGTCGATGATAAGAACACGATCTCCGCGGTTTTGCACTACACAGGCCTGGATGGATGAATTAAGCAGAGGAATTTTCACAAGTATAGAAAAAATATAAATTGAGAAATATTGGAATTGAAAACATGTATAACATACTTTCCAAAAAAACACATTAAAAACTAAATTTCTTCAAAATAAAATAGAAAAGCTAGGAAATGAAAATATAATTGAATAAAATTGATACCTCACGCGGGCTCACTTTCATAAGTTTCCGAATCGCTTGTTCAATTGTCTAGAAGGATGATATTCATATTGAATATAAGATTATTTAACAATAAGTAAATGAATTAAGATAATAGGAATCAAAATAATGTATATCTTTTTATTGCTTCAACAACTACAAATTTACCTCTCCGCCAACAATGGAATTCTCATTTCTACAAAGTTGGTTATTGATGATGTATTTAATATTTTTCAAATAATAAAATAAAGTATTCATAACCACTTCGCAAGCTGCAACTAAAATGAATATATTAATTGAAACTTTGCTTTTTTAATAATAATGCAATAAAAATCATTGTAAATAAAAGTTTTACTTTTAAATAGACAGTTATTTTCAGGGTATAAGCCTCACAAAGAATATACTTTTTATAATTTTCAGCAATTTCTACATTTTGTCCATGTACTATATGCATATGTGAATCGATTAAATTTATATTTATGTGTCATGTAGTCATGCACCATATCGGCGATTTGTTACATGAATCTAAATCATCATAGCTTCAATGTTATGCTTCAATGATTATGTAATTTACGGATATTTTCTAGATAAGCCCCACCATGAAGATATACTTTGAGTTTTTAAAAATTTTTTCTCTCTTTTAAAGAATTGAAACTAGAATAAAATTGCGGGCCATCACCCTTGAACTATGATGCCGAAGATGAAGAGTTTGACGGCTTTTTCGATGTTTACAACGAAGGCGAAAAAACAGCATGTGAACAGTATGCTTACTGTAACTTTTATTTTGTTTTAAACTATTTTATGCGCTGCATTGAGTTCCATTTTCATTTAAAGTTTTATTTATTTATTTATTATTTAAAAAATTGAATAGTTGAATCGTGAAATAAAATTATTCGATCGCATCAAAATTTTATTTCTTAACTAGAAAATAAAATATGATATTCTCCGGAATATTAGACAAACATATACTATTTCTGTAGAAAAAATTGTGGAAAATACAGTAACTAAAAAGAAGTTAAGAAAAATTACCCAGAAACGACCACAGAAAGACAAATCAGCAAGAGAATAATGTAAACCTTCGTTATTATAACGAGTTATAATTAACACTAATTAGCTAATTGATAATTGCTTTAAATTACAAATAGATTTACTAAGATACTATTCGGAAAATAAGGCTTAAAGAGCTCGAAGCGTATTTATAGAATAAAATAAAGTAATAATAGTAATAAATACAATAAAAATAAATGATAAAAGTTAAGAATTACATTGATTAAGGTTTGTTTTTGGTTAGCAGCAGTCATTTTGGCCGCCGTTTTAAATTACCAATAAATTTGCTGAATAATTGGTTTTAATCTAATATTTTTTCAAACTTTTAAAGAAAAATAATTATTAATAATTGGATTGCATTTTCGTCAACCAATTCTGTATGCTGTCGCGTTGAAAAGTGATTTCATTCATTTCCCAAAGGAATAATTTTAAAATAATAATAATATTAATGACGTTTTTAATTGGGTAATTTTCATTCTGAAAAAACATGCTTTGAAAATGTCAAAAAATCAGCGCAGTTTTTTAAATATTTTAAAATCCATTAAAAAATTATATATAAAAATTAAATGTATGGAAAAGTATAAAAAAAAGTTGTTTTCCTATTATTATATTTTTATTTTACACAACCAAATATTGAATTTATTGATTATTAAGTAAGAGAAATACAATTTTTACAAAATTTCGCACGTTTTAACGAATAGCGTTTAAATCAACCATACTTTAAATCTACCATACGGGGAATTTACCTCAAGAAATTTTTTTTTTTTTTATTTTTACGAATAGGAAACACTACAAATAAACGAAATTAATTTTTAAAAAATAGAATTTAGTTTTTTTCTGTTTTTTTACGTCACTTGAAATTTCAACATTGGAATGTACCATACAGGGATTCTACCGTTTAATAAAACATGAGATAAAATCGTTAAATTTCAAAAAAAAAAAATTTTTTTTCACACAATAAACATATAATATATATGAATGGAATTTATTTGTTTAAAATAAAAAATAAGTAATTCTCGATTTTTAAGGCAAAATAAAAAGAAAAAAAGAAAAAAGTTTAATAAATGTGACAAAAATGTCAAAAATTAAATACAAACAGAAAACACTTCTTTTAAGTGTAATCAACAAAAAAAATATTGAATTTATTTTTTTTTCTAATTTTTTTACGCATTTTAAAATTTCAACATTTGATTCTACCACTTAATAAAAACATGAGATAAAATCGTTAAATTTCAATAAAATTTGTTTTTTTTTCACACAATGAACATATAATATATATGAATAGAATTTATTTGTTTAAAATAAAAAATAAGTAATTCTCGATTTTTAAAGCAAAATAAAAAGAAAAAAAGAAAAAAGTTTAATAAATGTGACAAAAATGTCAAAAATTAAATACAAACAGAAAACACTTCTAATAAGTGTAATCAACAAAAAAAATATTGAATTTGTTTTTTTTCTATTTTTTTACGCACTTTGAAATTTCAACATTGGATTCTACCGTCGCACGAAGTGAAGGTGCTGTCGAGAATATGTAGAAGGGCAGTCTCAGTGGAACGATTGGTTCGATATGCAGATTGGTAGGATGTAAAATTGGGATTTGCACTTAGATGAGGTTTAAGACTTTTCAGAGCAAGTCGTTCTATAATTTTTGATAGGGTACTGAGGTTAGATATTGGTCTGTAATTAGATGGTAGATCTGGATTAAGGTTTGATTTTTTAAAGAGAGGGGTGATTTGAGCCGTTTTGAAAGAAGCCGGAAATTGACCTTCAGAGAAGGAGAGATTGGTAAGATAAGAGAATGCTTCTGATAGCACCTCACTGCAGTGAATGAGAATTTTGTTTGGGTAAGGATCTATAGGAGAAGATTTTTTGCATGAGTCTAGAATTATTTTTATGACCTCTGGTGGAGTGACTATTTCAAAAGAAGTGAGGAATGTTGGAAGGGATGGTGGAGTGTGAATATGAGCATGTGGAAGTTGAATAGTGGAGAGACGATTTGCGATGATTTGATGAATTGTTTTGATTTTGTTTAAAAAAATTCATTAAATGTGTTGGCTAGTGTCTTGCATTGATCATCAGATAGATTGTTATTATCTGATGACTTGTTGTGGAGAATGTTGTTGAGGTTGCGCCACGATGACAATCACCGCCAAAAAATTACTATCACCACCAAAAAAATTTCAATCATCACTACAATACCAACACTCTTACCACAGCACAATCATCACCACATCATCCTCAAAACCATAAAACACAATCATCATTCTTCTCAATTTTCTGTCTTGCTACTGGTGCCGAAGCTGCGATAGAGGGTGAAGGAGAAGTCCTTGCCAGCACTGGAACTGCTGCTGCTATGGAAGGATTTCTTCTTTATGTCGAAGCTCACTTGATTCCCTGCGGCCATCTTGATCTGCTGTGGCCATTCCTTGACAGATTCAAAACAACCAACATTCGCACTAAAAACATTCTAATTAATTAAATTTAATTTTTATTTAGACTTAAGATTTTAAAATTTTAATATATTATACCCAAAACAGTTTATTCTACAAATTTATTTGAGCGGCTGCCAGTAGTAGTAGTAGTAGTAGTAGTAGTAGTAGTAGTAGTAGTAGTAGTAGAAGAGGTAGTAGTAGTAGTAGTAGTAGTAGTAGTAGTAGTAGTAGTAGTAGTAGTAGTAGTAGTAGTAGTAGTAGTAGTAGTAGTAGTAGTAGTAGTAGTAGTAGTAGTAGTAGTAGTAGTATTAGTAGTAGTAGTGGTAGTAGTAGTAGTAGTAGTAGTAGTAGTAGTAGTAGTAGTAGTAGTAGTAGTAGTAAAAGTAGTAGTAGTAGTAGTAGTAGTAGTAGTAGTAGTAGTAGTAGTAGTAGTAGTAGTAGTAGTAGTAATAATAGGCCAAACACAGAGAAACTTTCAAACAATTATGTTGCTAAAAAAATCGAGAATTTTTTATTTTTTATTTTAAACTAATAAATTCTATTCATATATTTTATATGTTGATTGTGTGAAAAAACAACAAATTTTATTGAAATTTAACGATTTTATCTCATATTTTTATTAAGTAGTAGAATCAAATGTTGAAATTTTAAAATGCGTAAAAAAATAGAAAAAAAAATAAATTCAATATTTTTTTTTGTTGATTACACTTATAAGAAGTGTTTTCTGTTTGTATTTAATTTTTGACATTTTTGTCACATTTATTAAACTTTTTTCTTTTTATCTTTTTATTTTGCCTTAAAAATCGAGAATAACTTATTTTTTATTTTAAACTAATAAATTCTATTCATATATATTATATGTTGATTGTGTAAAAAAAACAACAAATTTTATTGAAATTTAACGATTTTATCTCATGTTTTTATTAAGTGGTAGAACCAAATGTTGAAATTTTAAAGTGCGTAAAAAAAAAGAAAAAAAAATAAATTTAATCTTTTTTTTGTTGATTACACTTAAAAGAAGTGTTTTCTGTTTGTATTTAATTTTTGACATTTTTGTCACATTTATTCAACTTTTTTCTTTTTTTCTTTTTATGTTGCTAAAAAAATCGAGATTTTTTTATTTTTTATTTTAAACTAATAAATTCTATTCATATATATTATATGTTGATTGTGTAAAAAAAACAACAAATTTTATTGAAATTTAACGATTTTATCTCATGTTTTTATTAAGTGGTAGAATCAAATGTGGAAATTTTAAAGTGCGTAAAAAAATAGAAAAAAAAATAAATTCAATATTTTTTTTGTTGATTACACTTATAAGAAGTGTTTTCTGTTTATATTTAATTTTTGACATTTTTGTCACATTTATTAAACTTTTTTCTTTTTTTCTTTTTATTTTGCCTTAAAAATCGAGAATAACTTATTTTTTAATTTAAACTAATAAATTCTATTCATATATATTATATGTTGATTGTGTAAAAAAAACAACAAATTTTATTGAAATTTAACGATTTTATCTCATGTTTTTATTAAGTGGTAGAATCAAATGTTGAAATTTTAAAGTGCGTAAAAAAATAGAAAAAAAAATAAACTCAATATTTTTTTTGTTGATTACACTTATTAGAAGTGTTTTCTGTTTATATTTAATTTTTGACATTTTTGTCACATTTATTAAACTATTTTCATTTTTTCTTTTTCTTTTGCCTTAAAAATCGAGAATTACTTATTTTTTATTTTAAACAAATAAATTCTATTCATATCTATTATATGTTCATTGTGTGAAAAAAAAGACAAATTTTATTGAAATTTAACGATTTTATCTCATGTTTTATTAAACGGTAGAATCCCTGTATGGTACATTCCAATGTTGAAATTTAAAGTGACGTAAAAAAACAGAAAAAAACTAAATTCTGTTTTAAAAAAATTAATTTCGTTTATTTGTAGTGTTTCCTATTCGTAAAATTAAAAAAATAAAAATTTCTTGAGGTAAATTCCCCGTATGGTAGATTTAAAGTATGGTTGATTTAAACGCATACCGTTTTAACGACACAATTCTTCTGTGGGGTTGCTATATTTTCCATCCCAATTTTGCAATTGTTTTAAAATAGGAAGGCGCAACAAAAACATTAGGTTCAATCAATCAATCAATCAATCAATCAATCAATCAATCAATCAATCAATCAATCAATCAATCAATCAATCAATCAATCAATCAATCAATCAATCAATCAATCAATCAATCAATCAATCAATCAATCAATCAATCAATCAATCAATCAATCAATCAATCAATCAATCAATCAATCAATCAATCAATCAATCAATCAATCAATCACTAATGATTTGTATAGCGCCCTTTACTAAGTGAACAAAAGCGCTCAGCCATCACGTTTTGAACAAGTACGTCTTCAGGCCTCGACGGAAAGTTATGAGTGACTTAGTTGAAGTTAAAGAAGAAGGTAAAGAATTCCATAAAAGAGGACCACAGTAAGAAAAAGAACGTTTAGCAAAAGAGTGTTTAACTGGAAAACGAAAAGAACGATTAAAGGTGGATGATCTTAGACCAGATTTAGGGGGTTGTTTAATTAGATTTTTAAGATAAATTGGAGTATTACAGTTATGAATTTTAAACATATTTAGGCATATTTTAAAAGTCACTATATTTCCTATAGTCAAATATTCCGTTTATGGAGAATCTAACCGTAATCCTAAATTTTCATGGCGAAAAAATAATTATTCCTACATACATGATTGTAAAACTAAAAAGATTTTTTGCTCTTTTGAATTTGTGGATTCTGAAATGGGACGAAACATAAATAACCAGAAATAATTGCTAAAATGCGTTATAAATTAAAACTTGAAAAAATATATAATAATATTTTTAAAAAGCTTCAGTGTTTTTTGTGAATTAAAAAGTGAATAATTAATTTCCATTATTTATATTTAATTGATCAAATTTTGCACCCATTCATGCATCTATCTTTCCATTCAGGTCTATGTCCCAGATGTTCAACAAGATCAACCACAAACTCAAAATAAGCAAGCCACCCAAAGCCAACTCCGAAGGAAAGGCCACCAGGACACTCGGAGTCATCATGGGCACCTTCATAGCCTGCTGGCTTCCTTTCTTCCTACTCGCTCTGGTCAAACCATTCCTGGGAGAACTCAGCGATAGGATTCCCCGCTGGTTGGATCTGGTCTTCTTGTGGCTGGGTTACGCCAACAGCTTTTTGAACCCGATCATTTACGCTCGCTTCAACAGAGACTTCCGGGTGCCCTTCCGTCTCATCCTGCAGTGCCGATGCCGCTCCATCAACAGCCAAATGAGGGTCTCGGAGTTCGCCGAACAGTACGGCAAGAACCAACCGCATCCATCCTCTTCTCGTCCTTTCTCTGCCGACACTGACAAGAACCAACAAGCTAAAAAACTTCCAAAAATCGAAGTCGACCAGCTACACAGCAGCAACCACTCAAGGCGTTTTTCCAGCAAACAACAACCTCTCACCGACGACGAGGAGTGTGTTTCATTCTTGCAAGACAGCAAACATGCCGATAACAAGCTATCTGACGCGTTGCATGTCAACCATGACATTTCTGGAGCTGAGTCGCCATTGTCATCGTCACCCATCATTTCTCAAACACATGTTTCCACCCAAAAACCTTCCATCAGCAATTCTACAACTTTCTTGAAGCCTGGCAGATTAAAAGAAACCACAAGAACAAATCCTTCTTCACCAAACTCGCCATCTACCTCGACACTTCCGCATCTATCAATCTTGAATGACGTCCCAAACCACAATATTTTCTTCCAGCCAATCATCGAAGTGAGCGTAGACAGTAGTTGTGACGCGAGCAATGAAGGGAGCAAGTTGCAAATGGCAGAGTCTACCTCGGGATGCCTGTCCAACGCAATCAGCAAAGTCAGCCGAAGCAATACCAGCAGTAGAAACAGCACCCCCACCGCCAACTCTAAGCTCCGTTCCACTCAACGGGAGTTTCGCAAACCACGACTGCACAGCCTCCAGGGCATCTACAGTCCAAAGTCGTGCCAAGCTCCTGTCGTCAATATGAGTATGATCGTTGACGATGATGATGATGATGATGATGATTATGACCATGACGATGATGATAAGTATCGAGAAGAAGAGGTCAATTACGATGAAGATGATGATGAGGATTATGAAAATGTAAACAAAAAACGATTTGAATTAGCAGCGAGTGGAAAGTTACATTTTAAAATCGATGAGTTGGAAGGCTCTAGGAAATTGAGAGAGGAAACGCGTGTATATCCTCTGAAGCCTACGACGCCATTACTGCACAGAGAACAGTGCCAAGAAAGTCTGTATCAGGATTATCTCGCACGCAAAAATGAGGATGATGATGATGATGATGATAAGGATGATGATGATGATAAGGATGATGATGTTAAGGATTATGATGACGATGATAATGATGATGAAGATGATGACGATGATAATGATTACGTAAAAGAGAGTTTTTTGAAAAAGGAAAAAGAGCCTTTGTTCGGTAATGCTTTGCAAGATAATCAGATACGCTTGAGTGGCCCGAAAGACTGTTTGAAAGAAGATGACTTAGAAGGAGTTAGGAAGTTATCTCGAGAACAAAGAGGGAAGGATGCCGATGAGAAACAGACTGCTGTGAGTGTCGAGAGGTTTCCAAGGGAAGGTCTGGACAACAGCTGTGTCTTGAAAGTTTTTACTTCTAGCTTCAACGAAATCAACCGGGAAGACAGCTTCATTTTTTGACATTTTTATTTGTTTTTTATTTTCGTTTTTCCGGTTTTTATTTTTCATAGCTCCTTTATTGGATCTTTACACCTTCATCATCCTTTTTATCTTTATTGTTTCTTTAGTGTCATCACCATTATCATCATCAATAGCGTCAAATTCAGTATTATAGCCAAAAAACCAGCATCTTTTGTTACCACTTCATTATCTTCGACATTATTATTTTTAGTATTTTTTTACCTAATTAAACGCGACCCAGATTATTGAATAACGTTTTTGATGCTAGCATCAAAATTGAAGTCATAATCGTCATCAACACCACCACCACCACCACCACCACCATAATCACCACCACAAATCCACCAAAGCAATCTTCACCATCATCACAAAGACTTTTGACAAAAAAGATCATCGATCAACACCACAACATGACAGACCACGTGGTCACAAAGGAACACAAGGCTGAACCCTTTCAAGGTCAATAAGATGCTTGAGACAGGCCCTGATTAAATTTCTCTGGAGGGGTTAAATGAGAGCGTTGTTAACATCCACAATTAGCACTAGCGTGTTCAACAACTGTCGCATCCTGAACTAGAGTGACTATTGCCACCATCATCATCATCACCTGCAGAAGCAGACGAAGAAGCCATTAATTACAAAGCAGATAATTATAACTCAAAGTCTAATTCTGAGTCCGGTTTTTTCAGATTAAAAATAATAATGAAATAATAACCATAAATGAAATAGGCAACTTCTACCTATGCTCATTGATACTTTTGATTGAGACGCCGTACACCGCGCATCCTTGATTGGCTTTTGAGCTTCTGTAGAGTGCACAGCGACCACCCTGCACACGAGATTTATGCTTTCGTGCTTTCCATTACCGCCATTATCTCCATTTGATCACCATCGCTCTAATATAATTTTCTCTGTTAATTGGCATCATCACTTTATAACTAATTTTTAATCATTCCTGTACATCTTTCGAGGTTAAAATAGCTTAGATTTATTATCACTCTCGTCGTCATCTTCCTCATCATCATCATATTCATCACCACCACCACCATCATCATCATCTCCTTCTTCTTCTATTCTCTTCATCATCTGCATCTTCATCGTCAGTATGTTTAAAGTGATCACACTTGGGGGTCTGCCGCTTAGTCACACAATTACATATTTCCATGCTATGTCAAATTCTTTGTCAGTCTACGTCGTTGTGTCTCGGCTTTTATATCAGCGGCTGTTCCAATCACAACGAGACGTTTCAAGTGCAAACGACGACACTTTAGATTGCGTCTTTTTACTTTCGTTTTCACGTCTTGATGCTTGCATTTTTATAGCTTAACGCCCTTCAATGGAGCTGTCAGTAGCTAGCTATTGAATATTACTTCAACGACCCAGCAACCTTCCATCAACCTCTTGCTCATCTTGCATCATCAACACTTCCACGCCTGCTCCATCATGCAAAGCACCACATCTTCTTTTCTCTCACCTGGAATCTACCATTTTTTTTAAAGTTTTGTATTTCAGGCTCACTCAATATGTACACCGTTAAATCTTTTTATTGGTAATTTTATAAGCTTCCTTCCCACGTGAGCTCTGTGTATAGCCTATAGAGTATAAGTGAAGCAATCTACATCACGGGCTTGCGTATTCTACAGGGACTTGTAATACATGACTAGAGAGCTGGTGGTCCTTTTAGATGAAAAGTCTTTCGACATAAATTTTGTACAAAACATGTTTTTATAAGATATTTTTATATATAAAGCTAAAGAAATGCTTAACTTGAAGGCAATTTAAGAGATCGCTTCGAGGGCTGAAGCTTAGTCAGGATTTCCTGTAGTATTCATCGCCAACATATTTCATTAATGTATCTTTTTTATTTTTCCATTTTTGAAAGATCAATTAAACAAATATTTTGAGAAAAAAATCAGGAAGAGTGATTGCGAAAAGAGAATATGCAGATCCTCGCAAGACACCTAACAGATTCTTCAACACATTTTCTAAACATTGATAATGACAAGGATTTTAAAAATTGTAGTTAAAAGGATTTTGACGTGTTGTTAAAAATATTTTTAGAGATTCTATTCCATGTCGGCTGATGTTCGCTGTGCTCGTGATGTTCTTTGTAAAGTTCACCCACTTGGCATTTGTCATTTTTGTACAGACGCTTGTAACGTAGAACTGTTGATTCGTATTTGAGGCAATGAAAGGAACATTTATTTGAACAACTTAGGCTGATTTGATGTCTTGAGAACTTATACTTCACATTATTTTCTTTTAAATCATTAAAATTAGTATTCATAGTCTTTTGCACGTCTTTATACATATTGGCTTCATTGTTGTTTGTGATGGTCCCGGTTTAAAAATAAATTATCAATCATTTTGATGTGAATTGACTCAAGAATTTTTAAGTTCTGAAACTTATCAGTTTATTTAAAGAGTCAAAGGCATTTAAGAAGAGCATTTGACATATATCCCAAAACCTCTAGATTTACATTCTTTAGTAAAAAAAATTATCGTTAAGCTTTGGCTATAGAAGACTTTTGAACGAAATGTAAGCGTTCTAATTTTTATTTTTATTTTCCCTTCTTTTTGTTTATTGTGTGCCGTTTTTTATATTATAAAAAAATAAACTCATTCCAGACATAAGTCTGCCAAACTCCAAAGCGATCTGTCAAAACCTCCGATTTTTTCAAGACCATACGAAAGCGGATGAGTGATGAAGCAGAATTAATAGCATTTTATAAAAATGATAAATCTTAATGTTTTTAATTTGTACAACTCATTAATAAAAAAACTAATTTTAAAATTTAATTTCCATCTGGCTTCAATCTCAAGTACACCGTTTAGAGTCCTGGGGAAGCGTTCTCGCCAGCACGCTATCGAGTCCAGTTTTAATGGATTTAAGACCTGGCAATCTCGATGCTCTATGAATTTAAACCGCGCTTGGTTCAGACATTCGAACCAAATACTCACGCAAGCGTCACTGAGAATTGTTTACCTTTTTATAACTTCTTCATTAAATATGCGTCTAGCTTTTCATCTTCGTCAACCAATGCAACCCTCTTTTTGAATACTTCAAAACTCCATTGGATTCAACCTCATTCATCTATAGATGCACCACACTTTCCTACGATCCCTGACATTCTACATGAATCTTAATCCCTTGACAAGACTTGCCTACACTTCAGTTGACTCCAATGCAGATCGTAACATCTAAAACACCCACAACATTCTACCACATCCTACCAAAAACCCACAAATTTAATCTCACCTCATTCTATTCCACCAACTTTCCTCTAACTCTATCGCATACACAATGATTCAGAAGATATTTTATGATGGAGAAAAGGTTGGCTGGGCAGATAGGGGCATTTTTTTGGTTTATGGCTTACGTGGTATTGCCAAATGGAATTACATTCCAAAGCCTTGATCGTTTAATTATCCGCTTTGAGATGTATAAAAACTGTGGCTTGAATGTCTCTGTAAAAGTTGAATTCATTTTGAAACTGTCAAGTTATGCAATGAGAGGTCAGGACATCCTGCAACTAAAAATAGCTTTTATATTATATATTTTTTTGCTGAATCGCGTTATAAATAAAACTCTAAATCATGCATGCGTCAAAAATAGAAGACCATTAATAAGTGCCGCATAAATCTTCCATCGCGTCTGCCACATTTACGGGACCAACATTTTTGTGGATGCTTGTGTGATGATGTATGCATGCTGTACGGGGATTGCATGAGACTCAATCGATGCTGAGTTGGATTGTATAAATATTGTATAACGATTATATAGATCCTTAAAGCTTTTGTATGGATAATGCATGTTTTTTATGAAATTGTATAATTTTATTTCATATTTCAAAGATCATTCATCTCTGACACAATCATATTTCATTAGAGACATTCGTCAACGCAGTCATTTATCTGGGTATATGCGACCGAGATGTTTGGTCTAGCGCCGATGCACGCAAGCGTATGACTGGGACTACCTTTGTGATCTGATCACGCTCCGGTTGAGATCCGAATGGCGGAAATTAAAAGAAAAATGTGAATAATAGAGGCATTAGAGCGCTATTAAGGAGATTAGAAAAATAATAGAACGAAGGTTCGTAACAGGGACGAGTCGTGGAATGAATCGACGATGCCTAACTAACACCCATGTGCCTTTTAGGAGGGTTCTGTAGCAAGGTCTTAAAAATGGACATTACTGCCCATTAGGAAATATGTAAGAACGTCTTCAAAGTTCACTATCAGCGAGTTTTTTTACATTTTATTAAATTTTTTGGAAGAAAATGAGTTTTTTTATTTTTCCAGCCATTTTTTTTCCAAAAAAATCTTTGAAGATTTTAAGATTTAGAGATATAAAATATTTATATTTCAAAAAGCTAAAGAGTTTTATCCCGTTATTTCCCCTATTAAGCTTAAAAACTGTCTTTAGGAAGTAATTTCTCATACGGTTTCTATCTTGGATATCTTAGGAAATTCTGGTCGCAAGCTCAAACTTCTATAACCAGGTCATTTTTTTTGCTTTCATCACTCTTATTGAGGGTTGTCATTGAAGTTGGAATTTTTGATGCTGAAGGTATTTTTGGATTAAGAATTTGTTTTTACGCAAGGGGTTGTTGTGGGATCTGAAAATTGCAGTTGTGCTGAAGATGGATATTGTTGTTGGATCTGTTAACTGCTGAAAACGATTGACTGAGACTGGAGTGTGTTCTCGAGTGTTCGTTTGAGCGACTATCGTTGCACATTCAGTAACGCTCAATATTCATATTCGAATGTTTATTAAAATAGGTTATGAAAATGTTAGCAAAGTTAGTCTTGTACATGAGCCATGCAGAAGAGATACTACTTTCGAATATTTTAATAATATTCGAGTCGCTAGGTGTGAAAGTCAAAAACCTTCCTCACTCAGCCTTCGAAGGCATACAAATTCACACACAAATAGTTTTTGAAAATGATTTAATTATGAATCTAGGTGCTTAAAAATATTTTTTTAAGACAATCTTATTTTTCGAGTTTTCTTCTTCGGCAAAACAAAAAGTTTTGTCTTAACAAAATTCTTGAAAAAACATTTTTTAGAAAATGATTTCTTGTTTTGAAAGAACTACCAATCCTGAGTAGCCGATTGCCACTCAACCCTTCAAAACCACGACTATTCTACCTAATATAAGTATTATAATTAAGTATTTACCCCTCCCAGATTCTCCTGGAGCATCGACGCACTAATCTTTCCAATTAATTGTTAACAATGCTCGTTGAAGAATGACAAAGTTTTAAAGTATTGTGAAGTACTGTTTTTATAGATTGATGAGTTCAAATTTTTTTAACTTTTTTCAAAAAGATTGTCAAAGGATTACTTAAAAGCTTTCAAGCTGTCAGCGTGATGTGTCAATTTAAAAACTATAATGAAAATTCTCAAAATACGTCTATAAAACTTTTGAGCATTTTTTTGGAAGATTTTAAAAAGAAGTTTATATAAAAAAATAATTTATACTCTGGCAATTTCAAGCCTCCAGATTCACAAAAGCATTAGACAAAAAACGAATAATGGAATTTCGAGCTTATTGATAGTCTAAAAGATTCTATTTTTTGGACCTCGCATTCTACGATCGTGTGGGGATTCTTTTGAAGCGTTCCTCGCCAGAAAAATGCTTCAGAGGCCAAACACACTGCCATGACGATTCCAAGAATGAGGAGGAAGAAGAAGCAGATATGACGAGCCCGGAAAATGACCTGGAAACAAAACAAGATGGGATTGTTCCACTGTACGAAGAAGTGATTCTCACCATGGGAGATGAGAGACTCTATGCCAAACGAGCCAGCATCTACGTGCGTCTTTAGCGTCAAAATGCTGCCATCGCTGACAGCATTAATTCAACCCAGACTTTGCCATGTCCTACAAGTGACTTGAGAAACCCTATGTGTATTTCATTGTTTAATTTTTAATAATTAAAAATAAATTGGAAGAAAAATAGCTCTTAGATGGGCGTCTTTTCCCCTGGCACATTTTGTACCTTCGGGGGAATCGTTTTTTAACATAGAAAATTGTATTATTAGAAAATTGAAAATAGGAGAAAACATAGCTAAGATATTGAGATATTTCATGCAATCATTTTATTTTATTTTTTATTCTTTTAAGCAGCATTACAAATTCTTTAAGATGGGCATCTTTCCCCGCTCTTCCCTATCTAGAAAATACCTTTCTCTAGGTGTGAGAGTTTTTTTAGCTTGCTAAAATAAAACATGAAAAAATTCTGCAGCACTTTGTTTTTATCAAACTAAAAACTTAAAGTCATTAGTACCAAATATATATAATAAATGATTGTACATATTCATACATCAATACATGTTTGGATTCAAAATTGTCAATCAATAAAATCAAGGGTTAAATTAGATATAATTGAATATATACTTTAACTTATGGTCTATAATCCTCAAGTCATGTTTTTTTCTTCATGGAGAAGTCTTTTTTCAATCACGTTTGTAGACTCTAAAATCTTTGTCGATAGCAACACGAGCAGTGAAATTCTGGTCAGTTAATTGAACAGGATTTCCCGCGGCTTGGTAAAAACACACCTCGATGAATGAATAGATGCATGGTTAAGAAGAAATATAAATTTACAAATATGAAATGAAACAATATTTTGAAATATGTTGAAAGCTGTGTTTTAATCTAAGTTAAATTTCGATTAACGCCGTTAAAAAACTAACGAAATTTAACAATTTAACGCAGTTAACCAAATTTATTTTTATAAATAAATTCTAATAAAAATTTCAATAGCTTCTATTACATTTTTAAGAAACAAATATAAAGTATTATTTTATACAAATTTCAAATATGCTAAAAACACTGCGTTAAAACACGATTAACTTTCGATTAAAACTTTTAATCGTTCGATTAATGACGTTTAAAATTTGTAATCGTGGAAAAGCTCTAGAAAAAATACATTAAAAACTATATCATATAATCCATATATATATATATATATATATATATATATATATATATATATATATATATATATATATATATATATATATATATATATATATATATATATATTATACATAATATATATTTAGTATACATAATATATATTTAGTATACATAATATATATTTAGTATACATAATATATATTTAGTATACATAATATATATTTAGTATACATAATATATATTTAGTATACATAATATATATTTAGTATACATAATATATATTTAGTATACATAATATATATTTAGTATACATAATATATATTTAGTATACATATTATATATTTAGTATATATAATATATATTTAGTATACCTAATATATGTTTAGTATATATAATATATATTTAGTATATATAATATATATTTAGTATATATAATATATATTTAGTATATATAATATATATTTAGTATATATAATATATATTTAGTATATATAATATATATTTAGTATATATAATATATATTTAGTATATATAATATATATTTAGTATATATAATATATTACTATATGTATATGATATTATCTTTATGTCTTTAAAACAAAGATAGAAAAGCTAGGCAAAAAAGTATAATTTAATAAACTTTTACCTTGACTTGCTTCACTTTCAGGATTTTACGAACCGCTTCGTCGAGTGTCTGGGAGGATGATATTCACATTGAATAAAAGTTTTTTTCAATAATTAATTTATTAGATGGTCAAAAAAAAATTTCTCTTTTTATCGCTTCAATCATTTAAAACTTACATCTCCACCCACAACGGAAAACTCATTCCTAAAATGAAGTCGTCAGTTGGTTGTTAATGAAGTATTAAAGCTTTTTTATTAATAAAAATAACTAAATATTCATAGTTCCTCACAAGCAGCAACTAAAGTGAATTAATTAATTGAAATCATTTTTTCTTATTTATATTGTAATAACAAGCATTGTGGATGAAATGTCCATGATGAATAGACCGTTATTTTCCGGGTATAAGCTGCACAAAGAATATACTTTTTATAATTTTGCAATTTTCAGCAATTTCCACATTTTGTCCATGTACTATATGCATATGTGAATCGATTAAATTTATATTTATGTGTCATGTAGTCATGCACCATATCGGCGATTTGTTACATGAATCTAAATCATCATAACTTCAATGCTTATGTATTTTATGAATATTTTCTAGATAAGCCCCACCACAAAGTTAACCCATGGCGCATGCCACTCAAAAAGGATATGGAATTCTTACTTTTAGTTTATACTTTAAAAAAATATTTCAATTCTTTTAAATTAAAATTTCATTTAAACTAAAAAAGAATTTATATGAACTACCCAGAAACGACCACAGAAAGACAAAGCAGCAAGAGGAGAATGTAAATCTTCATTAGGATAACAAATTATTTTTAATTAACAATATTTATTTTTAGTCAATTGTTAACCATTTCAATATACAAATAAATTAACTAAGATACTATCGGGAAATATTGCTTGAAGAGCTCGAAGCGTATTTATAGAAGAAAATAAAGTAATAATAGTTTTAAGTACAATAATAAGAAATAATAAAATTTATGATTAGATTGATTAAGGTTTTTTTGATTAGCAGCAGCCATTTTGGCAGCTACTCTAAATTACCAATAAATTTGTTGAATAAATGGTTTTTAATCCAATATTTCTAATTTTTACTATTAAAAAATAATAATTTCTATTAATTCAGTGAAATGTGTTTTTGGTTAGCAGCAGCCATTTTGGCAGCTACTCTAAATTACCAATAAATTTGTGGAATAAATGGTTTTCAATCCAATATTTCTATTTTTTACTATTAAAAAATAATAATTTCTATTAATTCAGTGAAATGTGTTTTTGGTTAGTAGCAGCCTTTTTAGCAACCACTTTTAATTACTGGGAACACTGAGATATTCAAAGAAATAGGAAATTTTCAGGAAAAATCATCCGATGATGTATAGCTATAAATGTGGATTAATCATAACAGAATTTTTTTATAAATAGCATATTAATAAATGTATCTTAGTAACAACCACTAAAGAGGTCAAAAATCTACCTGTGTATATAAAATATTTGTCAATGATTAACTCGATTTTATCCTCTTGGTTAAATTTACGCAAAAAAAGCAAATTGAATTTTTAAAAAAAACAATTTATGTCTTTATCACTTTTTGATGTAAATTATCGTCATGTTAGTGCCATTTTCTAGCCAAAAGTAGCTTTGTTGATGAATCCTATTGCGATTATAAATGCTATTGTGTCCCATAAAGAGCTACTGAAAATAGTAAAAAAATGAAACCGATTAGAGGTCAGACATCATGGGCGGCGATCCTGGGGGGGTCCTGGGGTCAGAACCCCCCACTTTTTTTAGTGGGGGGTCCACCTTAATAGGGACCCCCCCACTTTTTTCCCATTTTTGTATTCAAAAATTTCTAGTTGAATATGAGCATAATCGTCAACCCTGGCATAAAAGTAAATGTTTATACAGTAATACATTGTGAGTATGTGTAGTTATAGTGATAGCTGTCTATAACAAAAATATTCTTTTCTTACTTAAATACTCCTTCACCTAGTTTTTTTATCACTATGCGTAGGCGGGAATCCTGAGGGGGTCCTGGGGTCCACCTCTACAAGAACCCCCTCACTCTTTTAAAAATACACATTTCTCAACTCTAATTTAATACGAGCCTAATCGTCAACCATGGAATAAAAAAAGGCTAATACAGTTATACATTATGAGTATGTATGGGCAGCAATGTTAGGGGGGTCCTGGGATCCATCTTAACATGGACCCCCTCAGTTTTACAAATACAATAATTTCTCAACTCTTATCTTAGTCCAAGCATAATCGTCAACCATAGCATGTAACAGAATTTTTATTCAGTAGCATATTTTTACAATTTTCGCAAGCAGACATTCAGAATGCTTTTCAGAAAATATCAGTTCACTTTTTGCAAGCAGACAGATTTACATTTTTATGAAAAAATCATTCATATTGTGCTTCTTATTTTGCATGGGCGATATTCATAGGGGGATTCTGATGTCCACTTCAATATTGATCCTTTCAATTTTTTAGATGAACCAAAGTTAATGAATTTCAAAAGGCTTCGAAAATTAACTAAAGTTGTAGTTAAATCAAACTACAAGTTTCACTGCCAAAAAGAAATGCTGATGCTCATTCTATCGTTAGAAACACAGTGTGCACTGTTAATGCCGAATCAAGCCAGTTTGGTGTTGTGGTTGACGGTACACAAGACTGCAATGGGTTAGAGCAGGAATCGATATGCATTCGTTTTTTTGATGAAGCTCTGAATGTAAATGTTTATTGGTTTATTCAGCCCACCAGATACGATCGGAAAAACATTATCTGCTGTAGTAAAGGATGTTCTGATCAGAATTATGCTACCTATAGAAAAACTAAGAGCTCAGACTTATGACGGCGCTGCTAACATGAACGGCCAATATAATGGTTATGAGGCTATTATCAGCAGTGAGCATCCGCTTGCATTGTTTTTCCACTGTTCTGCACACTGTGCAAATCTTGTTGCCCAGCACACAGCTGCCGCAAATTCCTTTGTGAGCAATTCAATTCAGTTTGTCCAAGAGTTAGGTGCTTTTTACAATCGTTCAGGGAAGGTCAAGAAGCAGTTTAGTGATGCTTTACTGTCTCTTATAATTGACTTTCCTGATGAGCCACTTAATAAAAAGTATAGTATAAAACTTCTTTGTCCTACAAGATGACTGACCAGAGTTTCTACAGTGTCCTCTGTGCTTGAACATTATGAAGTGGTACTTGTTAGCTAAGAATCATTTGGTTCCATTGGTACTGCTGATGAAACAGCTGAAAGGCTTGAGGCCTTTTTTCAACAGGGCACTACTGCACTGGCCCTCAAGGTAGTTGTTTTGGTGTTTTCACTTCTGGAACAGTTAAATAAGTCGTTGCAATCAGCAAGTGCCAAGGTCTGTGAAATGGTTGCAGCGACTGATTCAGTTGTGCAAGAACTGCGTCGCCTACGATCAGATGAACAGTTTAACGCCATTTTCAGAGATGTCAACAGTATGGTTTTGGCATATGATCTCGAGCCGATTGCTGTACCTCGGGTGCGAAAGCCGCCACAAAAGTATTGTGGGCTGGGCCAAGCTTATGTAGCAACAACACCAGAGGAACATTATCGAGCAGCACATTACGCTTTGATAGACATTGCAATCATGCAACTCACAGAAAGGTTCAATCGAGATTCTCCTGGTTTGCGTTCGTACTTGCAGCTGAAGACAATGTTGCTAACTGGTGAAGTGAACCATGATATTTGCAAGCAGTATCGTGAGTTAAATGAAACTGGTCTTTGTTCACAAGTTAGCTATGTTTAAAGACCAGAATGAATGCAGAAATGTAGCACAAACGCAAAAAGTAATGCAAGCTATGATCACGGAAGCCAGACGTCTGTTTCCTTAGGTTGAAAGAGTGATCAGGTTGATGCTTGTGTGTCCAATAACGTCATGTACTGCAGAAAGATCTTTAATGCTTGGCGGCGCCTTAAGACTTGGTTGCGTGCACCTATGACACAGCCTCGCTTGAATTCACTGGCCGTCTGTCATGCACATTAGGATATACTTGACAGTCTGGATTTGAAAAGACTAGCAGAAGAATTTGCTAGTCGTTCAGACATTCGAAGGGGTCTTTTTGGAAATTGGAGTGAACGAGCTGTGGGAAGAGGGCAGGAGGACAGGCTAAGAGGGTATTTTATGTTATCTAAATATACACTGTGGGCCAAAAAAAATCTCCCAGTGTATATTTGTTTATAACTTTTGAAAATTTAAATCTATTTGTAATTTTTGTAAACTTTTTGACTCAGAAATGAATGGAAAACAAGATGTTATAAAATTTGTTTGATGGGTTGATGGCTAGTTATAAATGAATTCATATAGATGAAAAATAATAAAAAGTACTAAATCGCTATTGTTTTTCTTCAAATCGCTCATAGTGACAATAGAAAAGTATTTTTATTGAGTATCAGACTTTTTTTTCAATGTTTGGTGATACAAATATTAATAGTTGATACAAAAATAATTTGCACTACAGCAAACAATACTAAATAGTATCGCTTTTACTGTATTGGTCGATACCGGTTCTTTGATTCCAACCTTGGGGAGGACCCCCCCCCACGATTTTCCCTAGATCGCCGACACTGTCGGACATGGATGATTTTTCATTCCCGGTCCCGTTCCGTTCCCGAAATTTGTTTTCCCGTCCCGTCCCGTTTCGAAATTTTTTTCCCGTCTCGACCCATTCTCGAAAGCTTTTGTTTTTTATTCATTTTGCTGCCGTTTTCACTGGTCCCAAACTTGCTAGTTCTAACATTTCTTACAATTTATTATTAGAAAGTGAGAGAAAAAAAAAAAAAAACACGATTTAAATTTCAAATATTTATTGAAATGAAAGTATTGAAGTTAGTCATTGTTTTTGAGTAAGTCAATCAAGTCTTTTCACACGGATGCAACAGACATGCAGTATTATGAATAAGATCAATGGCATCTTTTCTTTTGTCGAAATGATCAACTGAGCAATCATTTAGAAATTAATCATTCAAATTCAAAGTATTAATTTATAAAATTAAAATAATATAACTGACCATTTTGATTTCATCTGAAAAGTTTTCAACATCATCTATTTGTTCTAACCTCCCTAATCTTTGAACTCATCATAACAACTTCAAATGTAGTGTTGGAGATTTCGTCGTTGGCAATGGTGGCTTCGTTATACATTTATATTGCATTTAATACTTATTTTAAGTACGGAGTATCGATGAAATAAAGATTTCCATACTTAGAAGTTTGCTGGAAAATCATCGTTAAAGAATCCAATCCCAATAACTGTTATTCCCGCTCCCGATTTAAAAGTTGATTACCGTTCCCGTCTTTCCCCGTTCTCGATTTGAATGTTGATTCCCGTTCCCGTCCCGAAAACCTATTCCCGGTTCCCGACTTTTCCCGTCCCGAAATTAATTTTCACTCCCGTTCTCGCGGGAGTCCTGCGGGTATCCGGTCCGACCTCTGAAACCGATATGGTATGGTCATGTTTCTCAATTTTCTGGACTGCCCAAACAGTTGCTCAATGCACTGTAAAGAAAGAACTAACAAGGGCAGACAAAGGAATTGATAGAAAAGTATTATTATTATTTTTTAAATCTTATTTAAAAAAAGTAATTTTACTTTTAACAAAATATATAATATCATTCAAATATTTTATTAAAAATTAGAAGTGCAAAAAAGACACAATATAGCTGTGAACTCAAAAACATAAAATAATTTAAAGTTAAACGCTTAAATTTGACGCATGCGACTAATCTCTTAGTAACTATCGACATTTAAAGATTAAATTGTAAAAATAATTTCATAAATCTATCCTATAATGGTAATTGTATAATTTAATTTCAAAAATACATTATCTTAAATTTTTTATATTATTTTTTTATATTTTAGGCTGAAATTGAAGATACGTTGAAGAGACTCCAAGCTCAGAAAGGAGTCATTGGTCTGATTATTATCAATAATGAAGGTGAACTTCTGAAATCTTGCTGATTGATGGGGAAATTGTGATTATTTTATGTCCAGGAGAAAATTGCGTTTTAGTGATTTTAAAAAATACATTAAATTCATTGCTAAATACTTTTTTTAATAAAAATTTTTTAAAGTTTTTGAGCCCTTATTTATCACACAGGAATTCCAATCAGGACAACTTTGGACAATGCAACCACAGTGCAGTATGCTAGTCTCTTTCATGGCTTGGTGGGCAATGCCCGAAACTGTGTGCGCGATACTGATCCTCAAAATGATCTGACTTTCTTGAGGATTCGATCCAAAAAACATGAGATCATGATTGCTCCAGGTTTATGAAATTGAATGAATATCCTTAAAATAATTGGGCTATATTTTGTATATTATATCACTGATGATTTTGAAAAATTCACTGGATTTATCATTCATCATGATCAACTTACTGACCAACCAGATAAGGATTACATGCTAATTGTGATACAGAACCCTAGTGAATGATGCAGAAGAACTGAGTCAAGAGTACAAATAATATGTTACAAAAACTATTTATTTGTAAATACTCTGAAGAAAATCTTTTCGTAATTCATAAATTCCCTTCTATCGTCACATTTTTTTCGTTATAAAAATATATTTACAATTAGCTAACTTATGATAGCTTTTTGACTGCTTCTAATGACTTTGGTGAGCTTGGTGTGTTTTTTAATCTTTGTTTCATAATCCATGTATTATTAGATTTTGAATAATTTTCTATAGTTTACATTTTATTTCAAGTACTTTCTTGTTATAGATTAGATTTATGACGCGTATAATGAATTAAAACTGGTGCAAGGGGCAATTGAGCTTATAAATATTCATACAATTTATTCAAGTTTCATATACTGAAAAAACTTTTTTAATTTTAAGTAAATATAAATTTTGTCACATGCATAATTAGTCGAATTCTATCAAAGCGTCAAACATCACTAAGGCACATAACGTACGATTTCCGTGTTTGAAATTTTTAATCCGGTCCTTTAACCTTCTGAGTAGACTCGGTTGTTCTCAACTGTTCCGGCAAAAAGTTCTAAAGAAGCAAGATGGCTGGTGAGTGCCTTTTTGTTGATTTTAATTTATCGATTTTAACGCTATTCCATCAATGCTGCATTGACGTCCTTTTCCTTCACTCACTGCGTCTCAAATAATTTTTTTGATTGCTAAAATAATACGAGGCTATATAACAACATAAAATAGTTTTCTATTTAATTAGAATCATTCATAATGCCATGAATGAAATCCTCTTGTATCATGTGATCGGGCTAATTACGATGATTCACTAAACAATGCTCTTCGATTGCCGAACTGTATGTCTCTGCCAAAAGCATTATTTTTTCTTACTGCAAAACACTTTTTTCTTATTTCAAACTTGGACTTTCGGACTCTTACACGAACCACAGACGATCTTTAAAACACGCTAATGGGATCCAAGATTGATGCAATGAAACGAAGTGTTTATTATTTAATATTTAAAAAATAATATTATAATGTGTTTGTTATTTCATTTCAGTATAAAAGTTCAAATTAAATATATTTTTCTATTAAAATCATATACTTTAATATAATAAAGTTAAATGTTTTCTATATTTCCCAAACAACAAAATAAAGTCAATTCCAAGTTTCTCAATGTGCAATTATTGAACGGTATCCATCATTAGATGAAGTTGAGATTTGACGATGACTTGCATTCAGGTGTTGAGGACCACCAGTGGTATTTCTCACAAGTTAAAGGTACCGCAGACGAAGAAATAGCAGAAGGTTTGTTCTTTAGTCACTAACTTACCCATTCTTTGCACATTAACTGTTCATTCATCAAGCTTGTTATTTATTTATTTAATTAATTTTTCCTTGTTATAATTGTATCTGAAATCAGTGTATAATTAATATTCATCAACACAGTGCTCGAGTGTACTTTTAATCGATATTGTTTGTGCTTGTAACATGCCTAATTAGTTATCAAGATGGTCAATAAATAGAGAAGATTGCAAGTAGTCAATACTGCAGCAATGTTCAGCAGTTCAAGACACTATTAAAGTTTTGAGATTCGCTGAATTGAATCTAAATAGAAAAACTCAGCTACATTGAGCAATATTGTCATTAACATTAAATGCACATCTTCTCGAATAGCTGGCTTTTTGTGAGAATCATCATTTGTATACTCTTTGCTCTGATTTCATGTCTTCTCACCACAAATGCCTTTGATAACCTTCTGGTATTGCAGGTCCAAGTAATTTGAAGCTTTGTGGTCCAATTTAAATTTAAATAATTAAATTTAAAATTGAAACAAATTCAAAAATAAAAATATTAAAAAAGGTTTGATTTGTTTATCAGCCTTATGTAAGGTGCCTTTTCAAAATCATTTTCATGCCTCCAAGCAGCCTTGCCTTTGTCAAGCCATCCAACCTTTATTCACTTTTTGTATGTACCATGCCACAGTCTGCATTAACATGAGTAGGAAAGCATACTATTGACAAGTTAGACCAACTTTTTAAAGTTTTCACAACAATTCAAAGTAACATTTTTCATATTGTTTTCCTCAAATAATTTAAACAAATATATGCTTATATATATGTACATTATAATTAAAATATATAACTAATCACAAAGACAAGCTACCCACACACACACACACACACACACACACACACAATACAAACACACACAATATACGCACACACACACACAATACACACCCACACACACACAATACACACACACACTCACAATACATACACACACACTCAACCTCGAACCACAGCGGATGTGATCTCTTGTGTGGAGTTCAACAGGGATGGAGAATTGCTGGCGACTGGAGACAAGGGAGGAAGAATCGTCATCTTCAAGAGACACGCCGAGGTGAATGCCTGGTGCTGGAAGCTGCAGTGTTCTTGTGGAGTGTTACTGACTGACAGAATGAATGAATGTATTGATTGGTGGATGAATGAATGTATGTATGTATTGATGGATGAATGACTGACTGACTGTCTTTCACCTACCTACCTTATATTACAACCTACCTCACACACCACCCTTCCCCCTTCTCCCTTCAAGTCAAAGGGAAACCCAGACCACTTGGCAGAGTACGCCGTCTACACCACCTTCCAGAGCCACGAACCAGGCATGTGTGTGTGTGTGTGTGTGTGTGTGTGTGTGTGTGTGTGTGTGTGTGTGTGTGTGTGTGTGTGTGTTTTATGTGTGTGTGTGTGTTTTATGTGTGTGTGTGTGTGTGTGTGTTTGTGTGTGTGTGTGTGTGTGTGTTTGTGTGTGTGTTTTATGTGTGTGTGTGTGTGTGTGTGTGTGTGTGTGTGTGTGTGTGTGTGTGTGTGTGTGTGTGTGTGTGTGTGTGTGTGTGTGTGTGTGTGTGTGTGTGTGTGTGTGTGTGTGTGTCTACGAGTTGTGGTGATGGTGTTGAAAAGGGTCAGAGGATGTTTGCAGTGTCAGATGTCCTGTTGTATGTCTTAGTTGTATGCTTTATACATTTTCATTCATTTCTAAAAAAACGATGATGACGAGGATTGTGAGGATGGTGATGATGATGATGATAACCATGACAATGACGTCACAGAGTTTGACTACCTGAAGAGTCTGGAGATAGAGGAGAAGATCAACCGGATCGAGTGGATCGGCTACAACAACCAGTCCAACTTCCTGCTTTCCACCAATGGTGCGTCTCAGTGATGATGACTCACTCTTGTCTTTTTTTCATTTTGCTTTCTTTTATATGCCTTCATCCATCCATCATGAGTGCTTCTTTCGTTCTGAAAAGCAACTAAGCACAAGGCAACTACCACGCCACTGCAACTACTACCAACACTCACTCACTCACTCACCCACTCACTCACTCACTCACTCACTCACTCGCCCACTCACTCACTCGAACAACAACACAGACAAAACAGTCAAGTTATGGCGCGTTTCCGAACGCTACAGGCAACTCGAGGGTGAACCGAACATCAGCGCCACTCCCTCATCCTCCACCACGACGACCACTTCCTCCTCCTCCTCATTCACCTCCCTCTCCTCCATCCGAGTGCCCTCGGTCAAGGCCTCCCCCACGCCCATCATCGACGCCACTCCACGCAGGGTCTACGCCAACGCTCACGCCTACCACATCAATTCCATCTCGGTTGGTTGCTTGATTGGATGCTTGCTTGGTGGTGTCTTCTTGGTTGGATGCTTGCTTGGTGGTGTCTTCTTGGTTGGATGCTTGCTTGGTGGTGTTTTCTTGGTTGGATGCTTGCTTGGTGGTGTCTTCTTGGTTGGATGCTTGCTTGGTGGTGTCTTCTTGGTTGGATGCTTGCTTGGTGGTGTCTTCTTGGTTGGATGCTTGCTTGGTGGTGTTTTCTTGGTTGGATGCTTGCTTGGTGGTGTGGTGCTGTCGTGCTGCAAGAGTGTTCAGTGTGGTTGTTTCTAATATTCGTCGTTGTATTATATTGTTGTATTGGATAGTTTGGCTGGATGGTCCCTTTCTACCACTACTATCACTATCGATAATATTACTGCTTGAGCTGATTTTGTATTCGATCGATTATAATTTTTTCATGCACACCTCTAACATACAAAAAATATATTTATTTAGTTAATATTAATAAATATTTAAAAAGGAAGTAAATTTACACTAACGCATCGAAATTGATCGACTATTTCATGATTTTTCATTCGTTATCGATGGGAAATTGTTCATATTCGATCGAATAATTCTCAAATTATCGATATCGAATCGAATACGAAACATATTAATGAGAATACACATCACATCTACAACATAAACCATCACCACAACTTCTAGTACCGCCACCACCAAAACTACAATTATCACTACAATTACAATCATTACAGCTACAACTACCAACGCAACTACTACACATTTCACTACTACAACTACAAATAAAACTTCTACCACACCAACCAATACAACTTCTACTTCTACCACACCAAGCACTAAAACTATCACTACAACTACAACCACGCCGAGCACTACTACTACTACCATACTACTACGGCCACACCAAACACTAAAACTACCACTACAACCGCTACAACTATTACTACTACGACAGCTACTACTACACCGACCACTACGTCAATTACCACAACACACCAATCCCAACCACAACTATCAATTCAACTACCATAACTACACCAAAAACTACAAATACCACAACCACCACCATCAAAAACTACAACAACCACTACTGCTGCCACAGGTGAACAGCGACTTGGAGACGTTCATCTCGGCAGACGACTTGCGTCTCAACCTCTGGCACCTCGACATCACCGACCAGAGCTTCAGTGCGTCACCACTCCGACACCACCATCTCCCATGCCACACCATTCACCACAAACCTTCAAGCTATCCACCTCAATCTGCCATCGTCCATCCCAAACAACTACACCATCAACTTCATACCACAGCCTTCACCATCCATCCACTCCAAACCACCACACCATCTACTCCGAACCACACTAGCATCCACCCTCTATCATCCATTCCAATCCCCCCACACCATCTAGCACACCCTCCCCACCTCCACTAAACCCACCACCACAAACCAGCACACCATCTTTCACTTCAAACTACCACACCCTCCCCACCACCACTCCACCACCGTCCACCTCAACCCCGCCGCACAGACATAGTGGACATCAAGCCGGTGAACATGGAGGAGTTGACCGAGGTGATCACGGCCGCATGCTTCCACCCCTCCCAATGCAACATCCTCGTGTACAGCAGCAGCAAAGGTACCTGTGTGTGTGTGTGTGTGTGTGTGTGTGTGTGTGTGTGTGTGTGTGTGTGTGTGTGTGTGTGTGTGTGTGTGTGTGTGTGTGTGTGTGTGTGTGTGTGTGTGTGTGTGTGTGTGTGTGTGTGAGTGTGTGTGTGTGTGTGTGTGTGTGTGTGTGTGTAGTGATGGTAGCTAGTATGGTTTTTTGGTGGCTGGATGATGCGGGTTATTTGCTAATTAATTGGATTATATTAATCAATTATCACCAATTTAAACATTGATTAAACATTTCTCAAAATTCCTCACTTCCACAAACCTCCACAGGCACATTGAGGCTTTGTGACTTGCGCTCGCAAGCACTGTGTGACAGCCACGCCAAACGTTAGTGCCTCCTTCCATTATAAAATGTCGTTATCTCTTGTTACTACACCCCATGTTACTGTATCCAATGTTACTACATCCCATGTTACTGCATCACATGTTACTACACCCCATGTTACTACATCCCATGTTACTACATCCCATGTTACTACACCCCATGTTACTGCATCCCATGTTACTACATCCCATGTTACTACATCCCATGTTACTACATCCCATTTTACTGCATCCCATGTTACTACACCCCATGTTATTACACCCCATGTTACTGCATCCCATTTTACTACATCCCATGTTACTGCATCCCATGTTACTGCATCCCATGTTACTGCATCCCATGTTACTACATCCCATGTTACTACATCCCATGTTACTACACCCCATGTTACTACATCCCATGTTACTACATCCCATGTTACTACATCCCATGTTACTACATCCCATGTTACTACATCCCATGTTACTACACCCCATGTTACTACACCCCATGTTACTACACCCCATGTTACTACATCCCATGTTACTGCATCCCATGTTACTACATCCCATGTTACTGCATCCCATGTTACTACATCCTTTCCCACTGCTTGCTTGCTTCAATGCATTTCTTTGAGAAAATGATATTTCATGTTTTAAGAACGCCTTTGATGTCTTTCTACTGAATCGTTTTGTTGGTTTTATGATAACCAGTCTTCACCACTGCTACAAATCACCCATACACACACAAACGCGCCCCCACACACACGCACAAAACACACACACACACATAAACCCACCCACACACACACACACACATAAACCCACAAACACACACCAAAAACACACACATAAACCCACCCACATACACAAAAACACATACCTACCCACACACACACACACACACACACACACACACACACACACACACACACACACACACACACACACACACACACACATATACCCACTCGCACCCACACACACACACACAAACCCACACACACACACACACACACACACACACACACACACACACACACACAAACACACACACACAGTGTACGAAGAGCCAGAGGACCCAGCCACACGCAGCTTCTTCTCTGAAATCATCTCGTCCATCTCTGACGTCAAGTTCTCGAGGGATGGGACCTACATGGTCACCAGAGACTACCTCACTGTCAAGGTGCCGTGGGGAGGGGAGAGGGTTGGTGAAGGGAGCTGAGAGTATTTTACAGTGACTGCAGTAATGTCTTACTGGTAACCATGATGACAGTCTTTGATTCCTTCAACCATCAGGTGTGGGATGTTCGCAAGGAAACCTCTCCTGTGGAAACATACCAGGTGCTGCTGATAATGATTGTATCACTACTGTTGATTCACTATCACTTACATTATTTCAACAATTTTACAATGATTCTTTTTTAATTTTTTACTATGTGATCCTTCTAGAAACTACTTTTTTATTCTCACTATCATCTGTTCTCATCCACTTTGATCCAGCTCAACCACCCTCATCCTATTTGACTCACCCTCAACCAACCTTCAACCACCCTCATTTAGTTTGACCTACCCTCAACCAACCTTCAACCACCTCAACCAACCTTCAACCACCTCATCCAACCTTCAACCACCCTCATCCAACCTTCAACCACCTCATCCAACCTTCAACCACCCTCAACCAACCTTCAACCACCCTCAACCAACCTTCAACCACCCTCATCCAACCCTCAACCACCCTCATCCAACCTCAAACCACCCTCTCCAGGTGAACGAGTACTTGAGAGGCAAGTTGTGTGCCCTGTACGAGAATGATTGCATCTTCGACAAGTTTGAAGCCTGCTGGAGCTCCAACGATCGGTGAGTCATCTCATTCGTGCATTCACTCACTCATTCACTCACTCACTCATTCACTCACTTACTTACTAATTTATTCACTTACTCACTCATTCATTCACTTACTCATTCATTTATTCACTTATTTATTCACTCATTCACTCACTCTCTCACTCAATCATTCATTCATTCACTTATTTATTCACTCAGTCATTCATTCACTTACTCACTCATTCATCCATTCTTCTTTCATTATGGTACTTATCCTGCTACCCACTTGCATTGAAGTCAACTCCACTACCACCATGCACACCACCACATGCACCAACACTCCACTGCCACCATGCACACCACCACATGCACCAACACTCCACTACCACCATGCACACCACCACATGCACCAACACTCCACTACCACCATGCACACCACCACATGCACCAACACTCCACTACCACCATGCACACCACCACATGCACCAACACTCCACTACCACCATGCACACCACCACATGCACCAACACTCCACTGCCACCATGCACACCACCACATGCACCAACACTCCACTGCCACCATGCACACCACCACATGCACCAACACTCCACTACCACCATGCACACCACCACATGCACCAACACTCCACTACCACCATGCACACCACCACATGCACCAACACTCCACTACCACCATGCACACCACCACATGCACCAACACTCCACTACCACCATGCACACCACCACATGCATCAACACTCCACTACCACCATGCACACCACCACATACACCAACACTCCACTGCCACCATGCACACCACCACATGCACCAACACTCCACTGCCACCATGCACACCACCACATGCACCAACACTCCACTACCACCATGCACACCACCACATACACCAACACTCCACTACCACCATCCACACCACCACATGCACCAACACTCCACTGCCACCATCCACACCACCACATGCACCAACACTCCACTACCACCACCACACCACCACATGCACCAAAACTCTCCTCCTACCACCACCACACGCACCTACCAAACAGGTGGTTGTTGACGGGCTCATACAACAACTTCTTTTGCCTCTTCGACCGCCACAATCCCAGCCACGACCTGACGCTGGAGGCCTCGCGTCTGCTGCACTCGCCGTCGCCTCCGTCGACGCCCACTTCGCCCTTCGCGCATCTCGCAGTGGCAAACAAGCGGGTGACGACGGCTTCTTCATCGTCTGGCGGTGGCGGTGGTGGTGCTGGCTCTCGCAGGGGACCGAACGAAGTGCTGGTAGAGTCGCTCGACTTCAACAAGAAGATCCTCCATTCAGCGTGGCATCCGAACGAGTCGGTGATTGCGATCGCCGCCACCAATAACCTCTTCATCTACCACGCCCTGCCCCAGTGACCTGCCCAATGCAGCACTCACTCCCTCACTGACTGACAGTACCCCGAATATGATAATGATGATGATGTCATTTTCAGCCTTCATCTTTGAAGGAAATACTTTCTTCTTCTGTTTTTAAGCATATTCACAATCATTAATTCAAGCTTTCTCCCACCACCCATCTGCCACCCCTCCTTCTCATTCATTCACCCCCTCCCCTAACATTCTTTGTGAACGTCCCCAGACTGTCCCACAATTGTGCTTAAGTTAAGTGTCGAATCATGAGGCATCGTCATCATCGTCGTTGTTGCTGCTGCCGCCGCTGCAAGTATGACCACAACCACCACCAGTGGTAGTACTGGGCGTTTTAGCGGCCAGCTACTTCTCATAATTCATTATTGCGAAGCGTTTTATTTCTTAATCATCGCAAGCCGCATCTCACTTTTTTGAGGTCCACCACCACTACCACTACTACCACTACTACCACTACCTACCTACCTACCTACACAGACCTTCTTTGCTTTCAATAGAGTTGCTTTTAATGGATTTTTTAAGACCGACGTATAGTGCGCACCTGTACTGCGCGCTTACTCTGCAATAAGCACCACTAGGCACTAACCAGCGCCCACACTCACGCGCCCGTCTCAATGTTCTTGCTCTTATTATTTTTCAACTCATTACCAATATTGTATTTATTATTATTAATAATATTTATTATTTTATACGCCATAATTTATTTATCGTCACGCTAGCTTCTATCTTCCGTTGCTGCCTCATAATGCCACTACCTTCTTATTAATATTTTTATTTCTTCTTATTATTAATATTGTTATTATTATCATTAATATTCATTAATGTTGTCATCAAATTTTATTATTATTAGTATTATCAATCGTCATCATTACTATTCTTCCCATTCTCGGTCTCCTCCTCCCACACCCTTCCATCAATCACATGCATGCAAGGTCTCAGGCCCTGTTCTCACCAGCCAGCCATCTAGCGCAAGACTACTGGAACGATATGACGTCATCATGTTGCCACACCATCACGTGATCATGTCGTTTCTATTCAAGATATTAATACTCAAGCATTAATATTTCAGAGCCATATTACCTATGAGTACATTATTTTTTAAGCTATTTATTATTTCTAATTACGTAATAATTTGATTTAATTTTTATTAAATTGTTTCTTTAAGGGGCGAATGTTAATTAGGACATCATCATCATAGTTTTTACCACCCCTGTGGGAAGTGGCATTATAATAATAGTAGCTTTTGTAATCATTTTTCATTATTTCATTACATTCTCCAAAAATCACCATAATCTTGGCGCTGTTATGGAGTTCATGTTTTTAAATATTCATGAAATCTACTTATGTATGCGCTAGATTCATCAATAGTCATCTCGCTTGCAGGATTCGCAAACAACACTCAAAACATTCTTTTTTCCTCACAGCTATCATCTCTATAACACGCTATACTTTATTATTTGTGTTACGACGCCATAATCATGTGACTACAGCACGTTCGTTAAGTCAGTCTTTTGTACTTTGATCGGTGATCTAGCGAGGGTTCTTCGGTCACGTCACGTCACCACACAACTTTATACGCACCACTCGATCATGTCTCACGGGCGCTGGGTTGACTGGGCTGGCTTATTCCAAATTGATGGACCTTCTCGTATTCCTTACAACACCTTACAATTACTTGTGTGACACTCCAGTTGCCACTTCCACGTACGCGCGTTTGTGTAAAAAAGATTATTTTATTAAAGTTTTTAATTAAACAGACATCATTCTATTGGTTTTCCTGATCTGATAGTCAGTTCTAAAGGGGCTCATCAAAGCGTAAATTTAAATCGCTAAAGCAGATCTACAATAGTACTATATCATTGCCTGGGTCCACAGCTACCTCGCATCATGCATTTGTACCGTAAAACACCATGTATTAGGCGCACTTTTTGCCTCTTATTTTGGCTCTCGAGAGTTTTCCAATGAGGTGAATTTAAAATGTTTGCATTAGTAAGTTGGTAATACGTCCGATTTGCCTAGCTCCTTTTTAATTCTTTATATCTTTTTTTTCTGTTTGTAGCATTGAAAAACAGGTGCGTCTGATACATGGTGTTTCACGGTATCTAGCAACGCCAATCGAAAATATGAAACGTTAAAAATTCAACCACCTATTCTCCGAAATAAAACATTTAATATCTGACAAGAAAACTAATTTAATTTAATTACAAGCTCTCTCAATTCCAAAATAAGATATTTTACTTAACCGAAAAATAAGTAAAAAAAATTGTATAAATTCACAGAACAACACCGCCCTACACAGTGATAATGGTGGTGACCAGGCAGGAAAGCAGCACAGCCATGGACCATTGTCTGCCTGAAGAGGCACTTTCATCTATGTAATCGACGAATTCCTGCACATAGTTATGGTGTTGGAGGTTTTCAATCTGAGCCCGCAACTCTTCAATTTCTTGGTGGGTTGGTTGGTTAGTATCTGTGATGCGGAACTTATGAAATCGTTAAGTATTTCGAGACCCACCTTTTCTCATGCTTTCTCGATCATTTGAATCTTCCAATTCTAAAAGACTTTGAGTCGTCATCTTCTTCCTTCTTCTCTTCTTCATCCGCTTGGTGTTGCTTCCTTCGGAGTTTAATCCATTCATCTTCCCTTCCATCATGTCATCATCTTTCTCCAGATTCTCTATTTTTTCTTCCACAGCACTTTCCTCCTCCCTAGAAACGCCTGTCTCGTGTACAAGATGACTGGTGAGAGATGGTTTCTGACTGGTTCTCGCTCCATCTTCAGTGGTTGAATCCTGATCGTCTGGTCCAAATAACTTCTCTTTTGCCAACTTAAAAAATCCCTTCTCTTCCTCCTTCGGTTTTTCTGTTTCTTCCAGAGCATTTTCTTGGTTTTCGAAAACACCTGTCTCGTGTACAAGATGACTGGTGAGAGATGGTTTTTGACTGGTTTTCACTACATCTTCAGTGGTTGAATCCTGATCGTCTGGTCCAAATAACGTCTCTTTTGCCAACTCAAAAAATCCCTTTTCCTTCTTTGCTTCTCCTTTCTTGTGTACCGAACTTTCTTGGTTTTCAGAAACGCTTGTCACTTCTGCAAGAGGACTGGTAAGAGATGGTTTCTGACTGGTTATCATTCCATCTTCAGTGGTTGAAGTCTGATTGCTTGCTCCATATATCTTCTCATATATCTTCTCTTGCATCTGCTCAAAAAATCCCTTTTCCTCCTTTTCCTCTTCTTCCACAGCATCTATTTCATCGCTAGAAACGTCTGTCCCGTCGGCAAGCTTCTTTGTAGAGTTAACAAGACTTTCGTTGTCAACTGCGTCGTCATGTGCTCGATAGAGCGGAAGGTGCGTCATGGAAATGAACGCGAACAAAATGACAATATTCATTTTTAGGATTATGACAGATGAGCTTCCAGTCTGGAATGACACTTTAATTCAATCTAATGATTAGGTTAGATACTAATCGTTTTGTGTTTTGAAAACTGGGATTTTTAAATGTTTATTTCGCTGACGTCAACTGATTGGTGTGTTGAATTGGATATATGCTTGCAAGAGCGGATTTTTAAAACGGAGATATTAAATAATTGTTAAATAATTACCAAATATCCGATAAAAACATATAACACCAGTGTATGAATAGAGAAAAATACATTTGTTAGTAAGGATTTTGAAATACATCATCGTTGTTAGTGTTACTCAGAGTTTTTTTTGTACTTCTATTGTTTATTAGACAAGTGAAACTGTCCACAATTTAAATATTTTTATCATTGGTATTATTATCAGCCTCTCTCTTATTAAATTTATCAGCTCCTCGGAGCATTTCTTCGTTCTTCATGTCCTTTATATGCTCATGCACAACTGTGTCCCACTGACCCACCTTCTTCTGATTGGTCCTGAGGCCTTTGGAGGAAGCTGTGGAATGATTCGAAAATAGTATAAAACTTGAGTAAGTAATCAATTATTTGATCACTTACAAATACTTCTTCTCGAAGCAATGCTGCAAGTCTCTACGCATGTGTCAAAGTCAAACTTGTCCATCACTTGTACTCTGTGGTGTGCATGCAAGGTTCGAGGTGCAGATCATGAAAGTTGTGATTAAACGCTCTTTTGAGACATTCCTATTTGAATGCTTCAGATTGAAATTAACTAGAAAGCTTTTAATCTATAATATTTGATTAAGCTTTAATAATTAGGGTATACTTTAAAAATTCATTAATGTATTATTGAAGCTCTTCCATAAAAACCACATCATTTTTCAAAAACATAATTCAAGTGTTAACTTGTTTGTTGTGTTGAGCTTGGTAGCTTTTCTTTTTTTGCCTCCAATCTTTTTCTCCCCATCCTCCAAAGTATTTTCATTTGGTAAATCTTCACTGGTATAATAAATAAAATTTAATTAAACATAGATCATCTTCTATTTCAATTAAATGAATTCTAAATTCTTTGAAAAATTAAATTCTGTAAATCTTACGTTGTCTTCTTTTTTGGAATTAAAGAAGTAGTTTCCTGGGAATTCTGCTTTCTTTTATAAATGCCCTCTAACTCAAGATTGTCATCAGCGATTCGTTTAAATATTTCTATCAATATTTCAGGACTATAAGTAACTTCTTCATTTTGTTCCTCACTTTTATCAAAATTTAACATTTCAATGTTCAGCTTATCAATTCTAAAAGTAAATCTAAAACTAAGTGTGTGTAATTTTTGTCAAGCGCATAATTAAAATATTAATTGAAACAGTTGTTAAGTTTCTACAAAGTTTATTATAGACATTTTTTATATTATAGATTGATCTAATACACTTTTAAATTATGGATCATTAGGGCATCCGTTGCACCTTGGGTAAATCAATCAATCAATCAAAACTTTTTATATAGCGTTTTTTTGATAAATTTCTTAAATAAAACAGGTTTAAAAACTCCCTCTAACATATTTATGTATAACAATTCAGATACAAAACAATCAACCTTAATAATGTTTTCTCTTTTTTGTTGCAGCTCATCTGGTTCAGTGCGGCCATCCCTTGACAGACTAAAAGCGACCAACTTTTACACAAAAAACCTTCTAATTAATACTGGTTAGTTTTTCGTTGAATTTAAGATTTAAATTTTTAAATAGTTTACTCAAAGCTGTTAATTCTTCAAATTAATCGCATGGCAGCTCCCAACCAAAGCCGAGAGACGCGACACATTCGGCTGCCCGTTCATCAAATAAAAACTAATATAAGAAATAAACACCTATGGACTTGTTGAGCAAACTTGGTTTTTTACAAACTATAAATTTAAACTGAATAAAATAATTTCCAATTAATACATTTTTTTAAATGTTTTTATTTATATAAAAAATCAGTAACAAGTGTTTATCGAGTCATTTACAAAATAGGCATCTTATAAACATCTTCAAAAATGGAAAAAAAGGAAGCATAATAAAAAAATATATATAAAAAGTAAAATAAAAATAAGAAAGAAATGTATTAACACTCCGGTCTCGAAATAGAACAAGATGTTGCTTGAAAGGTACAGACTGCTTGCCTACATATTCGTTGTTCGTTTGAACATGAAATTCGAAAAGCACTGCGTTTGCATGAACTTCAAACGAAAATGCATCTGATATGACCAGATGCGGAACTTATTCGCTATCATGGGCGGTCTTCCTAGGGGGGGGTCTTAGGGCGGTCTTCCTAGGGGGGTCTTAGGGCGGTCTGGGGTCCGAAATTTTTGGAATTCCATTTCGATGTGGAATTCGTCCCCTTTTTTTCGAAAAAAACATTTGTCTATTCTCTGCTTAATCGTATCAAAATAAGAGTCTAAAAATGTTTTTTTAAAGTGGGTGATGGTGAGTCTAGACCCCAGGATCACCGCCCATGCTGAGTAGAATCCCCCCTTCCCCAATGTGCCGCGAATCGCTGCCCCTGTCCGCCATTATCGCTTTTTAATACAGTCCAAAATATTGCTTTTTTTGGAGTTATGGTTTAGGTTACTTTACATAACTTTAATTATTTTAAAGTTAAAATATAAAAGAAAATTTCAAGAAAATGTGGAAAATATTTAAAATTATAGATAACATACACCTGGTCATATCAAAGGTAAACATTCCAACTGAATCAATAGAATGCACATCTTCTTGATTTCTGACATGTTTTCGTGGATTGGTGAGAAGAAGAAACGGATGTTAAGAATCATAAAAGCTTCTTTGAACATGGAAAATTAAGATAAGTATTCAAGCATAGCTAGTTCAAAGAACAAACCTTTATTTTCTTATTTGACTAAAATAATTAAAACAAAAATATTTAGAGCCAAGGAAAAAAATACTTGTAAAGCGATATTTATTGATGCAGGCTTGCCAATTAACAAACCTTTTTGTTTATTCTCTATTTATTATTTCTGTTATTAGCACTATTCATGCTTCTTTTTTTATTATTATCAGTGTTTCTGTTTTGTTTGGTATTGCTCTCACAGCTCCCGAAGTATTAGCCTGCTCTACATTCTTGTGTATTTTCAAAACAATCCATTTAAGTTTAAGAGCATCGTACATTGAAGATATCTCTCCAGTGCATGCTTTTAGATCATTCCATTGGCCATTATCAACTCCACCACTTCTTGTTCTATCTATACAACACTTTTACCATGAAAATAGACTCAATGATCTAGGTATACATACACAAACATACACACAATCATACACACAAACATACACACAATCATACACACAAACATACACACAAACATACACACAAACATACACACAAACATACACACAAACATACACACAAACATACACACAAACATACACACAAACATACACACAAACATACACAAAAACATACGCACAAACATACGCACAAACATACACACAAACATACACACAAACAGACGCACAACCGGGCATGAATGGGGTGGAGGCATGAGTATATGTGCGTGAGCATTGGTGAAGACTTCCAAATGGAGTTTGGGCTCTTGTAGTTTTTTTGAGTGGATTGAGAACATTGCTTGAGGTATGTGTGTGCAGTGACGTTTTTGAGATTTTTGGTAGTTTGTTGATGAATTGCATTTTAAGTTTACTAATTTTTCTCATATATTATTTAAAATGAAATCAGAGAGTTATTAATGTTTATTTAATCTTTTACTAAATGATTTTCCCTATTTTAAGTAGGTAGACATGAATACTAAACACAAATAAAGATTTAAAAGCGGAAAAATAGCTAAAAACGTTATCACCCCGCATCCAATACCCTCTAAAGCAAACTCATTGACGTTGAACACACCAGCAGCAATTTTATCAAACTACTCTTTGAAGTTGCAATCAAATAACACTTAATAGTCTATAAATCATTTCTAAATCCTATGATTAATGTATGGTTATTTGAATATTATAGCATAAATACTTTTTTTAATATTGTTGAAAATTTTAAGATATTAAAGCAAGTCTCCAGCGCTTACAAGCGTCTTTAAACTCCACAAAAAGCCAATGATCTGAGCCAACGACCTCAGCATGACCCATTTTTCGAACCACTTCTCCTACTCACCCTTCTCTCTACACCACCCTTCTCATCATCTCAGTTCCTCTGACCTCTATTCTGATTCAATAAGTGGTTTTGGCAATAGCGATGATTTATCTTCGAAAGGATTAGCAAGCCACCATTCTTATGGTGACTACAAACATCATGCCTTCCATCCTTACCTCCCCCATGATATCTCAGGAATCTCAGAAAAGCATGGGCCCCGTTCGAAGGACTTTATGAGATACTACCATCAGTCCAGGCGAGAATACAAACCAATCTCCTACCATCACACACCCATATCATACACCCATATTCCTATATCTTACCGTCATTCACCCAGCTACTCCCATACACCCACCTACCACGATTCTCTTTCCCACTACACATCTTCATTGGATCTCACTTCTCTTCCTCTTGACCTAGACCACACTACAGACTACAGTTTTTCATACAACCTCCGTGATACTAAATCCAAGTCTGTGTCAGTGGCAGGATCCCTCCATCACTTAGGAAACTATCACACTGATCTGTCAGACACATTAGACATCCCTCCATCTCTGCACCCATCAATCACTCCTCACACACCCACCTTAAACAGAACAAGTCATACGGTAGCCAGCGTCACAGCAGAAGTTGAAGATCAGCCAAAGACTCACTGGAGAAGAAGCTACTGTCAGGCGAGCAACCACCGCCTGCTCCCGTTGGATTCCAACCCCAAATACAAGCGATACTCATACAACGATGCCCCATACCACGATATCAGAAGTGATCTGTCATCGAGACTGAGAGGCTATGGAGTGGATGCAATCGATGAAGACCCTGTCCTTGAGATGGATGAAGATGAGTACATAAGGAGGGTGAAGAAGGGAACTGATGGGATGATGGGAGAAGGAATGAATAGGGACTTGCATGAAGAGAGGATGGAGGAGCTGAGGGAGATGAACAAAGTTCTGGATGAAAAAATCGCAATGAGCACCATCTTGAAAGATAAAACAGAAAAAGACAAAAACCATGACGACATACATCGCCCCCCTCACAAGCAACTTCAAGCCAAACGTGGCACATCCGGTGCGACTAAAGCTTCCACCGACGAAGACCTCATCAAGTTGGTGCTCCAGCCTGGAGAGACGTTCACGCCAGACGAAGTGTCACGTGACCAGGTGCAAGGAGGTTGCCAGGCAACGGTGTACCAGCAGACGAGACAGAAGGTGCACAACAAGGCACCAGATACGAGTGACTGGCGCCGAAGCTACTTGCCTGACGAGTGGGAAAACCCGTTGGAGGACAAGAGGATGGCCGAAAGTGCCATCGAGAAGTTCAACACGGAGACTGACAAGATGCGGGAAGAGATGGGCACGCTGGATGATTTCATCCGCAAGAACAAGGTCCTTTTCCCGCCAAATCTGATCATTTTGCAGCGCTTCATCTACCACAAGCCCTCTCCCTGCAGTCTGTTGGACAGCCTCGACAACCAGTACGACGACCTCACCTCCCCCATGGAACTGATTTCCAAAGTGGCCTTCCACGACAGACCTTGTCGAGTGAAGGTGAAGGAGACCTTGGTGATTCCGAAAGGGACTGACCTGAAGGGCTATGATGTCGAGGGAGTGTTGGAAAGGTGCTACTACCGAGTTGAAGACGTGGAAGTGGTGTATGAGGGGGAGGAAGGTATAGAGAAGAAGCTGCAAGAACTGAAACTGAGGCAAGACGAAGAGATTAAACAAGGAAGGTTGGACGACGATGCCAGTTTCCGACTCAAACTCAAGGACAACTACACCAAGATCGACAACGAAAACGACACCATCAACATCTTCAAGAGAAACAAGCAGATGGTGGCAGAATACAACTTTTCGAAAAAAGATGACGACGCTGTTACCGAAGGTAGCCACGACAAAGTCACCAAAGATTGTGGAAGTGACCAAGATCTTCCAATCTTTTTGAGTCAGCTGTTGAACCAACACGTGATAGAAGGTCGAGACGTGACCTTGAGCTGCTCAGTTCAAGGTCATACCAGCGTCACGTGGTACAAGGAGGGTGAACTTTTGAAGGAGAGTGCCAAGGTAGTGATGAAGGTGGGTGCTGAAATAAATATGAAAACCTTGAAAAAATAATTTTGAATACTGCAATGAAAATCTGCTTGAATAATGCCAAAGTTATGCTACCGATGAATTCATCCGCAATTCCACCAGAGCACCAGTAGTGGATGCAGCTTGAGCATGAGTGAATGTGGTTACGAAGACCAAGGCTTGTACGAGGTGCATGCAAGCAACAAAAAGGGATCTGTCGTCTCCATGGCAACTGTCAATGTGATCCTCACTTCGGGTTAGAGGGATGTGCTTGGTGGTTAAAAACAACTAGCATATTTATATTAAATTATAATATTTTTCATTTAGATACACCCAAAAAAGACTTGAGGTTTGTGAGCAGACCGCCATCTTGCGTTCAAGTGCTTGAAGGTCATCCTTTGATTTTGACCTTCGAGTTGGAAAGTACTGAGCCTCCCCAAGGTGGTTTGAAGAATTCCTTAGTCAATGGTGTAATTCGTTGATCCATGTTTGAATTTGATCATAAAGTTACCAACTCACTCCAGTGACCTGGTACAAGGGAACCGAAGTGATCAGAGATGACGCAAATGAGCAAGCCGGAAGTTACGTCATCAAGGCGGAAACAGATTGGAAGCACGTGATGCAGATCAGCAGTGTACAGGCAGCAGACGCTGGCATGTACAGCTTCAGTTGCAGCGCTGGTGGCTCTGTCCTCAGCCACTCTGTGCTCCTCGACGTGCGGAAGGAACAACAGGAACATGCCAAAATGAGTGGGTTCCATTATTTAAATTGTAATTTCATGCAATGTTTCAATTCTGGTGCAGTGAATACCGATATGGTTATATATATTACGAACTCCCCATCATTTGTAAGATCTATAGGCTTTCTACTCTTCAATAGGTCTTCTTGTACCACACTCATCCCTTCATCCCCTCATCCCTTCATCCCCTCATCCCTTCATCCCCTCATCCCTTCATCCCCTCATCCCCTCATCCCTCCCACAGAACCTCTCTTTGTGATGCAGCTGCCTTCTCAGCAGAGTCTCACACAAGGACAAGATCTTGTGATCGGCTGTTGTGTCGATGACGTTGAGAAAGAAGACTTGGTGTTTGTGCCATCTCTGACCACTACTGCTGCTGATGCCATGACTCCTGATGTGGCTGCTGCTGCTGCTGATGCTGCTACTGAAGTTGCAGAAGCTGTGGTTTCATCTTCAATGGCAGAATCACTCTCAGAGTTGCAAAAGTTGTCAGCTGAGGTGGCAGTGGTGTCGATTCAAAGTGAAGTACCATCAGCTACTGAGCCAACAACCTTTGCGACTACTGCAACAACCGCAACTGAGTCAGAACTGACTGAAACAATAAAACAAGACAAAAATGAAGGTGGTAAAAGTGGTGATTACATAGTTGAAGGTGGTGTGGTTGATGGTGGTGTGGTTGATGGTGGTGTGGTTGATGGTGGTGTGGTTGATGGTGGTGTGGTTGATGGTGGTGTGGTTGATGGTGGTGTGGTTGATGGTGGTGTGGTTGATGGTGGTGTGGTTGATGGTGGTGTGGTTGATGGTGGTGTGGTTGATGGTGGTGTGGTTGATGGTGGTGTGGTTGATGGTGGTGTGGTTGATGGTGGTGTGGTTGATGGTGGTGTGGTTGATGGTGGTGTGGTTGATGGTGGTGTGGTTGATGGTGGTGTGGTTGATGGTGGTGTGGTTGATGGTGGTGTGGTTGATGGTGGTGTGGTTGATGGTGGTGTGGTTGATGGTGGTGTGGTTGATGGTGGTTTAGTTGATGGTGGGGTGGTTGATGGTGGTGTGGTTGATGGTGGTGTGGTTGATGGTGGGGTGGTTGATGGTGGTGTGGTTGATGGTGGTGTGGTTGATGGGGGTGTGGTTGATGGTGATTTCAGTGGTGCTGAAAGCATTGCTACAGTCTGTAATGGTACTGTTGAAGAACAGCTTGTTGGTGCTGCTGATGATGATGCCATTGGAAAAGAAGGAAAAAAACCCGATGACAGTGCCATTAAGGAAAATGAAGGTAGCTGGAATTGAAGTGGTGGTACTAGTATTGGTCATATTGTATTAGCATTGGTGTGGTAGTTATAGTAGTAGTCGTATGGTAGTATTGATGTGGTGGTAGTAGTAGTAGTTGTACTGTAATAGATTGGTGTGATGGTACTTTGCTGTTTTATTTCGAAGTTAACACTGATTTTGATTTAGTTGTGCTGATAATGATGCTGTGATGATGGTGATGCTACTTAAGTTGAAATGACGAGTTTTCCCTCCGGCGTTTTGCGGGTTTCGCAATTTACTTTGATGTTTGTTTTTTTTTCTTTTGAGATACAAAGACAATGATGATGATGATAAAGATGATGATGATAATAATGATGATGATGATAATGATGGTGGTGATAATAATGATGATGATGATAATGATGATGATGATAATGATGGTGATGATAATGATGGTGCTGGTGAGAATTTTATTTACGGATACAAATAGTTCTGTTTAGTTGTTTTCGTTGAAGGCTTTTTTGTTCAAACCGGATCGAAGCTTTCATCTCGATGATCTTCAATTCAGAAGACGTTTTTATCTTTTGGTATTTCAAACTTTGTTGGCTGTGATTGACCTTTGTATGTTGTGTTCGTCCAGCTTTGTGTTTTTTCCAATTACTTCCACTTCTATTAACTCCGAAATTAATTGTTTGTTGCTCTTTTAGGACTCCAAAGAACAATAAACTCGAAAAATGATCCAGAGGCAAGTACAACTGAATCGCTTCACAACAATAACACTGACACCTTTAACGAGGAGCCTGATAACATTACTAAAAATAACTTTAGCACGAATGACAACAACCTTTATAGCAATCGCCATGTTAGCAATGATCTACCTGCAGTCGGTTTTCATGAAAGAGTGTTTAACAATATCAACGACGTGTCTATAATGATGATTCTAGCCGTGTTGATTAGAATATTGTACTCGATATAATAGCTATATCTTGTTCTTGTTTTACGTATTTTATGCTGAAGTCTTGTGCACTTTTTGTAGAACTTTTATGATATCACTCTATCTTTGTTTCTAGCTCCTAGATAGATAACATTTTTTTATTATTTTTAATTTATTTATTTAGTTTATTCCAAATTTGAGCTTTTGTACTATGAATTCATCTTGATAAGAAATGCCACTTAATTTATTGTGTGAGTTTTCAAATAAAGTTCTTTTGAAATAAAAATGAATGTATACAAGTTGTCCGAAATATTGGTAAAAAGAAAGACTAACCATGCCAGAATATTGTGGATTGTTCCTTTTTTAGATGTTTCATACATATTTTTAAACCTTTTTTTGTAGCAGAATTCCGAGCATCAATCGATCAATCAATCAATCAATCAATCAATCAATCAATCAATCAATCAATCAATCAATCAATCAATCAATCAATCAATCAATCAATCAATCAATCAATCAATCAATCAATCAATCAATCAATCAATCAATCAATCAATCAATCAATCAATCAATCAATCAATCAATCAATCAATCAATCAATCAATCAATCAATCAATCAATCAATCAATCAATCAATCAATCAATCAATCAATCAATCAATCAATCAATCAATCAATCAATCAATCAATCAATCAATCAATCAATCAATCAATCAATCAATCAATCAATCAATCAATCAATCAATCAATTAATCAATCAATCAATCAATCAATCAATCAATCAATCAATCAATCAATCAATCAATCAATCAATCAATCAATCAAACAATCAATCAATCAATCAATCAATCAATTAATCAATCAATCAATCAATCAATCAATCAATCAATCAATCAATCAATCAATCAATCAATCAATCAAACAATCAATCAATCAATCAATCAATCAATCAATCAATCAATCAATCAATCAATCAATCAATCAATCAATCAATCAATCAATCAATCAATCAATCAATCAATCAATCAATCAATCAATCAATCAATCAATCAATCAATCAATCAATCAATCAATCAATCAATCAATCAATCAATCAATCAATCAATCAATCAATCAATCAATCAATCAATCAATCAATCAATCAATCAATCAATCAATCAATCAATCAATCAATCAATCAATCAATCAATCAATCAATCAATCAATCAATCAATCAATCAATCAATCAATCAATCAATCAATCAATCAATCAATCAATCAATCAATCAATCAATCAATCAAATCTATTTCTATAGCGCTCTTTACTTAAATTCAAGAGCGCTCGTAAATATATTTGTTAAACAGATATGTCTTCAGATCCTTACGAAAAGTAAATAATGATTTAGAAGTAGTTAAATAAGGAGGTAATGAGTTCCAAATATATGGACCTGCATAAAGGCGCAAATGAAAATATGCAGCCTAAGTGGCCTGGAAGCCCGTTCAGGCTATACGCCACTATAATAATGCTCGTCATTATTATTATCAATGTGATGATAAATAGAAGTACGGCTAACGATTCTAGCTGCATAATAAAAATGGTTTTAAATTACTTTCAAGTAAATTATAATAGAGTGAATTACAATAGTCAAATCGAAATAAAACAAGTGCAGAAACTAACATCTTTAAAGAAGGGTCATTTAAGTAAGGTAATAATTGTCTAATACGTCTGAGATGAAAACAGCAAGATTTAGTAATAAATAGAATTTGGTTAGATAAGGTTAGTTTTGAGTCAGAAATAAATCCTAAGCTACGGCTATGATTAGATGGAACAATAGTATGAGGGCAGTGGCTCAAGCCCCCCCCCCCCCCCCAGACCTTTTCGAAGGGTCTCGCAATCTTTCGAAAATCGATGAGTTTTTTTGGTGTGGGGGGGGGGGGGGGTAATGAATTTTTCAATATGCCATAGAACAATGATATTTTCTCTGGATGGCCATCGGGTCTTTATCTCACGAAACATTTCATATATCAACACAGAACATAGAGATCCCACCAAAATAACACTAACATGTCACAAATTCTGAGAAGAAATAGAGCACCAATAGACCTTAACTACACTTTAAATCTTTACACTTTTTATATTTAAATTTTTTAAGCCATGACACAAATCAGATAGACAAAAAACTCTCGAGCTTTCAGAATATCCAACCTTCATGGAAAGGATGCAGAAACTGTGTAAAGACAGCTCAAAATCACATCAACACATCAAGTTTACGTGCGTATCAGTCTGATCTGCATGTATCGAACTGCAAGAACTCTTTTGAGCAACAAGCCTTCAGCCCGAGTTGCATTATATGCTCGATGTTGTTCTGACTCTGCCAGTTACTTCATCAGATGCAGAAATAGCATTTTCTAAACTTCGGCTTATTAAAACTCTTCTTAAGACGACTGTATCTGCATGTCGTTTGCAAAGCTTGTTTGAGAATATCTGCTACCAAAACAGCTACTGCACCTCTTCCAGTGAATGAAATGGTGAAAAGATTTTCACAAACTGATCAAAAATTATTTTGTAACTGAGAACACATCGAGATTTAGTTGAAACTAAATATTTGAACAAAAATTATAGACTGTTTAGGATCTCATATACAACTTATTTTTTTACTTTTTACCTTAGTTTAAAAAATGATGACGTAACTTTAAGAATACTATACAACTTAGTTTGTAGTTTTTTTTGTATCCTTAATAAACTATCTAAATTCTTTATCAATTATAATTGGTATTTTTTATTTAGCCCATTGACCGCCGCTACCTGAGAAAAAAAGTCAACATGAATTTTACATTTAGACTTGCATTATATGGTTATAAGAATAACTAAAGCAAAATTGAAAACAATTATTTCATAAGTTTTAATGGAGCAAAATGTTGCGAAAACGCAACGTGAGCGGGAAGTGTGACATACTTATGTGCAGTAAGAAATCATAAATAAATTTATTCAAACCACATTTATTAAACAGAAACAAATTTCAATTGCAAATAGTTCGATAAAATTCAGACTTCTAATTATTTTATTTGTTATATTATTAATAATAATTATTTGAATTACAACAAAGAAATTCATTTAACGTGAATTACAACAGCACGCATAAACTGTCGTGCTGTTTCAAATACAACACTGACGACGAATGTTATCTTTATTTTAATTTTATATTCAACCTATGAGAGGTTAAAAAATTATATTCTTTTCAATAAAAGCTTCAAGTGTGAAGCATTTGCGGTTTGGAATTTGTTATCGAAATATAAAAATCAACATTCATCTACAAAATTAACCTTTTAATTTTATAAATTTCATAATACATTAACATTAAAATAATAAATTTATTATTATTATAATGACTAGATTTATTAAAAATCATATGAAATCATATTATGTCAAAGTTGCGAAAACGCACCATTGATTTTTAAAAACATTGAAAACATTTTACAAGTTATTTTGAATATTAAAAAAATTAATTCAAGTATTAACTATCTGTTCACACTGAAATTAAGACTAAATTGGTATAAATAAACTAAAAATCGAACGAAAAATTTGAAGAATTATCTAAGCGAAGAAAATGTGTTTTGAGAAATTTTAAATGTGAACAGGATATAAAAGACTATAAATAATAAAATGGAAAAAGTTGAAATGTAACTTATAAAATTAAAATTTAAAATTTATTGTACAAAATATGTGAAAAAACTCGGTATTAAAACAGCAAGAAAATATAAAAATTGATGTTGCAAAACGCAACAGCTGCGGTAAATGGATTAAACAATTTTTTTTTAACTAAAGTTGAGCCCCCCCCCCCAGCATTTTTTGCTGGTTGCGCCCCTGTATGAGAGGAAAAATTACATGGATCCTTAATTAGTTTACCCTTTTTATCAAAAAATAAAGTTCAAATTTCAGTGGATTCAGTTTTAAAACCAATGAGCTAGACCAGTTTTCAATAGATAATAGACATAAACACAGTCATGAGTTGAAGATTCGTTTTGACAGTCTGTCCTTCATCTGCAGAGCTCATCTGCCTTGTGAAGTAGGTAGCCAGGGGGTGCTTGCAAGCTGTGTACTGGTGCTCAATTTGAGGTCCTGGCACTTCTCCTTTTAAAATAAAATAGGTTTTTATTGTAGTCCGTTAGACAGTTATTGGTTGAAGACTTTAATTCCGAGAGCAAGATTTGGCAAGCGATAAATTTAAAAACCAAAAAACAAGAAAAGATATAAATAATAATAATAATTATTATTTGCAGTTTAAAAAAACTAAATTATTGGATCAGAAGACAAACTATTTAACAAAATCATTGAACGGTTAAAGCGGCTGCCAAGATGGCAGATGCTAACCAAAGCATCAATTGTACTGTACTTGTCTACTTAGATTATTCTGCCGCTTTTGATACTGTTGACCACTCATTTCTACTACTATTACTCAAAAATAAGTTCAATATTAATAATTCTTCGTTTTTATGGATTAAGTCATATTAATCTAATAGATCTGTCTATGTCTCTTTAAATCACTTTTCCTCTAGCCCATCTACTTACTCATATGGTGTTCCTCAAGGTTCTATTCTTGGTCCGTTGTTTTTTATTCTATACGTCTCTGAACTATCTTCTATCATTACCTTTCATTCTCTCAACTCCCTTTCCAATGCTGACGATTCGCAGTTATATGTCAGCTTCGATATATCATCATATAATACTAGCAACCCCAATCGACTAATGAGCAAAAGTGACGTTTTACAGTAAAATTATAGAAAAGTCTTAAAATTTAAGTTATGCGTAATTCTATCGAAATAAAAAAGCAATGAAAGACAATTTCATTATCTTTTAAATGAGTATTTAATAAATAAATTATATATTATGTAAGCTTTCAAATAAAAGGATTTTAATCAAAATATCCCTTGAATCTAGCGTAACAGTAAAAAGCTATAATTTAGGGACTGCTACTTTTTATACGTACTTATTCATTTCTTATTTCGCTAACCAAAAAATTACGTATAATATTGAATTATACATAATTAGATTCGTCTTTAAATAATCTATCATTATATTTTTCTTAAGTTGAATAAATATTAAGTGAGAAGCCAGAAAACTCGAGGCAAAGCTCTAAATTTAGTAATTCGGGAATCAAAAAAGATAGTTTTTACTTAAGAAAGTTATTGAAAAAGTATAAATTATACTCAATAAAATTCTGTAAAAAAAGTTTTGAAAAAACATCTTTTAAGTATACGAAATAGATTTTAAAGTGTACATGCTTTCGACTTAACACAAAATTGTTAAGTTATTAAGTTAAAATACGTATAACTTTTTTTAAACAAACAAATAAAAATTTGGTTAACGTATTTAAAATCAGTAAATCAAAATCTACAATTTGAGCGTTTCAATTTTAAAAAAGTATATAATAATTAATAAGAATAAACTACTGTAAAGGTTGATTTCTTCCATAAGTGAAGCTTTTAAAATGTTAATAACTTTGTCATTTTGAAAGATATAATTCTTTTAACTTTTAATTCTGATTCCTTGCATCAAATTAAATAAAACTAGTGATTTTCAACAATATAAGAAGAAAAAAACAAAAGTTATGACAAAAAAACAATATTTCTGTTTTGTGAGGGGGCCGTGAATTGCTTATAGATTATGAAGTAAAAACGGTACAAAAAATGTGTTCTTTTTAAATTTCAAAATAGGTATAACTTTTTTTTAAACAAACAAATTAAAATTTGGTTAACGTATTTAAAATCAGTAAATCAAAATCTACAATTTGAGCGTTTCAATTTTAAAAAATGAACCTGTTTTAAAAATCGATTGGGGTTGCTAATAATACTGTTGTGTCATCTATATCTTCATGTCTATTATATATTGAAAACAGGTCTAGCTCAATGTCTTTAAAATGGAATCCTATAAAATTCGAACTTACCTCCTTATTTAACGGTAAACGGATAAAAAGTCTTTGGATAAAAGTCTTTGGATAAAAAGTCTTCAGAACAAAAAGTCTTCAGGATAAAAAGTCTTCAAAAAGAGATTTTCATTGAAAAAAAATTTTGTATAATTTTATTCATTTTAATTAATGTAAAATAATTTTTAGAAACAAATGTAATTAATAAATCATAAAAAAAGACTAACTAGTTATTTAAAATATTTGTTAGCTTATGTTGGGAATATCAAATAGAAGACATGAAACTTTCAGACTTTATGAGAAATGAGGTTAGAGCTCCCAGAAGGAAAAGTGACGAAACAACAACAGCCAAGTCAAATTTTTTCAAATGCTATTTCGAGATTGAACGAACAAAATATAGCAAACATTAGATAAAAGTATTAAATTTTATTCTTTAAGTTTTAAGGATCACGTATTAATCATGTATTTTTCTTAAAAATTAATTTTTTAAAGATTTTTTCTTGAAGACTTTTTATCCTGAAGACTTTTTATCCTGAAGATTTTTTATCCTGAAGACTTTTTATCCTGAAGATTTTTTATCCTGAAGACTTTTTATCCTGCAACCGTCTTAAAAATCGTATTTGGATCTTTGGGAATCAGCTTTAGTAGCCTATTTAACCAGCCGATAAATTTTTAGAGTAAACGAGTTTGAGATTAATATTTTATAATTTTTACTTTCAATCGTGATTAATTAGTGTTAATTAGAATGTTTTATTGGACTGTTGGTTGTTTTCAGACCGTTGAGGGATGGCCACAACGAACTAGGTGATCTGCAACAACAAAGTGGAAACCAGTCATATATCAACAATAGTTTCAGTCTTGGCAAGGACCTCTTTTGCACTTCCGGCAGAGCCCTCAACACCAGTGCTATGAGGATTCAGGAAAATGATGATGAAGCTTTTGTGGGAATGATGATGATGCTGTAAAAAGAATGAGGGAGCTGTGTTGATGATGAAAAAGTCATTGATGCTGTGGCGTTGGTGGTATACTCCCAGATGGATGCCTCGCAGATTGGAGACGTGACGAGCCCTTGTTGGCAGAATCACTGAGCAAGATTATTTAAAGAAATTTAATCCATTTTTACTGACAACGTAACTATCAAGTACAATAAAGTCAGTTCAAGGTTTGAAGAAGAAAATGTATGCTGTTTGTTTGGAACGAGTTTGCTACTATGAGTCGACATTTTAATAACATTATTAAAAATAAATATGCCAATTCAACAAGTTCGAAAACTTGAAAATGCTAATCACGTTTGTGAATGCTTTGGTGGCATTCTGTTGTTTTTGAAGCTGCTTTGCTGTTTCAACCCGAAGTAGATATACTAACCCTGACCACACTTTTTTTTTAAAGCAGTCGATTTAATTAGATATGATTTATGTGTTATTTTAGGAATGTATTGGATTTTATATGTTTTGGATTTTTAAATAACAAAATTTAAGTTATTAATTGGATTTTTTCTTGAAAACAACTGACTTTGATTTGCAATCTTGAGAATAACCATCTCAAACCGCTTGAATTGGTGCCAGACCAGCTTTGAAACAAGTCCAAAAATGCATTGAAACTTCAGATCATGTTTATGTACACCTGCTTAGATCACCCTGAGAAAGTGAAACTCTTGAGAATAAATTGAACCAGGGGCGGCGAACTGCTGCAAATCTTGGGAGAGTCTTAACCAGCATGGACGATCCTGGAGTCCGGATTTTTTCTCTTCCCACTTAAAAAACATTTTTATATTTCTGTTTTGATACAAATATTCAATTAAGCAAAGAATAGTTTGGTTTTAGACAGCTATCATATTAACCACACCTACTCACAATGTAATGCTAGATAAACAATCTTTTTATGCCATCTGTGACGATTATGCTCGTATCAAACAATAAATATATAAAAAATTATAGTGGTGGGGATTCCCGCCCACGATTGTATTGTAATGTATTATATTGTATTGTATAATATCAATTATATTACACAATAAGAAAAAAATACATCGATAAATAGTTTTCATAAATCCCCTATGACGACTTATATTAGGGGAAGGGTGTTCATCGATTTCAAAATTTCAAAGCTTTTATTCAGAACATCATTAACACGAACAATACAATAAGTTTGACACTAAAATAAATATTTTTTAAAATAACTCTTTCCGCCACCCGAGATTTAAAAAAACACACACCAAATGGGAGGATCTTAAACCTTTTATGCACTATAAAAACACTTTTGGTTTAACTTTTCTACAGTTTTTTTTCTTAATTTTTCATATTTCAATCTTTCTTGGTTGATACATTCATCAATAACATTTTTTATCCACTCATTCATTTTCTTTTCATTTCAACAGCCATAAAAGTTCAAGTCATTTTTGCTTCTTTCTTTGAGCCAGCTATTTTTTTCTGCTCTACTTTGGAATTAAGCCTTTTCCTTTTACTATAGTTAAGTTTTAACTAATTTTTTGATTAAACCGCTGCTTTGAAGCCTCCAAAAGACAAGACCTGACCATCTCTAAGCAGCTGGCTCGTTTTGAATGATGGATCTACTGACTGCATTTAATGTTCCCAGCTTCTTCAGTCTATAGTCCACCTTAACACACTGTCTCTCTATTATGAGGTTGTGAAAACGAGTGTCACGGTGGATATTTAAATTTTTACTCTAATTAGTCTTTCTTCCAAGCTTTCACTCATCTTGTAATTGCTTCAGCCCCCTGTAGTTGCTTTTTTAAAGCATTAATTTATACATATATATTTTTGTCAATCAATTTTTTTGGTTAGCAGCTGCCATCTTGGCAGCCGCTTTAACCTTTTAATGATTTTGTTAAATAGTTTGTCTTCTTATCTAATAATTTATTTTTTTTTAATTTCAAATAATTATAGTAATTATAATTTATATCTTTTCTTGTTTTCTGGTTTTAAATTTATCTTGCTCTCGGAATTTAAATCTTCAACCAATAACTGTCTAACGGACTACAATAAAAACTTCTTTTAAAAGGAAGAAGTGCCAAGGCCTCAAATTGAGCACTAATGCACAGTTTGCAAGCACCCACTGGCTACCTACTTCACAAGGCAGATGAGCTCTGCAGATGAAGGACAGACTGTTAGAACGAATCTTCAATACATGACTGTGTTTATGAAGAAGTGCCAGGGCCTCAATTTGAACACCAGTGCACAGTTTGCAAGCACCCACTGGCTACTTACTTCACAAGGCAAATGAGCTCCGCAGATGAAGGACAGACTGTCAGAACGAATCTTCTACACATGACTGTTTATGTCTATTATCTATTGAAAACTGACGTATTAGACAATTATTACCTTACTTAGATGACCCTTTAAAGATGTCCATATATTTGAAACTCATCACCTCCTTATTTAACTACTTCTATATCATTATTTAGTTTTCGTACGGATCTGAAGACATATCTGTTTAACAAATTCATTTACCAGCGCTCTTGAATTTGAGGAAAGAGCGCTATAGAAATTGATTTGATTGATTGATTGATTGATGATAGTATATGTATAAATATGCTATTTTTTTATATACAAAAGTCTAAATAAATTTATTTTTTAATATTACATTATTTATTTAAAAAAATTTAAAATCTAGAAATTTTAAAATTAAAAATTATGCAGCGGTCATAAGACGTTCTTTATTTTCAGTTTTTAATAAATATTATGTAACTTTAATATTTATTTTTATCAACTAAAGTTTTCTTTTAAATAGTTTTATAATAATGGCTGAAACAGTGCCTGAATTAGATCTTGGTGAAATATCTTCGAATGATTTTGACATTCAAAAAAGTACTGAAGATAGTGAAGAAATTGATGATAATGCGGTTAATACAAACTTCTTTAGACTTTATTTATTTTGTATCTTTTGTCATGTTACTCTACACATACATTTCTATTAACTTCCTTGGTCTTATACTATAAGACTAGGTAGTTGCACGGATTTTTTATTTTAACTTTTCGGAAATTAAATTATTATTTTTGGAAAAAGAAGTTTAAAACGTGAAAAAATATACCAAATATATTACAAAGCGATTATTAATAATGAAGATAGAGACATTCAAAAGTTGAAATTTGCTTGGGTAGTTTAACATTGTATAAGGCAAAAAAAGTGTGATGGTTTGTATTTAAATAATTCACACTTCATTTTGTTATATATAATTAAATTTCTTGATTAAAGTAAAAATAAAAGAAATTAAAAAGACGTTTTTATATTGTTTATTTTCAAAAATGACACAATTAGTTGTGTGCTAATTTTTTATTCGCACCAAAAAGAGAAAAATTTAAAACAATGATATTATTATATAAAAATAAACATAAAAAAATTGCTAGAGCAATGAAACTTTTACCTAATATAAAGGAACATTTAATCTTCATCTCAGTGGAAAAAAAACCTCTAATCTTCAATTAGTTGCCCCGTGATTAATAAAACAGTGATCTAATTGAAATAAGCAACATGGACATAACTTAGGCTGGTGTGCTGCTTTGCTGAAAATTATGTTAGAGCAGTGAAACTTTTACCTAATATAAAGGAACATTTTATCTTCATTTCAGTGAGAAAAAAAACCTCTAATCTTCAATTAGTTACCACGTGATTAATAAAACAGTATGCAGCATAAACATAACTTAGGCTGGTGTGCTGATCTGTTGACCAATTTGCTAGAGCAATGAAACTTTCACCTAATATAAAGGAACATTTTATCTTCATTTCAGTGGAAAAAAAACCTCTAATCTTCAATTAGTTACCACGTGATTAATAAAACAGTATGCAGCATAAACATAACTTAGGCTGGTGTGCTGATCTGTTGACCAATTTGCTAGAGCAATGAAACTTTTACCTAATATAAAAGAACATTTAATCTTCATCTTAGTGAAAAAAACCCAAGTAATCTTCAATTAGTTACCACGTGATTAATAAAACAGTGATCTAATTGAAATAAGCAACATGGACATAACTTAGGCTGGTGTGCTGATCTGTTGACCAATTTGCTATAGCAATGAAACTTTCACCTAATATAAAGGAACATTTTATCTTCATTTCAGTGGAAAAAAAACCTCTAATCTTCAATTAGTTGTCACGTGATTAATAAAACAGTATGCAGCATAGACATAACTTAGGCTGGTGTGCTGATCTGCTGAAGAAAGTGTTAGAGCAGTGAAATTTTTAAACTTTTTAAAATATAGTTAATCTTTATCCTGGTGTTGAAAACCAAATAAAGTTATCGAAATTAGTTGAAATTATTTGCCGCGCTTTTGGAAAAAACACAGTGATTTCTAGGGCATCACTGTTCTAGTAAGATTTTCTAGAGCAGCAAAATGTATTAAATAGTATATAAATGAATTTAAAAATTTAATTAATTTTAATTTTTTTGAAACAAGAAAGAAAAGAATTGAAAGCATTCACTTTCCAAAGCAAAAACGCTACAGCACTTGTTGCTGTATATATAGGCAAGACTCTAAACAAAGACTATAAAAAGAAATATGTAAAATTTGTAAAAAAATTTTAATGGGTAATCTATAAGTCTTATAATAAGACTTATAGATTACCCATTAAAATTTTTTATTAAATTTTAACACTTTGTCTTGATAATTCATTTGCATATAATTATAATTATATTTTTTCAGAAAAAGATGGAAGATTTAGACCTATTTGAAGGTTTTTATTAATAAATTATGTAAATGTTTTTTCATTATTTTATTAAATTTTTTGTATCTTTTTTTATTTATCTATTATTTATAATTATTCATTTATGTACTTCTCAGAAGAAGAAAAATTCAAAAATGAGGAAAATATTAGAGAAATGAATTTTAAAACCAATGGGGCACCTGCTGTCCTTGTACCTACTGAGGTACGTATGGATTAATTGTATGTTTTGAACATATTAAAATTCACTTCATAAATATTTATATATTTATTTCATGTATTTGATTTTAAAAATTAACAAACAGGAGTCAAAAAAAGATACCCTTGAATCACGAAACCTCCAAATGACAACATTACCATTGGATAGTTCTGCTGAATTCGATCCATTGACGGACGCCGCCATCTCAAACGTGCCATCATCAATGCCTGCCCAGTTACCCGTGAGGTCGGATCTGGTCAGTGAAGTGGAGAGGTTGTCGTTGGACCATCACGTGCCAGTGGCTGCTGACTGCCCAACTGAGACCAAAGAGGTGCTTGTGTATTTTCGTTGTTCTGGTGGCTCTAAATGGTTTTGTTGATCTCATCTGGATTATTTGATGGTTGGGAAAAGTCGTGAGAAGCAGTTTTGATGTTCTATATCAATCATCTAATCCATCTTCAAACAATCAATCAATAAAATGTATTTTAAAGCTTTTTTTAAATTATTTCAAAAGCATTCCAAAACAAAAAGAATTAGTAAATATGTCTTCAAACCTTTATACTCTAACCTTAATCCATAAACCACTTCATCAACTACCGCATCTCACTGCCACCACCACCCCATCAAGAATACTGATACATTCTGGATCGACATCGCCATCAGCGAGCCGAAGAAGGTCGACGAGGGTGTCAGTGCCTACATCGTCTACAAGATTGCCACCAAGGTTCCATTTCATGTCAATAATTCAAGAAAGTGTTAAAGTTTCATTAGGTGTTAATAATTCATTAAAGAATATAAACAATTATTTCCAATATTATTACCATGTTGATAAATAAATTAGTGATTTTAAATTTAATTATTAATTTATTTTGTAAGTGGGTGAGTTTTTAATCTTCACACATTCACTTCCCATCTTCATGCTCCATCCACCCCCACAGACCAACCTTCCATCATTCCACCGAAGAACTGCTAGCGTTCACCGGAGGTTTGCATGATTATTTTCAATTTAATCCTTTCATTCTTTCTTTTTTGTGCGAATTCTGTTGTATTTTCATCATTTATCATATGTTTCTTATCTCACAGATATAGACACCTACACACGCACACACACACACACACACACACACACACACACACACACACACACACACACGCACACACACACACACACACACACACACACACACACACACACACACACACACACACACACACACACACACACACACAAACGTTTCAAAAGATTCAGTGACTTCCTGGGGCTGCACTCACGCCTTGTGGAGAAGTATGCGAGGGAAGGTCGCATCATTCCGCAGGCTCCTGAGAAGAGCATCATCGGTCTGTGCGTGTGTGTGTGTTTGTGTGTGTGTGTGTGTGTGTGTGTGCGTGTGCGTGCGTGCGTGCGTGTGTGAGTATTTGTATCTTATCCAGTTTATATATTAATCGATCACATTTGTTATCGTTTTTAGTCTTTATTAATTCAACCATTTATAAACTTATTTTTCTCACAATCGATTTATTTTTCTAGGCATCCACCCATCCATCCATCCATCAACAAACCCACCCAACCCCCCTCAAGGCATGGCAAAAGTGAAGGTCTCGAAGACTGACACTGCGGCCAGTTCAGACTTCCTCGAACACAGGAGGGCACAGCTGGAAAGGTACTCACCTCATCATCATCATCGCCATCACTATCATCATCGACATCATCGTCCTCGTCGTCACCATTATCATCATTATCAGCCTTTTTTTCTTTTTGCCTTGTCATTACATTTTAGTAGTTTGAAAGCACTGTTGAATCAGTTTTCACTTAGATGAACCATAGGTGCTTTGGTAATCATTGCCGTCTCATAAATCATTATATAAATCATTGGCGCTTTAACATCAGGCTATAATCGCATCGATATCTCTAAATACTATTTTTATTTTATTATTTATTATTTCGCCTTTATATTCTTAGTATTCCCAATTATGCGTCAACCCATCTATTCATTTTTTATTCCACGTAACCGTCAATTATTTTTCATTTTTTTAACCATCCTATAACTTACCTATCCAATCACCATCAATCCATCCAATCACTCACCAATCCATCCATCCACCCATCTGATCACCTACCAGTTCATCCATCCATCAATCCATCCATCCATCCTTCCTCTCACACCAGATTCCTGAAGCACCTCTCAGCGAACCAGGTCTTCCGCAGTGATCCAATCTTCGTTGACTTTCTCGAGACTGAAGGCGACCTACAAAGGTTGAATATCCATCTCTCTCCCATCCTCTCATTGCATCACTTTTGCATTTCATTTTTCCTTTTTAAATATTTTTTTCTCCATTTTTCCTTTTTACATATTTTTTCCCCATTTTTCTTGTCTTTTTACATTCACTTTTACTTATTTATTCGATTTTTTAAATATGTATTTTAAATTTAGTTTCGCGTTATTTTTATCCACTAACTACCATTTGTAAACCACATAATTCTACATGATAATGATGATAATGATGACGTAAATCAGGGCTCGCGCTGTCGAGGGCCACCTGGGCCAATGGTCGCACTTTTTCAAAATTGGTCCAAAAGAATCCTGATTGGCCCAATGAATTTTTTTTCATTTTTTCCAATTTTATTGTGACATATTTTAGATGTTTCTTTGTCTGATGGGATCTCACGGGAACAAGTTGTCGAAGAGTTGAGCCAATCAAAGTTAGCCCCGTGTTTTAATCCGGTCATTCACGTGCAGACTCGATCAGTCTATATAGGCCAATATAATTATATTGTATAGCATACTTTTTAATACCGTCAGGTCATTAAAGTCGCCTCAGATTAAAGATATATAAAAAATGGGTTTCTTCATTGCCTTCAAAGTACATTTAACGCTCACATTGAAAAAAGTATAAAGTATCAAATAATTTTAAAACGAAGAAGACATTTCTATGTGGGGTTTGTGGATTTGAAGCCGACTAGGTGCTCATTTGAGGAGAGTTAAATAAAATATAAAAGTGCGCATTATACATGGGACTTTTACAAAAGTTGGTCCCAAAAATGTTAGCCTAGCGCGAGCCCTGTTAAATGATAATGATGAAAGTTATACTGATGATGACGATGGTTATGATGATGAGGAAGACGATGATGAGGACGATAAATCTTCCTCCTTCAACATCTAACAAAACACACACACACAACACACACACACTCACACACAGAGCCAGTCACACGAGCACCCTCTCAGGCGTGAGTGTCAAGAGGTTGTTCAGCAAGGTGGGAGATGGCATCAGCAGGGTTGCCCTCAGGGTGGAGGAGACAGATGAGGTGGGGGGGGGGAAGGGTGGTTGTAGGGGGATGGTGAGTGGGGGGTAGTTGGGGTGGTAAGATGGTGGTATCCGTGGTAAAGGTTATGGCTTAGAGAGGATATTTAAAATTGTGTTATCAGTGTTGTTAGTGATGACCATGGTTGTCTTTCGAATGTGCTCTTAGTGCTTTAGGGATTTAATAGCTAGGGACGTCTTTCAAGATGCATACGTAATGCATACTTCGAACGATCGACAAAGCGATTTTTCCTCTTGTTCTATTCTCATGATTTCAACTCGACACCCATACAAAAACCCATACAGCACACCCATACAACACACCCATACAACAAACCCATATAACACACCCATACAAAACACCCATACAACACACCCATATGACACACCCATATAACACACCCATACAAAAACCCATAAAGCACACCCATACAACACACCCATACAACAAACCCATATAACACACCCATACAAAACACCCATACAACACACCCATATGACACACCCATATAACACACCCATATAACACACCCATACAAAACACCCATACAACACACCCATACAACAACCCATACAACACACCCATACAAAACACCCATACAACACACCCATACAACACACACCCATACAACACACCCATACAACACACACCCATCGTCAGTGGTTTGAGAATCGAATGGACGTCATGTGTCAGAGTGAGTCATCGCTCAAGAGCCTGCTCACCTCCGTTGAGTCGGTCATCATTCATCGGAGAGGTGCGTCTCAGGAGCGGTGGTGATCGATGGGAGGGTGGAGTGAGGAGTTGAATGATCGAGTTGGTGCCGTCTATTTAGACTTTAATAATTGTAATTGTTTTTTTGAGGTTGGTCTGTATTAATTTAACGGTGCTGTAAAGAATTTAAAATATCTTTAAATGTTTTTTTATATAAATTTAACTGTTTAAAAAAATTTACGTTTTTTATAGCACGTCCCAGCACTTACCAACACCAACACCAACACCGCCACTATTGCAGATTGTGCCGCTGAGATGGAGCTTCTCTCGCAGGACTTTTCGACGCTCGCCACGGTGGAAGATGACCAGGCCACCTCGAAAACGCTCGACCACCTTGCAGAGGTGCCTCGTGAACAGAGATGTCTGCAATGGAATTCAGAATTTATAAAGATTATTTTAAGTAACATTTTAAAAAACTTAACTCTATTTTAAATTATTAATAATATTATATTTTTTTCTAGGTTATCTAAATAAATTAAAAATGCGATATAAATTAGAGTTGATAAATATTGTTTCAAGTATTTTATCATTTATCTTTTCACACTATTCCAAGTATTTCTTTTCTCTAGGTTAACTAAATTATTTCAAATGACTTCAATAGAATTTAAAATTATGAAATATTCCTTCAAATACTCATGTTCCCCCCCCCCCCTACATCATACAAAATCTCTCTTTCTTTTAAATTATTTTTTTATAAATGAAATCTTCCAATCTTCAATTCCCTCAACTCCTTCACCACCCCTCCCTTCATCTCCTCCATGCCCTCCCCTCTCAGTTGTGGGCCAGTCTCAGGGACTCTCACGGCGTGCAGGCGAATGATGACTCGGTCAATCTCTTGGCATTCGTCAAGGACTCCCTCTGCATGATCCTCTCCTCAAAGGTGGCCTGGGTGTTTGTAGCGTATTTTTTTTTCTTTTTTTCTTCTTTTTTTACATTTTTTGAAGATGTTCAATAGGTCCTTTTTAATTGTTATTATAATTTCTGAAATGTTTTAATCGATTTTTTAAATTAGTTTTTTAAAATTTTTGTTAAGATTTTCAATAAACCCTTTAAAGTTCTATTATAATCCATGAAAATATTATAATAGATTTTTTCCATATAACTCATCGGAATGTATCTGTGATACAGTGTATCTCCACACCCCTAACACCACCACGCACTCACAACCACTTGCACCTTAAGGACGCGATGACTGAGCGGGTAAAGGCGTGGAAAGCGTGGAAAGACAGCGAGGCGTTACTGGCCAGGAAGCGGGAACAGCTGGTGAAGCTGCAGACGCACTCCAAGACTGAGCGCAATCTGCCAGCCGAGATCGCTCAGGTTTGTATCTGTGATGAGTTGGTTGTTTTGGATGGAGGGAGGAGGAGGTTAATGGATGGGTGGCGCCTTGTTATCCTTTTAAATTAATAATTATTTGAAATAATTTATTCTAAAATCATTATTAATCATGAGAATAATCATCATCATCTTTATTAATTTTAGTTTAAACAAATAATAATATATCTGCAACGTACCAAATTATTTTCTCTCTACATACACACTCACCCCCCGAGCGCTCTTGAGTTTGAGGAAAGAGCGCTATAGAAATTTATTTTATTGATTGATACACACTCACCCCCCCACACACACAAACACACTCACCCCCCCCCCCCCACACACACAAACACACTCACCCTCCCACACAAACACACACATCTCAAAACACACAGTTCGAGACGAACGCGGAAAAGTATCAGGAGGACTTCGAGAGACTCTCAGCGAACCTCAAGCAGGAGAGCCTCCGTCTCGACCGCTCGAGGAGGAACGAACTGAAGGAAACGCTCTTATCGTCGCTGGAGTCTGCCCTCGCTAACCAACAGAGGGTGAGTTCGTTGGTGGTGGCTTCGTGGTCTTTTGCTTGATGATGATGATCTTAACAATGCTGCCTTTTGATTATTTGGTTGTTCTTGTGTGCTTGTCGCTTCCGATTTGAAATTAGTAATTTGAAAATAGTTTTTAATTACTTTTTTTATATAAATGCATGAATATTTTTGGAGTGATATGGACTTCATGCACATCATCATCGACATAATAAATGGTATTTATCATGTGACATTGGCAGTCTCTGAAGCTCTGGCAATCATTCCTCGAAGACACCAAGCAAGGCAGCAATACATGAAAGAGAAATGCATAAAATGTGGCACTATATCTTCAATCATAAGGGAAACTTTAATAAATTATCGAACTAATTGCATCAAATGATTGTATAACAAATCGATGGATTCTCGTGATAATTAGTTATCCACTTTCAATGCGTAGTGAAATGCGCTCAATTTCTAATTTAATTTCATGGTTTTTACGGTGTTATGGTTGTTGTAAATTGGTATTCTTGTGAGTATGGAATCTGTTACGGGTTTGATTTGTATCTATACCTTTCCTGTATTCACTGATCGGTTCTGTGGTTTTTTACGATTAACAGAACGTTTTGTTTAATCACTCATTATAATAGATGATTAAATCATTTGCCTCCCTCTGCTTATTGATACTCATTCCAATTGTTAGGGATAATAATAACCAAATTAATATTTTAATTTTTTTAAATTTAAAAGTTTATCGCTCTATTTATCCATCATTTTGAGTTTTATGATATATTCACTTTCAACCAAAGGAAAAATACTGTGTGTGTGTGTGTGTGTGTGTGTGTGTGTGTGTGTGTGTGTGTGTGTGTGTGTGTGTGTGTGTGTGTGTGTGTGTGTGTGTGTGTGTGTGTGTGTGTATGTGTGTGTGTATGTATGTGTGTTTGCGTGTGTGTACAAAGCTTAATCACTCCTCAATATATTTGGTCCATGCACGTGATATCTACAGAGCTCACCATGTAACATTAGAGCAATAAAACACATAATTATGTTTCATTTATAAAAAAGAAAAATACCCCATTATGAACGATTAAAGGTAGTTTACTATTAACACTAATTGGATCAAGATTGTTGTTATTAGATTTTGCTTGCATTAAGTTAATGATTAACTGATCAACTAAGGGTTTTATATCAACCTATTAGGAATTTATAAGATTTTGAATTCACTCTTTGATATTGGAGCAATGCAAAGTAGGAACTAAACTATTCGAATTACTGGCATGTGCTTAAATTAAATTTAATTGTTCTAATTAAATTTCAAGTCATCTTATGATTTTAATGCTTAGCAATAAAACGTTTTTAAAAAGAAAGCCAGTTTAATCTTAACTTTATTTCCCTCATTCAACAACTCACATGTAAATCATATGGATTTAATCATATGCTTCATTGAAGCATACAAACACAAATACAACATTGTCGCAGTTGAGGTATTGTCGAAATGAGAGGAAAAGTGTAGATCACGCTATTGACAGCCTAAGGAGCAGGGTGTAGTGGAGAGATTTGGTGAATGCCAGTTGAATAACCACTGAAATGAATGACCAACTCTGAATGACCGGTGACTTTCGATTGAAGATCGTACAAATGGGGTTTTCAAACAACCATCTCGATAATAAAGTTAAATAAAGCATTAAAAATAAATTTTAAAGAGGGAATTTGTGCATTTCGTTAGATCTAGAGCATAACTAAAGAAAAAAAGTGAATTTAATATCTTTGAAAGTCTGCTATAAAGTCAAACAAGAACATCTTTCTCGTATTGAACGTCGCCTCGCGTCAGATTTACAACTTCCACGCTGCAGAACGTAGAGAACGACGTCTTCAGAAAGAAAAAACAAGAAACTAAAAAAAAAGAAACAGTTATTATTGGTTTGTGATCAGTACCCCGAAATCCATTCATCACACGATTATTGTGTCTTTAAATTGCTTATTGAGACTTATTTTATTCTGACTCTTGAAAATATACATTGAGCGTTTGCATTACTCACACATGGAATCGCCAACACTCGAAATACGTACGTATCAGAGTAATAATATTCAGGAGGTTGAAAAAGAGCAGTAATTCGAATGCGATAGAACCAAATCCAGAGTATAATATCGTCAGACCAGTGGATTGAAATGAGATGAGAGAAATTTATCGAAAAATCTTGTTTTAAAGTACAAAAATAGAAATATTCATTGAAATACATTTTTAAATACCTATTCAATATTCATTGAAATAATTTTTTAAATACCTATAAAGAGGATCGTCTTAAAAGAAACTTTGAAATTTCCAAATTCGAAGAATGTCCTAAACGCGGAAGTACATATTCGTACAACACCGTGTACTAAACGCTTTGTTTCATTTCATAATTTTACTCTCTAAGGCGAGGATTGGAAAATGTACAGCCCTAGTGGCCTGAAAGCCCCTTTCGAGTTATACGACATTATAATAATGCTCGTCATTATTTTTACTAGTATTATTATTATTTCCAATCAACAATTATAATAGATTTTGTCACATTAAAATTTACTCCAGTCTAACTTTCTAACTTTTGTTTCTCGTAATATTTCTATTCTTTCTAGCATTTAAAGACGGGTAGGCCTTATTCACGGTGATTAGCGTAAATCCCTTGACATGTGACGTTCCTAGAGAAAACCGCCTGAAAGTTATGTAACGTGAAGCTGCGTCATAACTTGTTAAATAGGGTACAAATATGAAATTATAGCGAGGTTGAGAAATCAATGAATAAATATGTCGAATTCTCATTAGAGAGATTTCCTATTGCCTAAGATTTTCATCATTTCATTTACAAATACACAGCAACGATTCGGGAGTGCAAAATAAATGATAGTAATTTTATTGGATATAAACTTTATTTTATAAAAAAGAAGATATTTATAGCGATGATGAGAACCACAAATTGAAGTCACCATTTATGTAAACAGTTCGTTGACCAGGTATTTAATGATTATCAAAGTAAAGTGAATTGTTTGTAATTTAAAAAGAAATAATTCTACAAGTATACAAAAGTCGGTCAGTGAATGAGATGGGGGTGTGGATCAGTGGGTGAGATGGTCGCGAAGGCTGTTCATTGAATTGGTAGCGGATACGGGGTGTTTTGACTTGGTGATGTGGATGGCGAGGGAAGGCTTCTTACAGAGAGTTTCGTTCGCAGCAGCTTTCACCTTGCACATTTCCGTATGCGACGAGCCCTTATCGACTCTCACATGCCCATCGAACGAACAACCGTTCACCAACAGAGGAGACGCCTTGACGCTTGCCCCTGTTGGCGAAGTCACCGATCCATTCGTTAGGGCTTGCTTCGGGTAGAACTGCTCCTGCTCGATCTGAACTGAACAGTGAATCACCTCACGTTTGTCGACACCCGAGGAAGCAGCATCGTTGAATTTACAGGCCACTTTGATCATTTTAGAGGTTTTGCCGTTTTTAGGACCTGTTGGCGATTCTAGCTTGAGTTGCTCGGTGAAATTCGGATGGAATTCCAGTTGTGAGCCTTGAGTATCGTGAGCGTCGTTGACGATGATGTCGCCTTTATTTGAGATTTTGATGTTGAACAGAGGTGCCTCACTGTGGCGAGATGAATCCTGGTTGACGTTGATTTCATAGGCGCCATCCTCGGCATCCGAGTCAGAAAGCACGCACACTGACTCGTCGTCCAGTCGAACTTCATTGCGTGAGTTTTGTGTGCAGGAAGTAACGTGTGTTTTGTGTGAGTTGCGAGCTATAGAGTGTGCTGGGGACGTTGTGTGAGAATGTGTTCTGGTGGAAAATGTTTGGATATTTGAAGGTGGGAGGTTATTAGGCAAAGAAGAAATACTGGTTGGGAGGTGATGTGATGGCTGGCTGCTGTTGGTGGTGGGAGGATGACCAAGAAGCATGGCTTCTTTAGCGAGATACGCGGGTGATTTAAATGACGATGGTCGCATTATGGTGGTGGAATTTAAGCTGTTACATTGCTCGGTGTTATTAATATTGAAATTCGACGAAGGTGAATGTCTAGAACTCAATTCGTTTTGAAAAGACTGTGTTGCAGATTTTACAGAATCGTTCAACACAGTTGAAACAAGAGTGGTGGCGTTGTGTGGAAGAACAGGTGAAGACTCTGAAATGTCGGAAGAAAAGTCAACTTCAGTGAAGATGGAAGATGTATTCGAAGACATTAGCTTAGCGATTGATGGAGAGGGCGGCGACTGCGGAGAAGAAGGGAGATTAGACGGGGAGGAAGGTGGAGACGACGATGTTTTCTCAGACATCATGGCATCTGGTAGCTTCTGTGCCATGATGAATGGAAGAGTAATGCCAATAATGTTTGAGTTCTTCAGAGCTTCTGATATGTGACTCATGTTGGAAGAGGAGGACACATTTGGACAGAGCACTTGCATGGGAGAGTCTTGAGGCTTGCAAGGAAAAGAGAAGTTGCTGTTCTGCGACTCAGTGCTGCCCAAGAGGAACTTCTCTTTCGACGAACTAATGCTGTCCTTGACCTTTTGGATGGCTGAGACTACATCATCGTCGTCGTCATCATCATCATCGCAATCAGCATCCTGCTTCTCCTCCTCTTCCTCGCCCTCCTCCACCTTCTCCAGCTTCAAGACTTTATTTCCCAACAGCATCGACGACGACGCCGGGGGAATGTTTGATCTTTTCGAAACACTTTTGTCGTTAAAACTGATCTTACTGCTGCTGCTGCTGCTGGTGCTGGTGGTACCGGAGGTTGTGTTGGTGTTTTCGTTCAAGTCGACCTCTGTCAGGATACTCGTCATGCCATCCAGGCTGAAATCGCTCGATGGTGGCGATGACTCCTCGCTCAAACTGACGTCATCCGACAAGTCAATGTCCAGCCCGAAGTCCACCTCGGAGCAGATCTGAGCGAAAGGAGTGATCGAGAATTGGTGCTCGTTGCGACCTACCGAGAGAACGATGTCTTGCGAGTGCTTGCTGATGGGCTTGTAGGCGTACGGAGACCAGTTGGGGAACTTGGTGGGCAGCAGGAGGGAGTCGTCGCCGAAGGAACAAATCACCTGGTCCCTGCTGCGCCTGCCTTCGGTGTTTTTGGCGCTTTCGGTCTCTTTGGTCTGAGCGAGCCAGGGATGCCGCATGATTTGATCGAAGTCCGGCCTGTCTTTCGGGTCGAGTGACAAGCATTTTCTGATCAGGTCTTCAACCTCTGTTGGGTGCATTTGCTTTAGTTTTAGCTTAAGGAGTTAAACCAACGCAGATCTTGTGGATTCTATATAATTTTGAATACAACTATATTGAACTAAACTGAACAATAAGCTTCTTAAAGAAAATATTGAAAAATCATAATTTTTAAATAAATATAAGTCGAGATGATAAAAGGCAAAAAACAAAAGAGCAACAAATATTTAAATAACCAGAACAAACCAGGAGAAAGCGGAACACTGAAGTTGACTTTAGCCTCGAGAATTTGTTCGTCGTGTTCGTAGGGAATGTCGCCGCAGACCATGTCGTACAAGAGGATTCCCAGCGACCACACTGTGGCAGGCATGCCATAGTAACGGTTGTCCTTGATCCACTCCGGAGGACTGTACACTCTGGTGCCTGTGTGGGAAGAGGAGTGGTGGTGGTGAGATGTGGTGAGATATGGTGAACTATTCAGAGGGTTGTAGTGAGGTAAGCAAAGTTGTAGGATGAAGTGAAAGATGGAAAGGTGGTGGTGAGAAATGGTGAATATTGACAGAGTGGAAGTGAGATGGAGATGGTTGGAAGAGGTGAGATTGAGTAATGATGAGTGTGGATAATTTTGTGTGTGAAAGATTTAGGAAGTATATGATGTGTTTAAATGACAAATAATTAAAAATCCAAGAAACCGGTAGAGAAATAACTATTAACAATTACTTACCAATTAACTAGGCTACACTTAATGACAGTCGCAGATGACTAATTGTCATTTAGAAAAAGCTTGATGAAGTCACTGACCAAAAAAGACGCCTCACAAGCGTCATGTGCATTCGCTTACCAATTATGTAACTGTTAGTTATGTAAACAATTAAAAATTACTTTAAAAAACAAAGTTATTTTAAAAACAACCTCAGCAGCAAGCAAGCTCTTTACAGATGCCAAAGACCAGATGCATCTCAAAGTAGGTCAAATGAAGAAAGCAACAATGATTATTTAAAGTAAGGCACGAATAGGAGGAGCTTGGAATCGCCTCATTTGAGGAAAGAAGCCCGAGAAACATTGCATCACCATGATGTTATTTACGTATGTTTGTGCCAAGATTCGTTGGAAGAAAAAGTTATTTCCCGTTTGATTGAAAAAACTATATGAAATGAACTGCATGTACTTATTTTCATTTGCGGTTTAACTGTATGAACTCATGAACTACACGGATGCTGAAAAATCTTAAGCACGAATCAACAAAAACAAAAGTCTGATTGGCTTAAAATAGATCTAATCTTCATTGAAAGTATATAATTATCATCATCATCACCACCATCATCATTATCATCATCGTCATCACCACCATCATCATCATCACCACCATCATCATCATCCTCATTTTGGTGAAAAATTATCGAAAGTTTAGACAAACATTTGAGTGTCTCCAGGAGGGACACCAATACCATAAAAAACTCAGATAGGCTTGTCAATAAACGTTTATATAATTATACAAGTTATACATTAAAAAAGAAAGTGGGTAATATGAGGCCTTGAATAATATGGAATGTCCACCTTTTTACAATTAGAATGGCGCTAAAGAACCTTCAATAATAGATTTATGCTCTATTAGTTTATACATCTTTGTCGTATATGCGATATAGACATTTTGTTGAAGAGTTTTGATAATTGAGTAAATTATTTTTTTAAAGTTTCCTGATGCCTTTCCACACATACAAGAGAGGAAAATTAAGAAAGCTTGTAACAATTGTGAATTCCTAACTTTTTGGAATATGATTTAAAGTTTTTTATAATTATTTTCCACCAATATATTTATTAAATTTTAAAGATTTCATTTTGATCTTGGGGTGTCATTTTATTTTTTAGAATGTGTTAATTATTTATGTTGTAAGTTTATCAACAAATTTTGATAACAATTACTTATGGATTTCTATAATAAAATTGAAGCGAACAATCCATATATCTTTTCCGAAATCTTATTTCAATCAAACTATATTTAACAATTTTAATTGTTATACATTTTTTTAATATTATATATATATATATATAATATCTTATTATATATATAATATCTTATTATATATATAATATCTTATTATATATATAATATCTTATTATATATATAATATCTTATTATATATATAATATCTTATTATATATATAATATCTTATTATATATATAATATCTTATTATATATATAATATCTTATTATATATAAAATATCTTATTATATATATAATATCTTATTATACATATAATATCTTATTATATATATAATATCTTATTATATATATAACATCTTATTATATATATAATATCTTATTATATATAAAATATCTTATTATATATATAATATCTTATTATACATATAATATCTTATTATATATATAATATCTTATTATATATATAACATCTTATTATATATATAATATCTTATTATATATATATAATATCTTATTATATATATAACATCTTATTATATATATAATATCTTATTATATATATAATATCTTATTATATATATAATATCTTATTATATATATAATATCTTATTATATATATAATATCTTATTATATATATAATATCTTATTATATATATAATATCTTATTATATATATAATATCTTATTATATATATAATATCTTATTATATATAAAATATCTTATTATATATATAATATCTTATTATACATATAATATCTTATTATATATATAATATCTTATTATATATATAACATCTTATTATATATATAATATCTTATTATATATATATAATATCTTATTATATATATAACATCTTATTATATATATAATATCTTATTATATATATAACATCTTATTATATATATAATATCTTATTATATATATAATATCTTATTATATATATAATATCTTATTATATATATAATATCTTATTATATATATAATATCTTATTATATATATAATATCTTATTATATATATAATATCTTATTATATATATAATATCTTATTATATATATAATATCTTATTATATATATAATATCTTATTATATATATAATATCTTATTATATATATAATATCTTATTATATATATAATATCTTATTATATATATAATCTTATTATATATATAATATCTTATTATATATATAATATCTTATTATATATATAATATCTTATTATATATATAATATCTTATTATATATATAATATCTTATTATATATATAATATCTTATTATATATATAATATCTTATTATATATATAATATCTTATTATATATATAATATCTTATTATATATATAATAAAATACTTTTTTTAATTCTAACTATTTACTCCCAAAGTTGATTTTGTAATACAATATCTTTTTCTCTCTCTCTAATTAACTAAGTAATTCAAAAGTTGCTTGTACTAGGATTAGGATTGAGGTTTAGCTTACTTTTTCGATTAATATACTTTTAGTCAAATATACTAGCTACGAGTTTTCAGACCATTTGAAACAACAAACAATAGAGTCAATACTCACGTGGTTGACAAACTTTCTAACCTACATAACTTTGATTGGATGTAGAAGAAAGGTCAAGAACTCGGAAATATAGCGAGGATTTGGATCAATTTTATAATATAGATGCTCACATTTTTGCTCTTCTCAATATTTAGATCTAACGAAAACTGGGCCGTATCTAACATTGAAGCACCCCATATTTCCCTCTAGAGGTGGGTCATATGTGGTACTTGATTGCTACACAAATCTTACTTAATTGGAAAAAACGGGAAAAATATTTGATGAAATTTTTCACTAACTTAAAGAAGAATGTCTGCTTTGATCACAGAAAAAAACAATGGTAATTCCTGGCATTATAATGTGAGTAAAGTTACATTTGTTTGTTAAATACCACATATCGAGCCATTTCCCCCTGTTATATTATATACATACTTGAATAGTTTTTTAGAGTGTAAGATACACATTATTTAAACAATAGCTTGAAAAGCACTGGTCACAACACCACGAAAAAGCCTATGAACCATCAAAACGCAGGTTTAAAAAAAGTTAACACAAAAACACCCTGAACGCAACCAATGACAATACGGCTTTGTTGGCACCACAACTTAACAAATAACAACAGCAGCAACGACCTAAACAACAACTGAAAAACAGCGACCTTAACTATACAAAAATTAAAAATATTTTTAAAAAGGATCAAATGTATATGTAACATCTACAACGCCAAACCCCACTCAAAAAAGCACCTTCGAAATCGGTATAGACGTCCTCCTTATAGAATGTTCCAGAGCCGAAATCGATGAGTTTGATCCTGTTGGTGCTCAGTTCCAGGATTATGTTCTCGTCCTTGATGTCACGATGGATCACGCCTGCTTCGTGGATCTTCACCAAGGCGTCCAACACCTATGTATCCAAGGGGAGGGAAGGGTGAAGATGTGGTTGATTAGGATTTAGTGTGTTACATGATTTAACATCGTCATTAGGTTTAAAAATCCTCATTATTGTAATTGTTATAGAATATGTTGTCTTCTTTGAAAGATATATAACTTAGTTGTCGAAAAGAAAAATTTATAATTATCTAGTGGGACAAAAGCCCCTTTTATTTATATTAGTTACTTCAAAAGCTTTTGCTCAATTAAATTACTATAACTTTCTTTTTAATGGATTACAGAGAAAACAAATTGTAAATTTATCTTTCAAAAGAGCTTTTGTCTAATACTCAAAATTCTTGGATTAATTTGTTTACAAATTTTATTTACTTTTTCCTATCAACCCTAATACTCTTAATAAAAATAATTCAACTTTAAAAAATTAATTAAACTTTTTTAAATCTTAAATAAAAAAATCATGAACATCATTATAATAATAATAATAATCATCATCACCATCATCATCATCATCATCACCAACAACCACATCATCATCATCATCATCATTACCAGTCATAGCAGCTTCACTACAACATGCAGTCAGACCTGGACATTCACTGACCACACCAGTCAAAGCTACTAAGTGATTTGAGATTACTTATTCAAAACCAATACCCCCCAGCATTCAAAACACTCTCAAAGACGAACGAAATTCCTACAAACCATCTCGCCCACAACACCCATCGTTCGACCCATGCATACTCATCACACACACCACACAGCACAACGCCTCGAACACCACTCAAACACCTCGACACCCACCTACCTGCTTGAAGTAGTCTCTCGCCTCCTCCTCCTCCAAACCACCCTTTTCGGTGATGTAGTCGAAGAGGTCGGTGCAAGGATCCGGTCGCTCCATCACCAGCACAAAGTTGTCCGACTCCTTGAAGTAATCGTGCATGTGAACGATGCAGTCGCCAAGCTTTTCTAGCTTCTTGAGCAGAACGATCTCCACTGGTACAACCTGTCCGTCCAGCTGCATTGAGAGGGGATTGTGTGATGGCTATGGAACAGAGCTTGCGTTGAATGTAGACTGAATGACGGGCATGAGTGCTGATAAGTGCCGATCACTAAACTAAACATGCGTGATAACTTCTTTGAGGCTGTGGTACAATTAAAATGGGATGTCCTAGGTGACATCTGATTAAATGCCTTCAGAAAGAAGTCTTTGCTGCATAATGCACCATAACAGTAGAAAAAATCAAAATGTTTTTATATAGGGCACTTGCCTTGTTCCACTCTGACACTTTGTCCTTGGCTATGTACTTGATGGCCACCTGATGAAAGACATGCAACTCATTACAAAACACTCAATGCATGAAGATCCATTATATGAATGAATTGCTTAATCATAATCAAATGCAATGACGTTGGAGCTATGCGAGAATGGAATCTAAAAATGAGGAATTCACTACGTTGATATGAAATGAATAATTTATTATGACCATTACAACAGACTTTCATTCTCAAAGGAGGCTTATTGATACAGTTGCTATATGGCCTATATTAATCTGAAAGCAACGTTGACTCTGATCATAGTTTTAAAAGACTCTTTCAGATCTCGATTCCATTTTTATTTGGATCATATTTCATGAATTTTACGATAAGAAGATTTTTTATAGCTAGATTTCTATCGAAGCAGCGTGATTCAGTTAATTTTGTAGTGTGATATTTTATTATTTATGTTCGTTATATAAACCCGTGTTTTTTATGTATATCAATAAGTTTCTTATTTAGTTTATGGTGTGATTTTGACTTTCAGGATGATGAGTTTATAAAGGCTTGATGGTGTGATGTAAGAGGATTTAATTGTGCAGATGAAGCCGGGATTAAGTGATAATTATGAATGATATGAGCCTTTAATTGGGCTCATTTCAGAGACAGACAAATTGCAAAAACGATTCACAGTAATTCCTTACATTACAATTTTAAATGCTTGAAATATATTATGTATCTATTATGCATATATTATCTCATTATAGCGTCTTTTTTTATTGAGAATTCACAGATTATTTTCTAGAACACTCTCACCAATCATTTTTACAAAATTCTTAAACTAAAAAAACATCGCCTTTATTTGTGTCTATTAAAAACCTCTAGATTAGGGAGCGGGGATGGCTTAGATGGTAGACGTCGGACTTGCAACTTAAAGGTTGCCTGTTCGAATCCTTGACAAGCAACCGTGAACTATCATATACCTAGTGTATATGATGCGGTGTTTGCGACGTATGCATTGAAAGATGTGTACGTCGTGGGGAGTGGCGCCTCGGCGCATAAGACCATAACCATAACCATTGTAATATGGCATGCGTCTGTCAGGCTGTGAACAGTATAGACCAAAAAAAAAGATTTTAGAGAAATTAATGAAATTGAAGTTAGAATTGAAAATGTTAATTCAAAATGAACGTTTTCCACTTTCGTTCATGCCAAAGGAGACGGCAATACGATCAAATAGAACGGTTAATCATACAGCAAAATTGTTGGATGCAACGACCGAAACTATAACTATAACCTACACTGTAAACTATAGAAGTGTGTCAGCCCTTCTACAAGGTAGCAAAAACTTATCAGTTACTTGTGTGAGTTCTTTCTGAGGTAAAGGAATGAAACACTGCCTTTTTCCTATTTAACATTTAAGGCAGTAAAATAAAAGTAGCGTATTCCTTTTTAATCATCTTTTTCAATTGGTGTACGGATATTGGTCGCCAAGATTTTTCTAGAGCTGATCACATATTAGAGTCATTCCAACTTCAGCTATACACTTATAAAATTAATAAAAAGCATTTGTGAAAAAATAATATACCACGACGAACAAGCCGAAATAAATTTAAATTTATTTTATATAACTTTTATAAATTATTGATATTTTAGAGATTTTAATAGCTAACGGGTTTATGATCTTTTCTGCATTGACCAGCGTAGACTGTTCCAAAGCCACCCTTGCCGAGCACTTGTCCAATGGTGTAATCTCTTTCAAACGAATTCCTTTTTTCTGTTAGTTTATTTTATTGATATTTATTTAATTTGATATGTATTTATTTATTTATAATGATGAATAGATAGTTATAGATAGTTAATGGAATCAAAGCAATTTTATCATTCAATTTATTACTTAGTCATGGTTTAAATGTAGTACAAGGCACAGATTTAATGAATATTACGGTGATATAAAATTTATTTGAAATATCTGAATAAATATTTTGAGAGTTTTATTACTATAATAAAAATGCGAATATCAAATAAACAGAATATATTGAAGTTTTATTTGTATTAATATAATAATACAATACATTTTTGATAAAAAGACGTATAAATGTAAATTATTAAAATAGGACCAAAGCCAAACTCAAGAGTCTATATCCTCAATAAGATATATATAAAGATGACACTAGTAACATTTAATAAAGAAACAAACTAGGACTTTCACATTTTTGCGGTTGACATCAGAGTCAATTTATTCAATAATTTCTTATTGGTATGAAGGCATAGTGTCTTCTGAGAACTTTCGTAGCTTATTCATTTTCGACTTACAAATTCATACATTGAAGAAGACACTTACAGGGCTCCCGTTGGGCTGAACTTTTTATCGGCCAATCTTTACCACCAAAGTTAAAAAATAAACGCACATGTAGAATTTGGTTTTTAACGGCAGACTTACAACAAAAAAGATCAATACCCCCACACTCAAGAATCAAACTGCCACATGCCAAATTCAGAAAAATCACTATATTTATAAGTCTGATTATAAAAACTTCATTAAATAAAATCAAATTTTTACTCTTATTTTCAACTGATCTTCTTTTGAAGATTATTTTAATAGTTGTGAAATTACAATAAGCTTGCCAGTGTCCATTCAATAACTTCAAAACTTTACATTTTAGATTTCCCAAAAGAATTTTTTTTTGCCTGACTGGAATGAATTTTTGGCGGATATCCGAATTTCTCCGGAAATTTGCTTTTCGATGTTACAGGTGCCGGTAGGTTGAGAGATGAGCAATTACGTTCGATAAAGTCAACAAAACCATCTTTAGTAACATTTGAAAAGCAAGCATGTCTCTACAGAACCAGATAACTAGGGGGTTTAGGTCTAACCTGCAGTTTTGCAATAAACTAGCTCTCATTAGAGACCGACCGAAACAGATATTTTATTTCGGTCGAAACCGAAATTAGGCCGAAATGAAAATCCCATTTTCGGCCGAAACCGAAATTAAACCGAATTGGCAATTTCGGCGACAAAACCGAAACCGAACCGAATTTCGGTCGGTCTCTACCTCTCATCAAAGTTCAAATGGCTTATGATGACATTAGAATTAACCTTAAATAATCATATAGAATTTTTATTTTATAAATAAGTCAAAAGTTATTGACTAAAACAATTAACTTAGAAGCATTTTAGGCTTACTTTCCTACTAGAAGACCGTTGATTCATTATGAATTGTGTCAAAACACAATGATAATTATAATTAATTAAACATTTGTTTTATTTATTTATTTTTATTTTAAAGAGTATTTTTTTCAATAAGATCATAATTAATAAATATTAAAAATAACTCGCAAGAACTGTATAAATAACTCGCTTTTTTCAAGTTCCGGCGACGGTTAATCTAAAAATGCAATCAATCTTAGAAAGAGTTCCATAAGATTAAAAAAAACAAACATACACCTTACGTTACGGCGAATAAACATTTTGGCGGGTTTACGGTCGACAAAACACGACGGCTAATGCAGCGCGTCCCATATTACCCCGCTGCCTTTTTGCGGAAAAAAATTCTGCAACGTATTCGGCGCGCGGCGTCGGCTGAGGGGTTCTAACTACGACTGCATCTTCTGTAAACATTGACTCATGGTCTGAGTCATTTAATTGATCGATACTCATCCTTATAAATGACTCTTGTCTAGAAACTAACTTATCCTATTAAAGTCGTTTTTTATTCATGATAAAGATTGATCATCTTAAAAGTCGTATTATCGTATTCAAAATAATAAACTGCACTATATATAAATTATATATATTATATTATAGAGTTTCATTTGTATCATTAAGACATGCATAAGAGGCCAGGAAAGTTAAAAGTAGTACAGTTTTTTTAAATGTCACCTTTAAATTAGTATTTTTGAAATCCTCTAAAATTTAAAAAAAATGCTTTTATTTGAATTTTTAATAAAATCTAGGCACTTTCTATTATGATTCTGAAAGATTGATTAAGCTAATGTAGAAGCTGAAGAAATTGCTTGCTAGGGTCAAGACCTGACTAACGTATTTCCCGGACTGTAAGACGCATCGCTTAAATTTCAAGCTCTAAAATTGATTCCAAATATAAAACACTTCGGTTTTAAAAATGGCATTGTCATGTTGGTCTATGAAATGCCTAATACTCCTCATGTAATCATGGACAATAACGGTTATCTGTTGCATTTAATCTGAATCGAAACAATTTCAACTTTGTGATTCATTGATCATTTAGTTTATCTATATTTTTAGAAAATCCCTACCAAAAAAGTAAACCCCGTACTTGAAAATTAATATTTGATAATAGATACAGCAGCAGATCGGCTAGCTATCCAATGTTGACGTGGCGTGAAATGTTCATGTTACATTTTTTTGCTGTATTTTATTCTATTCTCTGCTTTTATTTGTATTTCAACTGTTTTTTTATATATTTTTTAAAGTTTATATATATTTTTTAAAGTTTATATATATTTTTTAAAGGTTTTTATCTATTTTTTAAAGGTTTTTATCTATTTTTTAAAGTTTTTATATATTTATATTTTTCATATATATTTGTATCGTTTTTTATTATTTTTAAGCCACTTTTTTTCAAATCGTAAAGTAGCATTTTACCTACAAATTTGTCACTCTAATATGGGAAAATTGATTCTATACATACATTTTTATACTTTTTTCATTGACACTTAGGAGTATGAGATGCGGTTATCTTTTTTTATAGAAAAAAGGTTGCAACTTCGAAACTGGAAAAACGGTCATAAAAAAAAAGTTTTTGAAACGAAGCTAGTTTTAATTCAAAAAGACAGAAAAAGTAACAGAGAAATCTAAGCTTCCCTGGAAAAAGAGGTTGTTTAAATTTTATTTGATGACTGTTCAGGATGATGTCACAAGAAATTCTCTGGCACCAATGGCTTCTAACTTTGTTTTCTAGAAATCATGGTTTTTTGTAGGAAGATGAGTAATGATGTGTTCTTTCAAAAAGACAAGCTTGAAGTTGTTGAGGGTTTACGTATCATGATTACTTGTTTCATGCCAAAAGCAGCTGAGAAGTTGCTGCCATGACCCACTAAAAGTGAATACTTTGTTTAATCTTGCCATAAATCACTTCACAGCCTCTTTTTTCACCTTAAAGTCGAAAAAACTATACATAAGAAACAATGTGGAAACCACAGAGACATTTAGTGTGACAGTAAATTGCCTAAAATGAAATATTATGATTTATCATATTGAAACCTCAAATTCAATATTCATATTTATTGAATTACTTTGAATCCTGACATAGGCATAGTTATGAAAACAAACTGAATAAGAAAGTTTGGGCAAATGGTTTGTAGCTTCTTTTAGAGCAATCATATAAAAATGTCTAATAAAAGAAAATACAAGGAAATAATTGGTTAAGCAAAACCTGAAGTGGATAGGAACTATTTCAAATAATTGTATGTATTTTATGATTTTATGAGTAGAGTGCTCTGATTTATTGATGGAATAAGAATTTTTAATGAGTCAAAAATGTTTGACTGGTTTTTCCAATACTTTAAATAAATTAAAATAATTCTTTAAAACTTTTAGCAGATTGTTAACTTTTAAATAAGTATTAAAATTTGCATTAATTTTCGAATAATATTCTTTATTAGTTAATTCCCAGAGAGAAAAAAAATTATATAACAGTTACTGTTACTGTTACAGTGTAACGTTATCTCTACTTAAAACAACTAAATTTTAGTTTTGGTTATTGTGAATAAACAATATCAAAATGAAGAATATAGTGATTTAAACCCGGGGAAATTTAGAGATAACGAAATTATTTTCCCAGTGGAAATTTCCATAAATTCTTACCTTTATTATCTTTAGTCTGAGAAGTAAGTTCTTTTTCAGTTTTACCAAACTGAAAAAAACTCATTTTACTGAGTTTTTTAACTAGTAATTTAGACATTTTGCGGTTAAGAGATTTGTTTATTATCTAAATATGAACTTCGTGTTTCAATTTCGAGCAAAACAATTTAAGATGACTATTGGCTAATCGTATATTCGCTGCCTCCTAAGCGCTTTTATATAAAAATTAGCATAATTAATTCAGTTGGATATTTTATCAAGTTTTAGTCATAAATTGACATATTTTATATATATAATAAAATTATACGTATAAAATATAAGAAATATCCTAAAATATGATTTTTTCTCAGATAAAAGCATTAATTATTAAATTCTAAATTAACTATTTCACGTTTTTCGTTTCATATGTTCTTAGCAATTTATCATATTTATAAATTTATTCAATCCTATTTAAGATTTTTACTCCTTGAAGTGTTAAATAGATGAAGATGATACATTGACAAAATAATTTATTTAAACACCTTTTTTCTCTATTATAGTAGTTATGGAAGATATTCAAAAAACATCATTAACTAGATTAATAAACACACAAAAACCGTTTAAAATCATGTTAATATCAAAAAGCTATTTTTTTAATGAATAGATAGACATAAGAGTCAATTTCGAAATCATGCAAATTTGAAGCATCTCCTTGCAGTCGCATCAATAACCCTCCAAAGGAAACATAGGCTGCTCTGTAATAATAGATGTGTAAAAGAAAGAGTTTTCAAGAATAACATTGATATTCAAAAATTAGCTAAATTTATTAAAATAATTCATTAATACAATTGGTCATTGAAAAAAAGTAATTGAAAGATGAATCAATTAAGATATAAATAGCTTCATTTTAAAAGCACTCACAATCGACTGCCCTGTTCTCCAGAAACACCCTCATCTCCCTCTATGCGGTAGACCTTTCCATGCATCACATACTCAAACTGGTCGACGCGGGATGGAGCCTCATTACCTGGGTCATATTCTCCTTCATCTGGAACTCCATCTTCTCGAAGACTTGTTGCTATCACCATCCTGAACTTGTCGGCTTTATTGAATTTGAATAATATTATATAAAAAAATAAATAACTATTATTTTTCCAATTAAAAAATCATACCTAGTTCAAGAGGATAGATTTGAGTATTAACATCAAGAAGCAAATCCATCTTGAAAGACTCACTCTCACACCTTAGTCTTGACACTTATTGAATGAAAATATTTTATGACAATTTCAAAAAATCAAATTTTTAATTAGCAATTCAATTTACTGAAAACAATTTACTATTTGGAAACCCCCAAGAATAGTTTCAATATTAAATATAAAAATTCTATTTGAACCTTTATCAAACTTTTTCCCGTCAGGATTGACGTCTTTAACATCAAACATATCTTCAAATAATACGCCAGCCATAAGTATTAGTATTTTTAAACTATAGGTCTCACAGTTTAAGAGTAAGTAGCGATAAAATAAATTTAAAATGGAACTTAGATTATTTAATTATAACCGAGATGCTAAATATTTTTTTAAATGCAAAACTATTTTTTACATTTGAATTTCAAGGAGTGTGCAAACAGATACAAAAAGCATTCCAATGCGTTTCACCCGCTGTGAAGGCATGGAGAACCGATGAAAACAGCAAGAACAGTTTTTAGAATCAGACTGGGCTTCGAACACCCAGCAGAACATCCATGTAATGCAGTTAGAAATCATTGATCTGACTTTAATTATTTTGAAGATTGATTAAATAAATTGGTGTTAAGTAGAAAAGATTTAGACGGGTTGTTGATTTTGTGTGTATATATAAATTAAATATATATATGTATATATTATTAATATATACATATATATATATATAGTTATAGAAGTTTAAAACAAAACTTTTCAATGCTTACTTAAATATTCGTATAAAAACAGAAGTTAAAAAAACATTTTAAAGTGGGGAGAAGGGGGGTTAGGACCCCAGGACCCCCTCAGGATCGTCCATGCTGGTTAGGACCCCCCAAGATTTGCAGCAGATCGCCACCCCTGCATATAAACCTATCCAAGTTGAACTGTTTTTTGCAGTTTTGGTTACATTTTCAGCAGGTTTGGGGAGCGGGAATGGCTTACATGAAAGACGTCGGATTTGCAACTCAAAGGTCGCCTGTTCGAATCCTTGACGAACAACCGTGAACTATCAAATACCTAGTGTATATGATGCGGTGTTTGCGACGTATGTTATGAAAGATGTGTACGTCGTGTGAAGTGGCGCCTCTGGAGCATAAGAACCATGGTTCTCAGAACCATTGTAACATGGACTGCGTCTGTCAGGCTGTGAACGATATAGACCACACACCAAAATGGAATACAAACACTTATAAATAGCCTGGAAGATAATGAAACTGAATCAAAACTACAAGAAAACCAAGAAAAACGAATAAAATTAAATTAATTCAAAAAAATTTTTTTTCAATAGTTATAATTCGAATTCTAATTTTATCCTTAAATTAATTTTTTTTCACATAATTTTTATTAAATTATCAATTTAATTAAATATACATTTTAGTAACTGAATTTTTTTTTCAGTTTTAATTTCTTTTTTGTGTTTTCATCAAACAATTTTGTTTCTATGTAGTTAAGATCTTGTTCACTTTTGATGCCTTTTGCACGTTTATTAAGTTTATTTCCTATTTACTTACAGAATCGTTATGGCGGAAGAGGTAGTAACTGATGTACTCAGTATCAACATACTTGGTTAGCAAATCATATAAATTTCATGAATAATATCATAATAGTATAAATATGCTAATACTATTATGCTATCTTCTTTATCTCCTTAAAAATTAATTGATAAATTATAATATAGTTTAATAAAAGAAAATAATATTTAATTATCTCAAACATTTCTCCAAACTATAGCTCGTTCCATGAAGGGCATGCAACTGGAGGATCTGCAAGGAAGCACTGGAGCACTAAGTCTCCCTCCATGCAGGTACTTTGAATATCAAAACTGGGATTATTGATATTTTATTTAATAATTAATATTATCATTATTTATAAGGCGAATAGATTTCGATGTATAAGTGAAAGTGTAAATAAAATATTTTATGTTGATATCTGTCAATTCTATTCACTTCATTTTGTACTGATCTTCCTACTGCATACTTCTAACCTTTAGTAGTAGTAACTAATGCCAGCAACCACTACCACTACCTCGAAGATCTTTCGTCTTCTCCCCGGACGGCCTCTACCTTGCTCTCTGTGATGCCAAAGGGTATTGTTCTTAAGTTTTATAATAATAATTTTTATTTTTATTGATATTATTATAATTGCTGTTTTTATTTCTTCTATATTTTATAACCTAATTCTATGTTTAAAATTCTAAACAATAAACTCTTCCTTTTTCTCTTACACCCCTTCTTCCTTCCTTCTTTTATCCTCTCTTCTAGCCTACTATCTCATCATCGCCAGGGTGAGGGTGGTGTCGACGAAGTCACCACTGGACGAGGACTTGTTCCAGACAGACCATGCCAAGGTCGTCGATCTCAAGTTTTCCCCTCTTTCCACTTACCTAGCTATGTGGCAGCCAGGTGAGAGGGGCATCATTATTATCATCATCATCAAAAGATTAATAGTCTATTCAAAAAACAACAACGACAACACCATGACAGCTTCAAGAGACCCGACGACTCAACAACTGCCCAACAACCTCTTCATCTTCGACTGGGCGAAGAATCAGTTGGTGCTCGAGTGTCTGCACAAAAAACAAGCCGACTGGTTGTCGTTGTTGTTTTTTTAATAAATATCGTTTTTATTTTAGTAATGTTGTTTTTTTTCTTTCTGTGTTTTTTTTTGAGTTTAGTTTATGCTGTTGCTCTATTATACTTGCTATCCTTGTTTTTTTCCTGTTCTATATTTTTTTCCACTTTTTTAGTTTTTATATTTTTGTAGTTTCTGTGTTTTTGTCTAGTTTTCATAAATCTAGATTATATATGCAAATCATAAAGATCATCATCACCTCCAGGGCGCCACAGTGGTCACGTGATGAGGCACTGTTTTGCAGGCAGAACAACACTGACGTCCTCTTCTATGAAGGCCATAACTTCAGTTAGTTTTATATTTATATATTTATTTTGCATTTTATATTGATATTATTATTATTATTAGTAGTAGTAGTAGTAGTAGTGGTAGTAGTAGTAGTAGTAGTAGTGGTAGTAGTAGTAGTAGTAGTAGTAGTAGTAGTAGTAGTAGTGGTAGTAGTAGTAGTGGTAGTAGTAGTAGTAGTAGTAGTAGTAGTAGTAGTAGTAGTAGTAGTAGTGGTAGCAGTAGTAGTAGTAGTAGTAGTATTGGTATTATGAGAGTCCCTTCGCCACCACCGCAGACGCCTACAAACACAAGCTGCACCACAACAAACTCTCCAGCTACAGACTCTCTTCCACGGGATCATCATCATCACCAGCCTACCATGTTTCCATCTACGTGCCTGGTAGTAAGGTGGGTGGGGAGAGGGGAGGGGGAGGGGGTAGAGAGGGAAGGAAAAAAAGGAGGAGATGTTGGAAGGTTGGACTAAGGTTTCTTCATCATCATCAAATGTTACCTAAAACTACCATCATAACTTCAACTAAATTCATCATCCCTTTCCAATAGAATCATCATCATCATCATCCTAATCACCACCACCATCATCATCATCATCACCACCACCAGGCAGAACCCTCCTTCGTGAAGCTCTTCCACTACCCCAACTTGGCTGCCCCCCTCGCCAACAAGAGTTTCTACAAGGCTGACACTTGCTCTATGCAGTGGAATCTGGCAGGTGAGGGCGTGGTGCTAGTTGTAGTCGTCGTGGTGGTGCTAGTTGTAGTCGTCGTGGTGGTGCTAGTTGTAGTTGTGGTGGTGCTAGTTGTAGTCGTCGTGGTGGTGGTCATAATCATCACAACACCACCATCGCCGTCCTATCACCACCGCCACGTTCCCACAACCACACCCCCTCCTCCCCACCATAACCACTCCACCACACCTATCACTACAACACTCCCTCCCTCCACCATAACCACCCCACCACACCTATCACTACAACACCCCCCCCCCCACCATAACCACGACCACCACACCTATCACTACAACACCCCCCCCCACCATAACCACCCCACCACACCAGTCACCACAACCCCCCCCCCCACCATAACCACTCCACCACACCTATCACTTCAACATCCTCCCCCCCACCATAACAACCCCACCACACCTATCACTACAACACCCCCTCCCTCCACCATAACCACGACCACCACAGGAACGGCTGTTCTTCTCTTGACGGCTTCAGAGACGACAGAGAAGTCCTACTACGGAGAACAACACCTTCACTTCATCTCCCTCAAGCAAGAGGCCTGCATGGTGCCCCGAGGTGCTGATGATGATGTGGTGTGGGAGGTGCTGATGATGATGTGGTGTGCGCGGTTATGATGATGATGTGGTGTGGGGGGTTATGATGATGATGTGGTGTGGGGGGTTATGATGATGGTGGTTGTGATAGGGGTGATTATGATGGTGGTGTGGTGGTTTTGTGAGGAGGATAATGGTGTGTTGGTGATGATTATGATAAAGATAATGATGTGTTGGTGATGATGATGATAAAGATAATCATGTGGTGATGTCATAATGATTTGTTGATATGGTTGTGATGATGATGATGTGGTGGTGAAGATGTTTTAGGATGGTTATGATGATGATCATGATGAAGTGGTGATGGTAATGATGAAGATGATGCATCCATCCATGCACCCACAGCGAAGGATGGACCAGTGTACAGTCTCGACTGGCATCCAAACTCTAAGGAGTTCTGCGTGGTCTATGGATGTACGTTGATGTTTTTAATTTTATTAATATTAATTTTATTTTATGTTTTATTATTATTAATAATTATTTTTATTTTTATAATTGTTACGCTCGTTATTGTTTTTTTCCATTTTATTGTTTTTCAATCAAATCAAATTAAATAAATTTAGTCAACTTTAATTAAATAGATTAACACATAATTCAAATTAAACCATAATTCAAATTAAACCATAATTCCAATTAAACCATAATTCCATTTAAACCATACTTCCAATTAAACCATAATTCCAATTAAACCATAATTCCAATTAAACCATACTTCCAATTAAACCATAATTCCAATTAAACCATAATTCCAATTAAACCATAATTCCAATTGAACCATAATTCCAATTAAACCATAATTCCAATTAAACCATATTTCCAATTAAACCATATTTCCAATTAAACCATAATTCCAACTAAACCATAATTCCAATTAAACCATAATTCAAATTAAACTTAAATTCCAAATCATCATCATCACCACCACCACTGACGTCAGACATGCCAGCGAAGGCGACCACGTACAACCTGAAGTGTGACGTGACATTTGACTTCGGCACGGGCGCTCGCAACAGCGTGCACTACAACCCCTTCGGAAATCTCCTGTGCCTCGCTGGATCCGGAAACATTGCAGGTGTCTTAATTCATCAGCTCTGGTCTGCGATATTCCTATCTGCCTCGATGGATTTGCGTTTGAGTTCTGGCGACAATTCTAATTTAAGTTTAGATTAATTCGAGAATCATTATGAAATTATTGCGAACTGCTGTGTCGTGTAGCGATACTAGGTGAGGCGTCACTGGCCACTAAAATGATCAATGATTGAAACATGGTTTGCCCTCGCATGAGAAAGCAGCCCCGTCTCACAACCTCCCCCCCCCTATCTCACACAAGAGCACCATCTCACATCAGCAGCCCTTTCTCCAACATAACATAGCACCCACCAACACACACAGGCAACTTGGACTTCTGGGACATGGAGCAGAAGAAGTCGGTCAGCAAGTTCGACTGCCCCGACACCACGCACTTCGAGTGGTTGCCCGACGGGGTGCATCTAATCACCGCAACCCTCTCGCCACGCCTGCGCGTCAACAACTGGTGTGTGTGTGTGTGTGCGTGTGTGTGTGTGTGTGTGTGTGTGTGTGTGTGTGTGTGTGTGTGTGTGTGTGTGTGTGTGTGTGTGTGTGTGTGTGTGTGTGTGTGTGTGTGTGTGTGTGTGTGTGTGTGTGTGTGTGTGTCATGTTTCATCTGTCTTGTTGTGCTTGTTGGATGGTGACGTGTTTTTTCAGTTATCCACTTCTCAATCCTTCCTCCATTCATCTTCCTTCTCCACCCTTCTTTTATCTCTCCCTCTCCTCCATCTATTCGCTCCTCCATCCTTTCCCTTCTCCATCATTCCTTCTTCCATTTTCTCCACCCCATCCATTTACTCCTCCATCCCTCCCACCAGCTACAAAGTGTGGCACTACTCAGGCTCGATGCTGAAGCAGGTGAATAATAATGATAATTATTATAATAATGCTGATAAAAGTGATCATAATGATCATGATAATAATAATGATAATTATAATAATGATAATAATTATAATAATTATAATAATGATACTAATGATAATGATAATGATTATAATTATAATAATTATAATAATGATAATAATTATAATAATGATACTAATGATAATGATAATAATGATAATAATTATAATAATTATATTAATGATACTAATGATAATGATAATAATGGTAATGATAATAATGATAATAATGGTAATAATAATGATGACGAGCTTCATCATAGTGGCATATAACCCGAATGAGCTTCCAGTCCACTTAGGCTGCATATTTTCAATTGCGTCTCCGGGTTACTAGGGCATCGGTGGCACTCAAAGCTAGAACTTTTGATTATTGACCGTTGGTCCAGTCGAGATACGTCACCGACCCGTGCACGCAGGTGAAGATGGATGAGCTGTACTCGGTCACGTGGCAACCGGTCGCCAAGGACGCCTTCCAGCCACCAAGTCTCAAGCTCACCTCGCAACAATCAGCCCTCATCCGCCAAACCGCTGCTACTACCGCTGGTGTGTGTGTGTGTGTGTGGGTGTGTGTGTGTGTGTGGGTGTGTGTGTGTGTGTGTGTATGTGTGTATGTATGTACGCACGTTTGTATGTATGTATGCGCCCATCAACCCCCCCTCCTCCTCCCTCCCATTCTTTTCCAACCGCAGCAAAGAACAAAGCTTACGTTCCTCCAGCGCTGAGGAAAATGATGGAGGGCAAGGGTGGGGCAGGAGGAGGAGGAGGAGGAGGTGAGGCTGCAGTGATGGTGGCAGCGAGGGCTGCTTCTTCAAAGTTCCACGAGGACTACGAACCCCCTTCCAATGCCAAGGAAGCTGGAAGCAGTCAGTCTTTTGGACTTCTTTATTTGTTCATCGTCATCATTAATAATAATATTATTATTAATTATAATAATTGTTAATTATAATAATTATTTTCAATAATAATTATTTTTAATAATAATTATTTTTAATAATAATTCTTTTAAATAATAATTATTTTTAATAATAATTATTTTTAATAATAATTATTTTTAATAATAATTATTTTTAATAATAATTATTTTTAATAATAATTATTTTTAATAATAATTCTTTTTAATAATTATTATTTTTTAAATAATTATTTTTTAAAATAATTATTATTTTTAATAATACTATTAATAAAATTAATATTATTGATAATTTTACTAATAACAATGATACCTTAAGTGTTTATTTATTGAGGAATCTTCCAACAGAGCCGATGAACAAGATAGCCATGCAGAATAAAAAGAAGCGGGAAAACAAGAAAGCCAAGAAGCTGGAGGGGATGAAGCAAGAAACATCATGAGACTTACAAGAATTTATTTCATTTATTTAATAATTTATTTTTCTCTTTTAATATTTCAAACTAATTATTTATTTTTTTCAATGTTTTTTAATTGATTACCAAAAAGCTTTCATTCATTTCTCATCCTTATGAAAAATAGCTGATCAACTTGACGCTGGTCAATCTAACGTTTGTCATTGTAAAAAAAACTAAAATCTTGAAATATAAGATGATCTATGCACAGATTATGTTCAACACACTCCTAAAAGCTACAAAACACACGCACACATACAAAATAAAAATTACACACACACAGTATGAACAATGTTACGAACGCTGAACATACCACCATGCGCATAGCTGGGTGACACCAGTCAAGCTTCCTTGCCAATTAGACGCAAGCCCCATGCAGTAATTGATACCCGTAACATCCACCTCCTAGCACACGACATTTTGTTTGTGTTACTGTGTGCGCGCGTGTGTGTATGTGTGTCTATTTATGTGTGTACGTGAATCGATATCCTTAGAATGGAATCATGGTCTTCTACCTTTTCATGCTGTATTGAAGCAATCAGGAGTCGGAGCAGCAGAAAACATTCCACTTTCAATTCTTTCATAATTTCCATTGTCGTTACTCCATTTGCAAGTTTTTAAGAAGCATGAGACCATAGAAAGTAACAAAATGCACGTGTGTAAACATGATGGGTACCCAAAAAATCAGTATTTCACGGAACTATCAAAAGGGACTGATCATAAGACAAGTGCGTCAGGCCCAGTTATAAGACTTATTATAGGGGTACACCCGTCCCACTACCAAGCAAAATTATCTTCAAAGAAAGAAAATTAAAAGTAAAAACAAAAGCTTGGAAAGGAAGGCGGAGTTAGTGTTACTTAACGCGTTTTCTATTAGCTGAGCTTTTTGAAGCAACCAATGAGCTGAGAGTATAGCTGAGTGGGAGGGGTCAGATGGAGATGAGGACGTGGAAAGAGGGGAGCATGTGGTGTAGAGGTTAATAAATTGTTTGTACAGTTGATCTGCCCATATGAGGCATCATATAGTATAGTACCTGAAGCATTATAAAGGCAATGAAGGGTCATATAATATACGGGAGATCATGTAGTATATTGGCGATCATTGTGTATATGAAGGATTTTATATTATACGAAGGATCAGCCTTATGCATCATTGAGACATTATATACCAGGTACATTATATACCTACTGACTTGAGCAGTAATGCTTGAGTTGCTTGCGACTGTGTTTGCGAAGAATTGGTGATCTTTATTGATTAACTGTCAATATGACTGTTTTGTCATAGATGGGGATTTGCCACTTCGGAAATAGAGTCACTAAAAGTAAGTTAAAATTATAAATTAAATTGATTAAAACTTTAACAAATAAAAACTTTAGATATTGATTGAAAATGAAAAAAATAAGCAAGAGCTCAGAAAGTTTTTCACCAAGTTTCAAAGTCACAAGAGATGGAGAAGATAGCAATGAACTATTTAAGAGACTCGAAAAAGACAACGAGTTCCAAAGACTACACAAAGAATTCTCAACAACTCCACCCCTTCTTGAACGGATCAGTATGATAAAACATGATTTAAATGACGACGACAGGTCGGACTTTTATGGAAGGCAACATGGCCATCCACTCTACGCCATGTCAGAAAGACTGCCCTTCTTGCAATCTTTCTCGCATCTTTCTTCTTCATTAAACTTTCCACACTTTCAGTCCACTCTTTTCGACCTGCAATACGATCAATTCAACTTGAAACTCTCTAAATTTGTCAACCATTTAACCTTACACCATAGTTTCCCCCAACCAGCTATCACATCTTCCGACACACTCACCTCAAATTCCTCGATTCCCCAAACCCTATCTTCTACTTCCCCATCCACCAACACTTCTGCATTCTTTCCACCGACTCGACCGACCTTTCCCCGCTCATCCTCGTCATCATCTCGTCGTTTGTTCACCTGTCCCTACTGCAACTATCGCACTGACCGCAAGAACAACCTCACCCGACACGTTTCCACCATGCATCGCCACTGCCACAGCCCCCTCGAATGCTGTGGTCTCAACTTCAGCAGCAAGGCAGCCCTCAGGAACCACGTGACGATCTTCCACAACTGCGGTTACAGCTGTAGCCATTGTGGCAGGAACTTCTGTCGCAAGGCGCTGCTTAAACGGCACATGGCGGTGCACAGCGGGATGAAGGAGTTCAGTTGTGGCAGGTGCTCCTATGCCACCAGCCACAAAAGCAACCTGGATCGCCACGAGAAGATACACAGAAGGAGCATGAAAGGTGGTGGTTGTGATGGGGAGAGGGTAGGTGGTGGTTGTGATGGGGGGAGGGTAGGTGGTGGTTGTGATGAGGGGAGGGTAGGTGGTGGTTGTGATGGGGGGAGGGTAGGTGGTGGCTGTGATGGGGGGAGGGTAGGTGGTGGCTGTAGCAAGAGTTGTGAGAGAGATTATGAAGATCCGGATGAAGGATCCAGCCGCAGCAGTGATGATGATGATGATGTTTTTGAAAGAGTTCAAAAAACCATTGATTATAATCTCAGAAATATAAATGACGACAAAATGTTAACCAACCGTTATACCAACTTCCATCATGATAATGCTATCAGAAAAAGTAACAACAAAGCTGATAACAAAAGTTCAACAATACCTCTGGCTGGTCTAGGAAATGAAACAGCTGGAAACATTGAATACAACGGAACTGCAGCGTTTAGCTGGGCAGATGAACGGAGAGATGAAGTCAATAATCTAGAGCTCTTGAGGATAATGAAGCAAAATACGGGGATAGAAGGGCAAGAGAGTGCCTTCAATCATCCACGCTTCCCACCCTTGTCTTTCCAGCATCACGACGTCCTTTCGCTCCCGAGACCCTCGTCTTTTGCGGCTGCTGCTGATTCAGACAGTGCAGTTTCCTCGAAGAGTCTCAATAGTTCTTTATACAACAACAACAACAACAACAACAACAACAACAACAACAACAACAACAGAATCAGTAATAATATCAATATCAACTACAGCAACAACACCAACCACAAGAACAACTACAACAACAACCACAACAACAACCACAACAACAACAACAAATATTACAATTACAATTACAAAAGTAAAAACAACGAAAACACCAAAAACAACCCCAACAAAAACATTTTTCGAATTGTTGACGTCATATCGTCTGACTGGAAAAAGGGTGCTTACAATTCTCGCAAGTTCCATTGAAACTCTCACCAAATCGTTATTTAACTCTTTTTAAATTTTTTAAACAGTTAAATTAAGTTTTTCATTTTCAGGTTTTCATTCTTTCCTTCAAATGTTTTTTTAAACCATATTTTCAGAATTGATATCTCAAGCATTTTTTAAATTTAAACCTTACAGACTAGTTCAGTATTAACACTGCCTTTTTTGAACTCTTCAACTTTCCTTTATCTTTAATTACGTTCATTTAAATTTTAAACTTTGAATTTATTTTTGAGTTTATTTATTTTATGAATTGTTTCAAAAAATTAAGTTCTAATTTTTCGAGTGCTAACCATCTTTTATGAGCTTTTAACGGGAAAAATAAAGAGAATAATAACACATTTATAACATGAATCCATAATAATAATAATAATAATAAATATTAATAATAATAACAATAATAATAATAATAATAATAATAATAATAATAATAATAATAATAATAATAATAGTAATAATAATAATAATAATAATAATAATAATAATAATAATAATAATAATAATAATAATAATAATAATAATAATAATAATAATAATAATAATAATAATAATAATAATAATAATAATAATAATAATAATAATAATAATAATAATAGTAATAATAATAATAATAATAATAGTAATAATAATAATAATAATAATAATAATAATAATAATAATAATAATAATAATAATAATAATAATAATAATAATAATAATAATAATAATAATAATAATAATAATAACAATAATAATAATAATAATAATAATAATAAGTAATAATAATATTAAAAATATAACCGTGTGGGAAGTCTAGAGAATACGAATTGGCCGTGCTTGCCTTGCTTCACTTGATTTCTTTAGAATAAAAACTCCCAAAAACTATTACTTTTATAAGAGAATTTTTTTATGAATTCTAAAACTGCATTTGGGAACAAGCTATAAGGAAAGAAAAATCATAATGCTAAGAAAGATTTACAAATGTAAACGCTCAGTAAACAAGTCAATATGACTGTGGTTGATTTGCCTTAGCTCAAACCATCTTGACCACCAGCAGAACAGACATCTGAACACCAACACCAAACAACACTTTTCTGTCTTCACATCCACAAGACTGTAACTCATGCAACCCATGTTACTACACCACCAGCATTAACAACAAACAAGTTCTCACATCCCCCTCTAATTACCTCTTTCGATGTCTTCTCAGTGGTGAGAGGTTGCTGAGATTACAAGGAACGTAATGAGAGGATGTGCAAGGAATGGCCTTGATTGCTTCTACTCTGTCCAAACAACCATTCGCTTGAAATGTACAATGTAATTAAAAATCGGATACAAGTGGTGTAAGCAAAAAGGCTTTCAGTGCACTGTGTTACCCTGCTTTAATTCCGTTTTATTGATTAACCTAGAAAAATTAATATGATTTATGTTTTGTATAATTTTACTTTCTTTGTTCAGTTGATTCCTTCGTTATCGTCCGCCTCACTTACACGTTTCGAATGGACGACAAATGACAGAGCATGCAAGCTGTCTGCATAGTGACCAAGATGTCATGGATACTCTGGCATTGCGAGTGTGGTGTGTGTGTGAGTGTGTGTGTGTGTGTGTGTGTGTGTGTGTGTGTGTGTGTGTGTGTGTGTGTGTGTGTGTGTGTGAGTGTGTGTGTGTGTGTGTGTGTGTGTGTGTGTGTGTGTGTGTGTGTGTGTGTGTGTGTGTGTGTGTGTGTGTGTGTGTGTGTGTGTGTGTGTGTGTGAGTGTGTGAGCGTGTGTGTGTGTGTTTGTGTGTGTGTTTGTGTTTATACGTTTTTCGCTAGTTTAAGTTTTTGAGCGTGTTTATTATATCATGTATTAATTGTTTACTTCTAAATTCAACGTTTGTTTCACATGAGCAGTGTATAAAACTCATTCAGAAATGTATTTTTGTTTAAGAAAACACACACTTTGACGCACACGCACAGGGCAATAAAAAGGTTTACGCATGCGTGTGCAAGAGTGAGGCTGGCATGGACAGGTAATGACTTAATTGTCACAGCTGGTCTCCGCTGCACTTGTGGCACTGTGGCCACTCGGTGCAAATTCGAGGTGTGAGAAAAAGGTCGCCAGTGCAATAATTACTGAAGCATCGGGCAATTACTCAGTCACCTTGGCGAATCTTCTCATTTAACGCTCTTCTAATCTTCCTGAAACACTTGCAATTAAGCGTCTGCAATGCGACAACGATTGAAGTTCGTGGTTGATTGTGAAAGGTGCCATCAAGGTTCTGCTCTCTTGCCCATCAATGCTATGATTAAGTCATTAAAGAGTCGTTGAGAGATTAACTTCTTTGGAGGGTCGTGTTGTGAATGAATGATTTAAACAACAGAATGCCCTTCGTTTCTATCATTCCCATTATAAAAACACGCTGCAATGCCATCGATAGAAGCAACTTCCTCTTCAATTCCAATTAGGAGGACCTTTAAATTATAACGCATCATATTTCGCAAAAACCTGCTAACTTGATCCGAAAATCTCCCCAATCCTGTGAGTGCTTCAAAGTGATAAACGAAACATTAACAACTTTATTCAACAAACGAAAAAAACTAAACAAAGTTTTTAAAACTGAATAAAAAACAGCTTAAAACAAAAAGATTGCCCGCACAATTACTCACAACTGCAATTACACCTCGCTGCTCCTCCCGCTGGCTTTCTCCGGGTGCTGCATTAAAAGTGCACTCGATCCTGCACTGAGCACCGGGCGCTCTGAGCCCCTCTATACGATACAAGCTCTCAATTGTGAGCCACTACGTGCTTGCTCTTAATGCTAAATGCTTTCTATTCTTTATGTATATTATTTAATTAACGTTTATTACATAAAAGTATTAATTGCAATGAAATAAGTAACTAAGGCTTTTAAGAGAACTTAAATGCAAGAAAGCCTTAATTTTTCTTAAATGTTTAATAACTAAAAATAAATTATTATTTTAAAGTTTGAAAAGACGACTTGGAGTCGTTATGAAAACTCAGAAATGTATGAAATTTAAGGAGTTTGAAAACATTTCAAGTAGAACTGGACGAAGATTTGAGTTTTTTAAACATTTCTCTAGGAACATTCGATTTTGTGGATTTTTTTTTCAAAATTCGATTATTTTTGTTTTATTCTCAGGGATTGATTAAAATATTTTTTAAAATTAAAATTAAAACACTTGAAATAACTTCGCATGCGAAATATAAAATTCTTTTGAATAAATCTTTGAAAGTCTTTCTGATATTGTACTTGTTGTGAGGGAGATAGGCGCAGTAACAACACGAGACTAGTTACTTATTACTAGTACAAGCTACCTCGTAAATATACTACAGTATTAAAGCAAAGCAATCGATAGTGAAGGCAGAAGCGAGTGTATTAACAAACATGCAATCTCGTCAGCCTGCCAAGGCAATAAGTAGTAAGGTGAGCCGAGTGCTAATAAGACGGGCGAAAAAGCTGCTGCGATGACTTTTACTGTTATTGATGATTCAATTTAAAATTATTGATTGTTTGACTATTAATTTTACTTCAAGTTTTTGTTGTTTAAATAATGTTTTTAGCTGAACTTAAACCTATTCTCACACGTTTTCTTGTAAAAAAATTTTCTTGAAATCTTTTCGATTTTGGAACATTAAAGAAACATTAGCTGATAACACATTGCGTTAAAACACGATAAATTTTCGATAAAAATTCTAAACGTTCAATTAAATTCAATTAAAATTTTTAATCGTGCAACAGCTCGGATAAAAATTGATATTTGCTTTTTCCAAACCGTAGCAATCAGCGGTTTAAAAATTTATTATCAAAAATGCATAAATTTTTATCTTAACTCTGAGTGTCATTAATGACTTGTTATCGATCTCTCTGTTTTTAACTTAGAATTTGTTTTCTATACGCTCATCTTACAAGATTAACATACGTTTTTATATGTCGTAGTACTTAAATTTTTTATAGAAACATATAATCTACAAAAACGTTGGAAATTTTTTCTCAATGAAACGACATGTCCAAATATTCGAACCCACATCTTCCATGAAAAGTAGTCACAACCACTAAATCAGACTAGAACCATAGTCTAGAGGTTAAATAATTATACACTTTTCCAGAAATCTTCATTTCCAACTCGATTCCATCACTTCTTGCACTGTGGTGGCGTGATGGCTTTCACCGTCTTGACCAAGGCCTTCACACCAGCCCATATCTCCTCTCCGGTCGGGATGATCTCGGATGGAGGGAGAACGAAGCTGTTGTCGTTTCTCAGCTCGAAGCAGTAAGAGTAGGGAATTCCAGCGATTCCGTACGCCCAGTCGTCGCTCGATCCCGATGTTGGGTCTGTGGCAATTTATGTCAACGAGTTTAATTTTATAAACTTATTATTTTTTGGAAAATAAAATATTATTTAACAAAATTATTAACACCGTTTTTGAAGTGTTGACCAATTGTTTAGTTCAAAAAACATTTAAAAAAACATATAAAAAAAACATATTTTTGTGAATCTTCGCAATCTGCAAGCAACTCACAGAGTATTCTGGCTGCCGCTCCGAACTTGTACTTTTTGCCGTGAACCTCGTACACGGCCTTCACTGAGGCATTTCCTACTTCTTCCTGGTAGGTGAATGAGCACAAAAAGAGAATAAAATAACATTTTTGGAAACTTTTTAAAATTTTAATAATGAAACAAATTTAGTTTATTTAAAAAAAATTATTTTATTCGAAAACATTTATTTTATTCAAAAAAACTTAGTTTATTCAAAAAATTTTAGTTTATTCAAAAAAATTTAGTTTATTCAAAAAAATGTAGTTTATTCAAAAAAATTTAGTTTATTCAAAAAAATTTAGTTTAATAAAAAAAAAAATTTTTGATTTCTTTGATCATTCTAATGCACTTCGAATGATTTTTCTCAAAAATAAAATATGAACGTTCAAATTCACTTTCACGTACCATATCTTTGAATTTAGGCGGCAAATCTTTAGTGTATCCCCATGGCGACATGAGCAGGTGGCCGTAGGAGTGGATGGTGAGGTAGACGTCCCAGTGGCCCTTCTTCGCCATTATGAAGTCCGCCACAGCCTTCGCCTCAGGGTCCGAGAAGGCGTGTGGGCCGGCAAAGGTTTGAGCGCAAGGGTTGTTACTGCTGCCGATTTCTGCGTTGGTAGTGGTGTTTCCAATGAATTATTTATGAAACTGGTACAAGTTTCCAAGCTGGAATATACTAATAGTTTAAAACATTGACATTTAAACAACTTTTTCCGTTTGAAAGTCAACTTTGTAATCCTGTTATAACTTACGATTCCACATGTGGTCGAAGTTACGGTTAGTGTCAGTGCCGATGCACGGGGAGTTGTTCACTGGCTTCCTTGACTTTCTCCATACTCTATCCTTAAATTTTAAAAAAAATAGTCAATTAAATTAAATTAAAAAAGTTCTGAAATAATGGAATAGAGAAAGCATTGGAATAGATAGCCGTGAGGATCGAAGATTCGTTAAGAATCGTTAAGAAGCGTTAAGAAGCGTTTTCATGTTGGAGTGTGTGAAATTTTCAATTAATAAATGAAGCATCTCAAAAGAATAAATGAACCTTTTCCCAGGAGTGCACGTATCCGTCAGGGTTCATCGTGACGAGGAAGTACCAGTCGTAAGTGTCTCTGAGTTCCCTCACTTGCGAACTCGTTTCGTATTCCTGCAACAACTGTAGAAGGAGGGATGCTATTCGGAACATGTGGAACCTATTTTTTATAATTCTATATGAAATACTTTTATTCAGTTTTAAATTGTTTTTATTGTCAATAAAACTGTCATATTAACAAGGATTTTGTGTTTTTTGCAGATCCCGTGAGAATTTAGAACTTTTCAAATCAATTAAATATACTTAAACAAAAAATAGTGTTAGATATTTTTTAAATATTCTAAGCACGAACCCTATCAATGATGAAGGTGCTGGTGGTGTGGGAGATCCATTCTCTCGCGTGGATTCCTGAGTCGATCCAGATGGCCGGCTTGTGTTCGCAATGGTTCTTCTTGCCTTGGATCTGGAGGATGTTGTGTGCAATAATGACTTGGATCCCGAGCTGGAACACTTTTGATTTATAATTTCTAAAAAACTCTTTCAGCCATGATCCAAAAATAAGTTTTATCACATCCCTTATTAAAAAATGTTAAAAATTAAGTGCTACATTTCATAAAGTTAGAAAAAAAAAAAAATGAATTTTCAAAAACTGTCAAATGCACACCTTGAGAACCCTCACGAGCCTGCCTTCGTGGGAGTGTCCAATGTCGTGCAAGGAGCAGTACTTGGAGTGCTTCCTCGTCACGTCCTCCAGCCACTTCAGCAGCTGGTGAAGGCCAATTTGAAAGAATTATTAAAAGTATTTTAAATTGCATGATTAGATCATATTTCAGCGGAAATTAAAGGTTTCAAACACGTTTGAAATAGTCTTTTTATTCTATTTTTGTCATATTTTAAAATAAAATTATAACCTCTGATCATAAAATTTAGAAAACAGATAAAATATTCTATATAAAAAAGTTTACTCTTTCACCTCTTCATATCTGTGGTAGGTCTTGAACCAATCTTTGGACGGACTCACCTCGTTCTCAATGTCCCTGTTGGGGCAGTCTTGAATGCATAGTTCTCTACCCTTCACACTACAAAGCCTTCTTCAAAAACGACATAATGTCTCATAGGAAAAGTCATTGCGATACTTTTGAAGGTTCTCGGTGACGATGCGGTAAGGGACGTTGGCAGCACGCAGGAGGGGCAGCAAGGCTTCGGCCGACGAAGGGTCCAGCAGGATGGAGCTCCTGTCCTCGGTCACTGGTTCGAACTGCCGTTGGTTGCTTGTTGTTGTACATTTGATGTTGCAGTTTACGGATAGAAATTTGTCATAGCAGTTGATAACTTTGTGTTTAATATTTCTATGCGAATAATAATGCTTTTTTAGCTCATATTATATTCACTGCAAATGCAAACCCTCTAGTAAAAATGATAATATCTCTATCCCTAAAGGTTTTTACATTTTTGCTTCACTCATTTCGATCACTTATTTTTTGATTGAGTTTTGCGATACGTGAAATTACAATGTTATAAAAGAGAAAAAATGAAGATTTTTCAACTGACCCATTTGATGAGGTCACTCGCTTGTTGAACGAACTTCGACAAGTCCAGACCCTCCTCACTGGCCACTATCTTGTAACTGAGGGTGGGTTCAGGAATGGGGTTTTTTGTATGAAAAAGTGATAATGG